>LQNS02278140.1:4959537-4979917 GCA_001587735.2 Parhyale hawaiensis | reverse complement strand
CAGTGCGATGTCTGAGCAAATAAAATGACATCTTGAGAACAGAAGATTACCCTGTTGGGAGTGAAGAACTTGACCGATTTAAGTAAAGCAGAAACGAAGGGCTACTGATCAGGATCTACGGGCTCCGAAATAGTGAGAAAAATTTGGATACGCAGACAAAAATTGAAACTTGTAACCTTATGGACCGCTAAATTATCTGTATATAAACTGCGGGAAACAGAGCTTAGAAAAGGTATGCAAAAGCATAAGAGAACATTGCAAGAAAAAAATGCACTGTCGTATATCTATGCCTTCATCAAGACTCAAGTAAAAATTCTTTGCTTGCAGAACAAATGCGTGATTCAGCAGTGACATCAAAATACTAGGAAAGGTTAGACGAGATGTAAGGTAGACGGACTGCTTAAAAAACGATGGATTTGGTTAAGCGGCGGACGTGAGTTCAGACGGGGTGGGCTAAGATGTGAGCTCTACCTCCTCAAGTTACACTAGGTAGGTGAAAACTGTCACTAACCGTGGAATTTCCACGGGTGCAGCTAGTTTATATAATTTCTTAGGTGTAAGGTGAAATATTGATAAGTTCACTGTGCTCAGTTGTTGTTATCGATGCATCACTTGTAGCATACGATGCATTCTTTTCATAGAGGGGGCTAGAGGCCGTATTTACTACTCAGGTAACAACAATATGCAGAGATAGCCCCGCAAGTAATGATTCTCGTGATCCAAATTATTAGAGAAGAAACGCTGGTAAAGAAACAGCACTGCCTAAATAAGATAGCATTACCGTAATAAATAGTATAGCTTACGACTAACATAATAAGTCTTCTTACGACAGATGCTGCCGACCACTGGAGCCGAGGTGACCGTGTTGCCCCTGAAGATCACAGGAGGCAGTGGTGGCCCATGCAGGATACTGGCTCGTATTCCCAACACTGCTGGTGCTAGAGTAGCCGCTGCCCCGTCTCTTGGGGGCCTGTGTGTGGTGGTAGTGATGCTACTGGTGATGGGTCAACACTAGGTGGTGACTTCATTATGCAGTAGTGTTGTTATTAGTTGATATTTTGCTGTAGAGGAATGTGGTAATATGGTGATCATGCAGATATATTAGCTACTGTGATGATGTGGTGTTATCGTGCTCCTGTCTCGGGTACGATAAGCTGATGCAGTATGTTTAAAATTAGAATTGAACTAGGCATTGCTTCGTTGTTGTTGCTGTAGGAACGCAGGGTAAAGGCTCCGAAGTGGGTCGAGCAAGTGGCGGAAGGTATGAAAAGGACGGAAGAGAGTACAGGAAGTGAAGTGCAGATAAAGGATTGTCTCCTGGAGAGGTGGGAAGGAGCAGGATGGGATGGGTAGGACATTCGAATTGGTTGTTCACAGTGTGAGGGCCATTGTGGCATTCGGGGCAGGAGTCTGAGACTGCTTGTCTGACCCTGTGGCGGTAAGACATCAGGGCCGAGCAAAAGCCTGAATGTAGTTGCGATAGGGTAGAGCGGGCCGCCCGTGGAAGAGCGGTCTCCTCGGATGAGATCTCGGTGGAACGGTGCCTAAAACCCCGCTTACGGAGAGACGGTCTAGTGAAGCTCGTACAGCAGATCGATGGAGGAAGGAGTTAGCTGCACGGTACTCTTCAGATGGCATGATATTATCTGTTAGCAAGTGGCTGACGTCAGAGTGGAATCTGGTTGCCAGATTTTGGCGGATGCATCGACGATCGGCCTGTGCAGTGACGACAGAGTGGGCTGGGTGCTCGGGACGAAGGGCGGAGATGAGGTATTGGCGGCACTGAATATCGAGAGATTGGTCGACCTTTAGGAATTTGGACTCTGAATGGAGATGATCGATGGATGCCATGCGAAGGCAACTGTTCGCGGAACGGAGAGCGGCGTTTTGAACTGTCTGGAGCTTCTGAATCGCGGAATGGCGAGCTCCAGGATGCCAGACAGGGGCCGCGTAGGTGAAGAGGGGTCGGATAAATGCCTTATATGTGAGAACCAGGGTCTCCTTGCAGTGGTCCCAGCATGTGCCAGCTAGGGCTTTGAGCAATCTAAGGCGGTTGGAGGCTCGGGCAGCTATAGAAGTGATGTGGGGTGTAAAAGTAAAGTAGGTGCCGAGGATCTTAGGGCTGCGCTCCATAGATAGGACAGTGTTGTTAACAATGATTTGAGGGTCAAGTCTAGACTGATGGGTGTCTGTCGTCCATAGTGTTAAGTTGTATTTAGAGGTTGAGATGGTGAGGCCCTTGGCAGCTACCTAGTTACTGTTCAAGTCACAGTGATCCGATAGAGCGGCTCCAGCGGTGTGAGGGTGGCGATGGGATGCCACGACAGTGAAGTCGGTGTCGTATGATGTCACAAGGGGACGACAAAACTGGTCCCGAGGTATGGGGAAATCAGAGACGTCGAGGGTGAAAAGGGAAGGCGAGACAACAGAACCCTGAGGAACCCCCACCTTGACAGCACGGAATTGAGAACGAAAGCCGTTATTGAGCCAGGATGCTGTGCAACCCCTAAGGTAAGCTGCGAGCCATCTGACAATATTATGGTGGAGTGTGGTGTCAGAGACCGAGGAGAGGAGGCCTTCATTGGGAACAGTGTCGAAGGCTTTGCTGAAATCAATCAGCAAAGCTAGCGTGCGGTCAGGGGGTTTAGGCATGTTCATGCCATGGGATGCTTGGAAAGAAAGGGGTAGTAGAGCAGATGTGGAATGCATGTGTCGGAAGCCATGTTGGTGAGGAGAGGGTTGGAATACCTCATTGATGAAAGGCAGCAGAAGGCGCTCCAGGACCTTGACAGCAGGGCACAGGAGCGATATTGGGCGGTAGGAGGTTCCTTTATCCGCTGGTTTGGATGGTTTCAGAATGGCGATTATGTTTGCTAATTTCCAAAGAGTGGGGGTGTCGGTGTGAGCAAGGGAGATATTGTATAGTCTGGTCAGATAGAGGAGACCTCGGGGGCCAAGGTGCATAATATTTAAGACAGATAATTGGTCCGGGCCTATATCTGTAGAGGTCCCAGAGGCGTCAATGTCCTCTCGAACATGAGAGGAAGTGAATGGGTTGAAACTATGATCGATAAGATGACTCTTTCTGAGGATGCGTCTGACTTGTCTGGGTGAAGTGGCTAGGACAGGAGGATAGGCGACAGTAAATTGCTTGCAAAAATCCCTTGCAATGTCGCCGTTGCTGGTAAACGTGTGATTTCTAAAGGAAATCGGTTGGTTGGGAGTAACGGAAGACCGCTTGCCAGATACAGAGCGGAAGAGGGATCAAAATTTGATGGTATTGCTCTTGGAGTCACAATCTTGGATGGTCTGTTTCCAGGCCTCCCGGGCAGCCCCGCAGATGAGGCGATCAGCTTCATACTGCTACTGAGGAAGGGCAGGGTCTTGAGGGGCAGTGGCACGGAGGTGGTCACGGCGGGTGATAGCGTCCTTGGCTTGGTGAGCCGAGGGATGTATTCCCTACGGTGGCCGGCTGGTACATGATGCTTGGCAGCTGATGTAAGGGCACGATTGAGAGCCTTCAGTTCGCCGCTACCGGAAGAAGAAAGTGGGAGAGAAGCGATGACTTTTCACACCCACGTGTGAATTCCTCCCTCCTGAAATTTATGACGGTGCGTCTAGGACCGGGAGGTGAAGAATTACTGGATTCAGCAGTGATTAAAGTTGGTAGGTGGTCAGAGGAGAGGGTAGTTGTGGGGACCAGGTGTATCCGAGAGCTAGGTGTGCTGAGATAATGGTCAGGTCTGGAGAGGAGCCCGGACGATCACAAGGGACCCTGGTTGGAGAGTCGCAATTAAGGAGACAGAAAGCTCCATTGTTGATAGTCACTGATCTCCGAACCCCGGGCAGCAGCTCGCTCGTCCTGGGTGGCAGAGAACCAATCGGAGTTGTGGGCATTAAAATCCCCTATTATAAGGGTATCAGCATGGGAGTTAGAGAAAAGAATGGAGGAGTCGAGACGATACCCAGGAGGGCAGGAAACTAGCCGGAGGAACATAGATATTAAGAAGGGTGAGGAATGAGGAACCCAGGGTGATAGCGACACCCAGATAATCAGCTGTGTGATCGTTAGGGAAAAGGTGGTTTGTACTAATTTGTTTATAAAGGATTTCTTTTCAAATCAGGAAGAGTAGACCGCCACCACCATTGGCGGCAGGACGGTCTCTCCGGACCGGAGTGTAGCCGGGGAAGGCGGGGAGGGAAGAGCTGAGAGTAAGTTTAGTTTCCTGTAGGGCTGCGACGGCGATGTTGTTGCTGTGGGGGAAAGCGGCGAGTTCGAGTCTGCAATGAAAGAGTCCATTGCAGTTGCATTGTAGCTAGAAAAGTAAGCGGAAAGGAGTGAGCAAGAGTCGGAGGGGGACTGGCAGCTCTCCTATGGGGAGAGTGAGGGGCGGGAGGGGAGGGGGATCGAGGAGGGGGAGAAGGAAGTAAGTGGGGAGGGAGAGGTGCACATCTGGGGTAAATCCAGTCAGGATGGCAGCTCGCGGCACTGAACAAGCCTGAGCAGGGCTTGTGGACCCTGCTCGCGCAACCTGAGCACCAGAAGAACCACCCCCTGCGGGTGACACTCTGAGTTCAAACCGAGCAGAGATAGGTGGGGCCATGGTTGGGGTTAATATCCCCACATATAAGAAGGAATAACGGGAGGAATGGGACAGAAAGGAAAGAGAAGTAAGAAAAGGTTTGCCGATAGTAAAGCAGGCAGGTCGTCGGCAGCAGGGGCTTGTCCGTAAAGGAAAACACAGAAGACAGGAAGAAAGGAAAGTAAGAGAGTAGAGGGAGAGGAGGAGCCACACGACCCATGAAGATTCTCCTCTTACGATGAGTGCCTGCGGCTGATCTACAGTGAATCTCCGCAGAGTCCACCCACGGTCGTAGGCGCACAGGCATCTGGTGGAGACCTTGTTTCGTTGCAGCATTCGCTTACTGGTGCTTTAATTTTACAGGGTTCGCTCAATACCAGATACATATTTCAAGGTGGTGTTAATTTCATGCTTCCGTGTAGGTACAAAGCAGGGGTGCTGAGTCGATTGGATAAACGCCATTTCTTGCGAGCCGCCAGGGACCGACTGCGACTCCTGTCCGACGCAGACTCCTCTCCATTGCAAAAATAGATAGTTTTCCCCGCCCGACTCCGACTACTTGGTCCGCAAACACGTCGATCATCAACAGACTCAGCCTCTGCAACCCTTGTTTAAAGTGCAGTGTGATATTTGATAGTTACCTGACGTAGACTTCAGTGTGGACTGTAATTCATGTTCCGTCGTGAGACATTACCATTGTCGTCTAATATATAGCCTATTGTAACATTGCGTGCTAGAAGGATCTGAATTTTTATTCAATTTATTGGCAATATAATCTGACTCCATACCATACGTACTAAAAAATTCCAAATAGCAATAATCTTCCACCGAAAAACGTTTCCTAGCAATTATGCATAAAATACAGTCGGTTAAAAGGTTTAACTGTAGACATAACAACTTTAATTTGGAAGAAGTTTGTGTTCTAATGCTTTCTGTCGTGGGCGTGTACAACCCTTCTTTATGGGGGAGGGGGGACAAAATGGGCCACTGACCTTAAGATTGGTTCAGTTCACCCATCCTATGTTATGAAGAGTAGAGCCCGCAGGGAACCCATAGGTCACTTCGGGCTTAGTTATGCCACCGACACATCATTTTTTCTAGCTTACTTCCCATTTTATGCGCTTGCTACATATGTTGTGATATGTTGTGTTATCTTCTCCGTCTTCTCCCTGATTGCTGTTCCATGGCGAGTTGATCCAACGTGGTGTCAGCCTTGTGAACAGATTCCACGGTGGCGTCGACGTTTTTACGACATACTTGTTTCTTCCAAGTTTGTACTACGATTATACTAGTAATGAATAGGTCGATTACAAGAAGTAAATAACTTTCGTCCGCGAAAAATCTAGGCTGCCTCTGCCAACGCACAGTTATGTACTGTACCATACAAGTGCTCTTAGTGTATAGTAATAGTTGAAGAGGTGGAATCATGGGAAATTATTATTTTATACTTGATAGGCAGTAACAACCATGTTGAGGTGTTCATTAATTAACATTGCATTGACTCAGTTTCTGTCATTTTCGTAATATTTGAATTAAAATATTTGTAGGCCAACCGTGGCGTAGTAATCTGCTGGTGCTGGAGACTCTTACGTCATATTATGTTGAAGGTTGTGGTATTGACAGTATGGGTTTATGTTCGTATTACCTGAACAAGCGTTAGTGTTTACAGATAAGTTGCAATTATAATGAGCTATCGTCTGCCAAATAGATGATTTCAATAAGGCAATAACCATGATGTTCTTGAAATACCGTGGCCTTTTTTTAAACATGCTGCAATTGCCAACTATAGAACTGTGAGTTGCTTTGACATTTGACGTGCGTCAACTCTTCACAAAGCGTAGTAATTTTTTTTTTGCTTATTGATAATTTTTTAAAAGAATCCTTCTACTTTCAAGTATTATAAAATAATCTTTATATATACATTAGTTTAATGTCTTTGGAAAAAATTTCATAAGTCGTGATGCCACCTTTTCACTAAAGTACACCAATCGCGTGACGGTTTCGGAAGTGCATTTAACAAAATGGCAACGCCACAACTAATAGAGCTCCTTCGTTAGGCAAAGACCGAAGCGCATTAATTGGCTGTGACGTCACTCTGTGTTTTGTTTATCTCCGAAGCTTTCACGTGATCTGCGCATTTTCCCAAATCTACAAACTACTCGTATACATATAACCATTATATTGTTAGCAGCATGTGAATAGATAATTTGTTTATATGCTAATGAGTCTAGTCAAAACCGAGCTCAGTTTAACTTGCACTATTTGATCGCAAGTCGTATGTACGTTTACGAACTTCATCTGAAACGTCGTTTGCAGTTTGGCGACTGTGCAACTGTGGTCGTTTGTACGTGCATGTGCATTAAAATATATGAAGATACAATGTACTAGTCTTTACTATTAATAGTATGAGCTATTGCTGTTAAAAGTGCCTGAGAGAATTTCATATTTGCAAATTACATCACGACTCGCAAATTCACTGTTAGACCTTAATACATATTGTTAACGGATAAAATATATGTACGTACTCCGTAGCCCAATGACAAGAGAAGTTAACCCATGAATGGGCAAAGTCCCATTCGTGGGACGTAGTTCATGTTTGAAGAAATTTGATCATAAGATAATTTATGAAAAGTGTTCTTATTTGAGAATCAAACTTATTAATTGGTTTAAAGCATATGCTTCATATAGACGCACTTTTTAGATGCTTATGACGCCTGGTGACGCGGTTAGACAGTAGAAGATGCAAACAGTTCTGTTTTTTTTTTATTAAAATTGGTATTTAATTTTTTGCCCTTTAAACCTGTGTGAGCCAGGCGGTGTTTCCGCGCTACAAAGACTTTTTCTCTCCTAGGAATACAGAGAAGTCCCATCGTAAAATAATAGCCTGAGTAATTATATTAATACGTTGCTTATGTTCTCATATCGATGCAGTACTTAACAAATTGGAGATGCAGCACCCTGAGGTATTCATTCTTATAAATAACCTTCTTAACGCTAAGACGTGGGACAAGCTATATGTAGTTTGTAATTAACACTACTATGGTTTCCACTGGCCGAGTTACACTGTTTTTCGCTAATAATTCGTAAACGAATTGTCGGATCACTATAGCATTTCAACACAAAGCCTTTTATAGCCCTACCTAATTTATGGCCCACACAGCATTTTGGTTTTTGTGTTATTGTGTATACAGAGGAGTTTACTCTTGTATATTATGCCTATATTTAGCTGAAACCTGGAAGACGCGTCTACACGTTCGAACGACGACCCAGTGTTGCCAGGTTGTCGAGGCGAAATATCCGTAGACTATAGCCAAAATATCTGTATTTTGCCAGAATTATCTGTAGATCTAAATACTTTCACTGTCTTATCTGTCATTTGTCGATAAATCATATTACAGACCGTTTCAAACTCAGTGAGTAATACGGCTTATGACAAACTATACCCATCGATCTATTATAGGTTCTAGAAAATACCAATCTACGGTAGCCACATCCGACAAACACTCAGAAGAGTGGTGCAACTCTGTATATAATACTCTATTAGGAAGTCATCCCATTTAAAAAAATCGCTCATTTATCGATCTGTCTGGCATTAAAATCTGTAAATAACAAAATTTAATCCTGATCTACGGATGTCCAATTTTTTTTTTAACTGCCCAAAATCTACAGATATTTGGAGGGAAACTAAAGGAGTAGCACAATTTTGGTAAGAGGTTTGATATGTTGCGTATGCTCGTCACAATCTTGGGCTCCTTAAGCGTGTCGAACTTCGGCCTTTTTGCATTTGAGGAATTACGGGTGTGTAATCTATAGCTACCTATACGTTCAAGATATTTGTATAAGTTTTTTATTTTGTTATATTGTTGTGCTTTCAGTTTGAACTTATTTGTTTCTTGTGTGTTTCGTTCATCGACAGCTTTTTCGACTCGTGCGCTTAACACAGCAACCTGCTTCTGCAAGTAATATTATCGTGTTTCGTTGGTGTCAGTAAATTTAGGCCAGCAGTTGTCTTATCTTTTCTTACAATTTCCTACAATGACTGCTAACTGCAGGCACCCGCAGGTTACCGAGTGCCACGGATAAACTGGCAGCGTTCAAATTAAAAATTTAACATAGAGCAGGCTGTTTTGCTCGTCTATCTTGTATACCTCCCTTTGATCACAGCCAGCTGTGTAGATAGATCTCCTTAACCCTTTCTCGGAGGAATAGCACTAATGCAGCAAGACTGCTTGAGAAGGTGCAAGGCAAAGTTAACATCGCACTGACCCTGCAGCCCCCCTACGAGGCTCATATGCACTGGTTTGTGTTTTAGATAAATGCGTAGTAGGGCCCCGAATTGTGCACGGCTGCAATTGACTACGAATTGTCCGAGCTACGGTTTCGAATAGACGGAGGCTCGATCGGCAACTGTGATGTCAATGACGAGATGCTTACGCTACGTTCCCGACCATCAAAGTTTACCTCCCTGGCTCTAGATTGGAACGTCCGACTTCCTGCAAATGACTCAGTCAGCAATCTTAAAAATTTGGCCATGCACTGACATGATGCTAAAACAGGTTAGCAACGATATGACCAGCTGTTACCAGAACAGAACCACCTATGATTAAACCAGAATGATGGGACTTTATTATTGTAGGAAAGACACAATGACGAGAACGTGGAATACCAGAATTGTAGGTATCGAAAAATTTGATTAATTTTGAACAATAGTGGCGTGGTGGACTCGGTCCAACGGATCTACGCAATGCCTGTTACCAGTGTTGTGTCGGTCTCAGTCTAGCGTTGGTCATTCTTTGCTTGTAAAGCTTATACACCAGCACCTTCCATGGCATGATTTTACAATTGAAGAACTAATATTATAGTAGAGCTTTGTTAGTGTGAGTCCGAACGCCTGGGAGTCCTCCAATCTTTGAGTAAATATAGAAATGCTGTTATTCATGTTTATGAATAATTAATGGTAATTTGTATGAGCGTTATCACTTTCGTACTACGATGGTCTTTTCAAATGTACGCCTCTTATTTCTCATTCGGCCCGAAGGGAAGTGGGGGGGGATTGTACATTGCATTGTTATGATGACTGAACTTATGTAGGTACTCATGACCTGAAAGTTTCATCTCTCTGTTGCAGATATTGACGATGTGACACTGAAAAAAAGCAATCCCTGTCATGGACCTGCATCAGAAGCAGACGTGCGTCACAATTCCTCCATGTAGAAAAAATTGAACCAATCAACATTCACCGATGCCTGGTGAACGTATGCGAAGTCGATCCAGTTGATGTCAACGCAGTTTAGAGATGGCCTCGTCAATTTCAGAGTGGCGACAGAGATATGAGTGACAAAGTGCGCTCCGGACGATGCCCATGCTCTGCCAACACACTAGTTGGATGTGGGCGTTAGCGCTGTGGGAATTTGCTATGAGTAAAACTCAGAAAAGTGTATTTTTCTACTGTTTCTACAGCACAGTAACATAATCCAACTAGTGGATGAGTGACCTCGTTGATATGAATGGCGTGTTAACGCGGCTTAAGACACGACACGTGGTTTGACGTAGGGTAATTTTTTTTTTTTGGGGGGGGGGGNAGTGTCTCATGGGGCGGGAAATACAGTATTTCATAGATGCTGACTCTGTCAGGCCAGCCACGCCCGCAAAAAAGTGTATTTTTTTCTGTAAATGTGGTCTTTTATAACAAGTGCTGTCAAAATGTCGGTGCAAAACTATATCACTGGCATCATGTCTCTAATAAAGAGTAAATAGTCACCATTCATTAGTGTATTGCATTGCCAAAGTTGAAATCTCAGCACTGAAGATATCTGAAGCTTCCATTGGCATGCTCATGCATCTTGATTCGTAGTTTCTTCCCAAAGATGATTTTCTTGCATTAGCTATTCTTTCAACTTTGATGTAATTGCCGACGAAACATCTTTCAATAACCAAAAAAATATCGAACAAATATGACATACTAGGGTATCTATGATACCAAATCGAATCAATTATTTACAGTTTTGCTGAACTGCCTGCTAATGTAATTAGTTTTTTCCATATCAGAGAAAGAAAATAGGAGTGTCGATGCTCAGTAATTAAGAAACGGTGAACTTCCATCTATATAGAGGATCTTTAAAGTTGGCAGTTGTATGAAGGGAAGCATAATTAATGAAACAGGATCAACACAAAATCTTCGCTGTCATTTTATGACAGCGCGGGCCCTCTAGTCAATGAAGAAGCGTCATCAACCATCACAAGTTGCTTGTGAAGAAGAAGAAGCAAGTCAATGAAGAGAAGATTTTTCACCGGCCTATATAAAGCAAATATATTGATTATTGCGTGGATTTTTTCACGCGCGTGTCCACTTGTTAGACCATATTGCAGAAGAAGACTAAATCTGGAATGATGTACATATCGTTACTGACAATGAATGCAGTTCTTGCTCTTCCAGCTTCTCTTGCCGTTCCCGTGGATTCTGACATTCATTGCTTTTCTCTGCATCGAAATTAAATTTTCTGTTGGCTTACGATGTATACATTTAGCAAAAAATCAGTGAAACGTAGAGTAACCGATTGTTTCCGTTGAAGTAGACGTAGTAATTCTATATTCAAACTTTTTGGATGCGAAAATTTTGCTCTGCTGAAACTCTCTCACTGTGTATTCTGGATACGCAGCGGAAATGAAATTCAGTGATGTTTCAGCGCTTACTAATTCAGTTAATTTCTTTTGTGCATGCCATCTAAGGGGGGAAGGAGTGTGCTGCAGACTAATTGAAGTGTAATGCTCAGAAGAAGCACGTATGTCTTACGATAATTTGAGTTGGCCGCCGTAGAGTTTTCCTCTATCTGTATTTTAGTAAGGAAAGTACAATCAATGAAGAAGTGTGATGAAGAAGAAGTAGGTCAAAGAAGAGAAGATTCCGCACCGGCTTATACTAAGCAAATATATTGACGATTATTGCGTGAATTTTTTTCACGCGCGGGTCCACTATCGCATTAAACAGAGCAGAATAATGATGGGATTGATTGAAATAGATGACATCCAGGTTCGATATTTTCGGTTTAATTCAAATAACACACCTTCTAGATTGTTTATTTTATTTTCACCGAGCTTACGATGTTCTTAGCGAAAGTCGTTTTCAAGGCAGGTTCTTCGAAACTGCTTGGTCCGTCACTTACTATACGCAACTAAGTTGTATGACTTGTATCCAAGCTACGCTTTACCATTTCCAGTTTCCACGGGTCCCGAAATAATGAGAAAAATCAAATACGCCGACAAAAACTTGAAATGCGTAAGATTAGGAAGGGCTAAAGTAGCTGTGAAGTTGTGGGTAAGAGAGTTTAGAAAAGGCGTTTAAATACATTAGAGAACAATACAAGAAGCACCGTCATGTTTATGTCTTTATCAAGACACAGGTGCGAATTTTTTGCCGAAGGAATAAATTCGTGATTAATATTAGTGGTGAAATAAATCTACTAGAAAAGGTTAGGCGAGATGTAAGGTACACGGACTGCAACGAAAGACAGGAGTAAGCGACGGACGTATGCTCAGACGGGTTGGGTTAAGTTAGAAGCACTACCTCCGGTAAAATTATGGTAAGTGAAAACATTTACCAACTGTAGAATATCCACGGGTCCTGTAGACGACAGATACATCCACAGGAGAACAACTTATCCCCATATGAGGTTAACTACCCCTTGGAAGGACAACTACCCGCTGGGAGGGCAACTACCGATTTGCGCTAATAAACACGATAAAATTAAATGTGCAACTAATTGCATTAAAATACAATAACAAGCATACCGGTACCAGGAAATTTTCTAAACACTCTAAATAAAGTTAGTAAACCGTGAATGTTTTCACCGGTCCAGGTAGTATACTGCAAAAAACAGTGCGAACACTCCCCAACAGTAATAACCTGTTGGTTAATCATGACTCCTCATTGTCCTGAAGCTTTTCAGTGAAACTTACCAGTTGAAATTTGAAAGAATTTAGAGGAGCTGAACATTGGTTACGCAGCTCATCAGCAAGGATAATTCAATACAAGAAGTTCAAGTTCAATTTATTTCTCAATTGCCTATATTTTTATGCCCATCTTTATCCCAACAATGCAGAATTTCCCCACATGTGTATCAGAGTAGGGTTGATGTACTGTTGAGGGCAGTCTCTTTTGACCAAATTTTGTTTCCCTGTCTGAGTTAAGTACTTGACTTTTGTACTCATATCACAACAGACGGAGGTTGGGATCCTAACCATTCACTTTAAACGTAAACTACATTTTATGCTCATGTTATTACCTCTAAATGTGAGTAGACGTATTTCCCTTTGTACTTTTTGAGTTTCTGTACATACCACTGTCAGCACCTCCCAAGCAGAATGTAATGGATTGTCTCGGTTCTCTCGTTGTACGGAGCTGCATTGAAACTCCAAAATTAATTCGCTCATCTGTCGTTTAGCTTCGTTATCTCATTAGAAAGTTGTTTCGCTAGGTGCAAGTTGATGGGAGATATATGACGATCTATATACATCTTATGATCCAAATATTGATGCTTTTTAAACAGTGACAGTACTTACCGTATTGTGGCTCAGGCTGATATGTTATCTGTTAGCTACCTCCGCCAATGAGGTTGTGTTTTTGTCGAAGTATGTCTGTCTGTTTGTTTGTTTGTTTGTCTTTGTGTCACCTAAGTAACTCAAAAAGTTAAGCACGGATTTTGATGAAATTTACAGGGATTTTAAGGTTAGTTACGGGAGAGTGATAGTAACTTTCGGTGAAGATTCATTCAACCAATTGGTTGCTTTTTTTTAGTAATGTAACTCAAAACAGTTATGAACGGATCTATCTAGAGTACACGAAAGTTGAAAGAATTGTTGGGAGGGGTGCGAAGAGTAGCTGACCAAATTTTTGTGAAGATCTATCAGTCCGTTTGTCTTTATGGCAGTCTCTCTAGATTTATCAGTACAATAACCTAAACAGTTATGATTGAATCTTCATGAAAGTTGTAAGAATTGTTAGAAATGTGGAGAGGCACAAATGACCAAATTTTGGTAATGATAAAATGGAAATCCTGGTTTAAAAACCAAATGAAATTTGTCATAAACATTGTCTTGGATTGGCGGAGGAGAGCGCTCTCAGAGTACTTCGCTAGTTTCTGTTGATTTGTTCGCGTCCAAATTCACACTCTCATCAGCAACTCTGCCAACATCTATCTGTCTAATCTAATTTAGTTTCCAAAACACAACCTAAAACTATCATCAATTCGGTACACTACTATTATCCATGTCTTTTCATAATATCCTGCTATACCTAAACAGCGAGAGCTTGTTATTAGAGTAAAACTCTGCTTTGTCAAGCATTAATTGCCAGCAGCTGACAACTTCTGCCTGTTCGTTCTGTTGTTCGATATGCCGCTGAAATTTGACCTCGATCTTACAGGCAATTAGCGCAATGAAGGAAGGATTATATATATATATATATGTTCTGGTTCTAGATGGCGTACATATTGAAGAATTAGATCAGAAGCAAATAATATAGTTGAAATTTTATTACCCACGACGCGTTTCGCTGTAAACTCAGCTCATCAGGTGGGAGGATCGAAGATGGTGAATAATTCGTTGAAATCTTAAAAATTTTAGCGGTTATCACATAAAGATGGTATATATGATACCGGTTTGAGGAAATCTATAAATGNTCTTTTGTTTTCTCCAGCCGCTGGGTTGGTTGCGTGGGGGTTTGTTAACCTCATGGAGTTTCTCCGTTCCTACGTCGCCAGCCTGGTGTGATTTAATAATAATAATAATAATAATAATAGCTGCATTGAAGCTCCAAAATCAATTCGCTTATCTCTCGTTTAGCTTCGTTATCTCATTAGAAAGTTGTTTCGCTAGGTGTAAGTTGATGAGAGGTATATGACGATCTATATACATCATATGATCCAAACATTGATGCTTTTTAAACAGTAACAGTACTTACCGTATTGTGGCTCAGGCTGATATGTTATCTGTTAGCTACCTCCGCCAATGAGGTTGTGTTTTTGTCGAAGTATGTCTGTCTGTTTGTTTATCTTTGTGTCACCTAAATAACTCAAAAGTTAAGCACGGATTTTGATGAAATTTACAGGGATTGTAAGGTTAGTTACGGGAGACTGATAGTAACTTTCGGTGAAGATTCATTCAACCAATTGGTTGCTTTTTTCTTAGTAATGTAACTCAAAGCAGTTATGAACGGATCTATCTACAGTACATGAAAGTTGAAAGAATTGTTGGGAGGGGTGCGAAGAGTAGCTGACCAAATTCTTGTGAAGATCTCTCAGTCCGTTTGTCTTTATGGCAGTCTCTAGATTCATCAGTACAATAACCTAAACAGTTATGATTGAATCTTCATGAAAGTTGTAAGAATTGTTAGAAATGTGGAGAGGCACAAATGACCAAATTTTGGTAATGATAAAATGGAAATCCTGGTTTAAGAACCAAATGAAATTTGTCATAAACATTGTCTTGGATTGGCGGAGGAGAGCGCTCTCAGAGTACTTCGCTAGTTTCTGTTGATTTGTTCGCGTCCAAATTCACACTCTCATCAGCAACGCTGCCAACATCTATCTGTCTAATCTAATTTAGTTTCCAAAATACAGCCTAAAACTATCATCAATTCAGTACAGTACTATTATTCATGTCTTTTCATTATATCCTGCTATACCTAAACAGCGAGAGCTTGTTATTAGAGTAAAATTCTGCTTTGTCAAGCAATAATTGCCAGCAGCTGACAACTTCTGCCTGTTCGTTCTGTTGTTTAGTATGCCGCTAAAATTTGACCTCGATCTTACAGGCAATTAGCGCAATGAAGGAAGGATTATATATATATACTGTATGTATATATATATATAGGTATATATTATATAAAAGATATGCTTCATTAGAAGCTTAGGCGTCCGCTGCTCTGAGTTGTGCAAGTGCTTGTCAGTACTTTATATTGTTGCTCGCAAGTTATAAACTGTTTACGCTGTTTAAAAGTCTGATATGCATTATTCCACGTCCTCAGAACATAACTGCGGCAGATCGGACGGTCGAGAACGGCACAATGTCTCAAACAGAGAAAATTCCTGAAACGGAGAATTACCAAATCTGAGAAAATGCAGAACTGTAGTCAGTGTCGCAACTTGTGGCAGTAGCCGAGGTCTTATTGAGTGATTAGTAGAATGGAGCAGTAGAACTTAAACTGTGGTGGACGTACAACACAGCACAACGTGATGAGTTTCTATGGTGTCAACCCGACGGGTTTTTATGGTGTAAGCTAAAGAAAATGATTTACTAATGAAAGGGAAATATGTATAGCATACTGAAGACCTTGTCTTCTCAATACTGAGGCTACATATCTGCTTGCGTTTAAAGTGTTTCACTGTATCTATTATCCAACGGAAGCGCCCACTGTAAGCAAGGCGACCTACGTAGTTTGCGGATGCACTGCGCCGAGCCTGCAAATGAGCGGCAGTGACCTTGAACACGTCCAGCCAAGAGAAGCACAGTTTGTACCCTCCACTTGATAGTAAGCTACGTTTCATAACCCTAACTAATTTCGTGACTAATGTATTTTCAGTGTGTAAGTAATTTTAATTTTCTGTTTACCTGTCATTCTCTCATGTATTGATCTAAAATCAGTGAAAAACTTGCCCTAAGATAAGGCTGTCTGTAGAGGCAGGTATTGGAAGTGGGCACTTTAGGCGCACCTGCCGCCGTAGCTTTTGGCATTATTCGCTACACACAGTTCACAAACTTCATGGTCACCCAGTAGTACCCCAGTGCCTAAGAAGCAGTGATTGTAGGAGGTGCACAGCTTTTGGCTTCTCGGGTCAGACTTACATCATGCAACGAACGAACGTAATCTACTTAATCACACTAATTTTAACTTGTTTTCAAGCAAGGGCGGAGAAATTGATTGACATGAGCCATGAAGTTAGCGAAAACAGCAGGGTGTGGTTTGGAATGAACCATTTTAATAGAACCGAGACCTTTAAAGGATACACTCCCGAAGGCTTTTGGTAAGTTATATTGACGTCAACGCTATATTAACGTTGGGTTCATTAAGTATTACCATCACTGCTCTGTGCTTACGCTTCTGCATTTAGGCTAATGTTCCGTGTTCGTAATGCCGATGCCACACGCTAGTCAAAAGAACGAGTATCGTCATCTTTTCGTCCGAATGTGTTGATGTGCTCGCTTAAATAGTACACACTTGCAAGGAATTTAGAGTTATTAATCCCTCCAGATATAATAATATGTCCGAAAGTTAACTAACGGCACTTGCGGAGTAAACTGAACTGACGGTAAACATTTTTACGCCATTTCTTGGCAATTTCAAAGCTCAGTTTACAAAAGTTCAGCATAACGTTCGAACGAAAAGACGATACTCGTTCTTTTGACTTACGTGTGTCATCGTCATAAGAGATTACTAAGTTGTCAGTAATTACGACTTCCGGTAATTTTCCTTGTCTACTGCTGGACAAAATCCATTCAAATTCTGGATAAAACATCTTACTAGACAACACAGTCCTGTAAATCATCCTCACAGCGTATCATTCTGATGGTTTTCTAAAGTAAAATTAACTACATTTAACCTAATAATCTGCTGATGCACTGTATCTCGGGCTTCGTTGACATTTGTGGTGTCGCACATCAGGTAGCTGAGAAAGCTGCCATTGTTAAAGATTTTAGTATTTGTTTATATACGTTGTGCGTGTTTGATGAATTTGCGCGAGCGATCGATCGCGCTGCAAGTTTGGTGGATCGTTCAAATTTTAAAATGGAAAAAAAACAGTCCTTGCCTCCGCTAACCTTCCCGACATTAAACCCGAATATAGTCCAACTTACCCGAAATTACGGCCTAATACCTACAGCATCCACCAAACGCGCACATCATATGCACACCAACTTTAGTTTTATTACCTCCGCCAAGGAGGTTAATTATGTTTTCGTCGGGGGTGTCTGTCTGTCATGTAGATAACTCAAAAAGTTGTGGACCGATTTTGACGAATTTTACAGGTATTGTTAGTTATGTTAAGAGAAACAGATGATTAACTTTTGGTGAAGATCTGTCCATTCGTTTGTTTGTCTGACGCATTTTTCTCAATGCTATAACTGAAAAATTTATGGACGGATTTTTATGAAATTTGCATGAATTGGTAGGTATATTATGAAGAGTAGATGACCAAATTTTCTAACGATCCGTTAGTATATTTGTTCGTTAGTCACTGTTTTTAATTTTATGCATGTTCGCGCAATAACTAAAAAATAATTAATGGATCTTTATTAAATTTATAGGAGTTGTTAGTAATGCTAAAAGACATAAATGATCAAATTTTGGTGCAAATCGGTTTCTTCGTTTGTATGTTTGACTCATGTTTGATATTATGCTTGTTAGCAGCATAACTCAAAAAGTTATGAACGGATCTTCAAAGAAATTGCTGAAGCTGTTAACATTATTAAAGGGCATAAATGATTAGATTTTAGTGTTGATACAGAGAAAATCATAGTCTCAGCACCAATTTTACTTTTTCGTAACCGTTGCCTTGCTTGGCGGAGGTATGCGCTCTCAGAGTGTTCTAATTTTAGGATTGTATTTGCCTTGTCGCTAGTGTTTTTTTTTATCTCTCATACCTGAATTTAATAGCTGCAACTCAGGCAAGTTATTGTTTTTTGACGTATTGATGTGTTTAGTTCAACTGCGAAAAACACCTCAATTCATGAATCCAAGCTCGTGAGCGAAATTCGTGAAATGGATTTTTTTTACTGCAACTCAAGTACAGTACTTACAGTACATGATACTATAGCACAGCATGGTTATATTTCATTTCAAATGTAAATCAGTTTTCATCTTTTTATTCGTATTGCAAAATGTACTTAATTAGAGCGGTCAAAAGTCTTGTCGGCTGTTGTCGCCGAATCAAGTGGCTGCTGGCGCCGGCCTACTTCAATGTAGCGCCGCTCGTCCGCTGCCCTCGAACGTGTTATCAAAATAATCAAAAGGCTATTGATTTTTGAAGACAACGTGTTAAGGTACATCCGACTGGGAAACGAAATTAAGCCACTGCGGCTCAATTTAACCGAATCTTCAGACAGGTGCCTTGGCTTCGACTTGCTGATTCAAGTTACAGGCTTCGACTCGTAGTTATTTACCTGCGACAGTTCCATGAAACTAGTCTTGCTTTGTATGATGGAGATTTTAATCGGTTCAACGTAATCGGGCTGCATCTAGCACCTGCAATACGGCTCAAAGTGACGAAGCTAAATGCCTGTCTACATTTCTGGACCAGCCAAGTCAAGTAGGCCTCTCCTTTGCTTGAGTTACGTGAACTAAAGCGGTGATTTGGGTGTAATAAAGTATGAATAATTAATAATTATCTTGTATATATTTATTATGTACGCTTCTGACTGGCAGGTTGGAAAGCTACGATCTACAGTTCCCCGAGCACATGTCTACGCACATGGACGCCCCCAGCCACTTCGCGTACAATGGACTTACCGTCGATCAGATACCAATTGAGGCCCTGGTGGCGCCAGGTATTTTTGGGGTTATATATTTTTTATCCAATATTAAATTTTGCATCTAGTTTCCAGTTTGTTTTTGAAAAGAAGGGGAGGAAGGTGGGGGTGGGACGG
The DNA here is from genome assembly GCA_001587735.2 of Parhyale hawaiensis. Lineage (NCBI taxonomy): Eukaryota > Metazoa > Arthropoda > Malacostraca > Amphipoda > Hyalidae > Parhyale > Parhyale hawaiensis. The sequence continues at coordinate 4,960,697 of LQNS02278140.1, read as the reverse complement.
AGGGAGGGGTAAATCTTGGTATTCTCGGAGTGACCCATGGAAAAATTTATAATAGGATATCTTAGTTTACTATTCCTTACTTGTGCTTATTTCCATTGCAGGATGCCACAGCCCCTAAATTAAGCCAACGACACATGAATCAAGATAGAGTTCTGGATAGTCCCAGGGCTTGGGAGGAGGGGTAAAAGATCAGTTTAGTGCTTTGAAGGGGGTTGAGCTTGCTTATAATGTCATGCAGTGTATCAGTCGCTTTCGTAACTGGAGTTTTAATCATCGTTGCTACCAGGATCATATTGCGTTATTAATGATGATTCCTGCATCCATCTTGGGACTTTCTCTTTCTTTTTAATTGACCTTCAACACAATCGAAATTCGTGGAATCTTTCTCCCCTTGCTAATTCTACTCCCTGCGTGTTTAATTTGCTTAGAAATAGTTTTCTGATCCCTCTGCATTGTTTTAACCTACTGCATATCACTATGCATTGAAAGAGTGAGTGGTTACCGCTTACGTATTTTGCGGTTTCCTTGACCTTTTTTTCGCTGTTCTAGCGTCATGGCAGACTTCCTTGTCAAGTCATTACAAACACCAACTAACAATTTCCGCAACCTTGTGCCGATTTTCATGCACTGAAAGGCATCTTCTTCTCATGTATTGTTGATTTATGGCGTATAATAGGTAATCCATGTCTTTCCAGCTTTTCCCTGGCTTTATTCTAGTAGTATTTCCATTAGAAAACGTCTCAAAAGAATATTGCTCAGTTGCAAAAATCACTTAACTTTGCCGCAAAAATAGTACTGCCGGGCAACTTTCGGAAACGTGATCACGCAAGTCCTCTTCTCAAAAAACTGGANNNCGTTGGAGCGACTTGGATAAGTTGAAAACTATAGAAATGGCAGCGTGCCAAAAGTTGGGGCTATAAATCCACTATTGGAAAAAATTGCTAAATTGGGCTTAGTTTGTCCGTAGACTTGAGCGTCGAAAAATTCCGCCGCGATTTCCGCCGTAAATTCCGCCGTTTTTGTAAGTTGGGTCTCCCTGTATCCGGAGCCTTCTTGTGGAATGATCTCCCAAGAGAGCTAAAAGCCTCTCTACAAGTCTCGCCTAAAATAGGCCTCTTCAAAGCAAGTTGCTTGCAACATTTTGAAAACCGGCCAAATTG
>LQNS02278140.1:4947474-4958010 GCA_001587735.2 Parhyale hawaiensis | reverse complement strand
TAGGTTGTGAATATATAGCTGTAATATTTCTAACAAATTACTGTACACACAATTTTTAATGTAAGCTGTAATATAATAATCGAAGAACACCTCCCGCCTGTGGAGACACAAATGTTTAATAATAATAAAAAATAGTTAAATAAACGACCGCGAAGTTTCCGATATCAAAGATCAATTTCCACGCTCTTCACATCTTTCCTGTAACATTCATATGAGGCCTAAAGTAGAGCCAAATATGCCCAATATGATGGAAAACGTGCTCAACTGTATCTTTTATAAGAAATGAGCTTCAGTCTTGGAACAAAATTATCGACGAAATAATTCTGTTGCAGCTGTTGTGGTCGACATGCAAGAGAAGGTTAAGGAAGACCCGGATGCAGAGCTGACCACGGACGACCTGATGCAGTGGCTGGACGAGCACGGACCTCTTCCTGACGGTGTCGTGGTGTTCGTCAGGACAGGCTGGGGGTCACGGTAAGTTCGACATATAGTACAGACTGGGGTAATGGTTGGACAAAATTCTCATGTTGCTGAAGAAAAGTACTAGACTGTGGTCGTATTATGTAGGCGTCACAAAGTGCACCAGTAGAGGAGTAGTATTTTTGTTTTTTTTATTTACTTTAAGTGAACAATAACATTCTGGTTTTCATTGCTTTACGAACTAGCGATCTGTCAGTTTTGAATGCTCAATGGAACTAAGAACGTTGTAGTTTTGATTGATTTTGTAAGAATTTAGCAACGTCTTATTTTTGACGTTTTAAGCCGTGCGCACACAAGCGATATCGCTAATTTCGACCGACAAAATTATCGGGTCTTAAAGCTTAATTGGCGCGACATTTCAATGCACACGTAGGGAGAGAAACGTTCTTACAGTTGTAAAGTCCTAGGGTAAATTTTTTGCAAGTTGCATTAAAAGAATTTTTGAGTATTAATTTAAGAAATTTTATTGCTTGTTTACACGCCGGATTTTATTCACCGTGCATAGTATGTACTCAGCAACAGAATGTTTTGTTCTATCTTGTAGCTATGTAGTTTGTAAATAAAACTTTGAGATGCACCTTTACTGCGGCTATCATCGTTGTAACCTGGAGACAAATGCGTTTTATACTTTTGATCTTGCAGTTGCCATCGCAAACAATTCATGTTAGTTTTAAGGAAAACGGGGGCGTTACATACTATAATAGTGAACAGATAACAGAGAAAATTGGACCGCAAGTTGCTTTGAATTGCTCGAAAGCTACGAAGAAGATTGGCCTAGACGCATCCCTCTGAGCTCGCTCTTCAGGCAACTTTTTCGCCGAGTCTATTGGAGCATTTCTTGGCGAAATGCCAGTCTTGGCAATTTTTGCTTCTTGCCTGCATTGGGCTTTAAAGAACTAGTACCATTTTGTTATCACAAGCTTAGGACACTAACTACATTTTGGCTTTACAAGCTTACGAAACCAGCCACAGTTGAGTTTTGGAGGTTTAAGGAACTAATATCATACGTATCTGATTTGAAGGTTGCAGGTACTAGCAACATATTTGTCATGATTGCTTGACGTACTAGCATGCGAAGGGTCTCGAAACCAGTCATTTGTTGGCGAAATGCCACTCTCGGCAATTTTGCTTCTCGTCTGTATATTGGGCTTTAGTAAAGTTTCAATTTTGAAGTGTAAACGATCCACTTGTATGTATCTATTTGCTACGTTAGCAGCAGCATCAATTAATGTATACAGGATTTGTGACTCTTGATAATATCAATGTTGTATTCATTGCAGGTACCACAACAAGACGCTGTACTTTGGTACTGGTACAGATGATGCTGCACGGATGCACTTTCCAGGTACGGCTCTTCTACACTTGGAATTTTTTACTCCTGCGCCGAGTCATGTTACTTAACTAGAGAGCACTTTGAGAGCGCATTCCACAGCCAAGCAAGGCAATGGTAACGCCAAATTCAAATTGGTTCTGAAACCATGGCTTTCTTTTTATCAACACCAAAGTCTAATCATTTGTATCATACGATAAAATTAACAGCTTCTGTAATTTTTTTGAAGATCTGTTCATGACTTTTTGAGTAATGCTGCTAAAAAATATAGGTCAACTACACAAACGGACCAACCGATCATCACCAAAATTTAATCATTTGTGTCTTTTAGCATTACTAACAAGTCCTGTGAATTTCATAAAGATTCATCCATAACTTTTTCAGTTATTGTGCTGACAAGCATAGAATCAAACACCGCAACAAATAAACGAACGAACAAGCAGATCATCACAAAAATTTGGTCATTTGCTCTTCGTAATATTCCTAACAACTCATGTAAATTTCATGCAAATCCATCCATAACTTTTTTAATTATGGCACTAAGAAAAAATAGGCAGACAAACAAACGGACGGATTTTATCTAAAAATTAATCATCTGTTACTCTCAACATGCCAAACAGTCCCTGTAAATTTCGTAAAGATCCGTTCACAACTTTGTGAGTAATCTTGGTGATATACAAAGAGACAGACTAACACGACAAAAATATAACCTCGATCCTCGGTGGAGGTAACTAGTCCCGCTATCACCAGGCTCGCATCTGTAACTTGCGAGCGACAGATGTCGATTGCCGAGTCATAAGGATTTAGTTTTCAGCATGCTAAAACTTTGAACTGTCGGCTGCGTATAATTGTTATGTGGAAAGCCTGGAAAGGTAAGATGCAGAATATATACATACAGTATATAGATCCATGGGTCATGGGGCAGACTTTACGTGCCTGAACTGAGGAATTCGAAGGTGTACAGGCGCTCACTAATCAGAAAAGGGAGGCAAAACTATACTGCGGTGATTGGAGTCTTCGATACTGTCTGCAATGCAGGCTGTATAGTTGAATATTAATACGAGGGAAGATGTTATTCATTCGTCTATATTCTTCAGTGTTAATGCATTGATGAAGAGTGGCAGTTTCTGGGACAACATTTAGAATGTAGCTGTAGCAACCATTACACAATTATGTTAATTACTATCGTGTTTGTATGTACAAAATACATCCACACGTTAGAGAAATAAACGATCTATTTATTTATCCATCTGTTGTTCCTCTGAGTAGGTATCTAATCAAATCAAGTCATACAATTTCAAGAAAAAAAAGACAACTGCTTCCTTACGGTCTATGTTTTCATTCCATCATTTTATTTACAACATATCGCTGGGCACATGAGAGCTTTTTCCATGATTGTGAACTTCAAACTACATACTACTTTTATCCCAAAGCAGTTGGCATTTTCAGCCTGCTGTAGATCAATCAAATTTCATAACGCGATGCTCATGAAAGCGATGGATCTGACATCCATATAAAATTCTGCATGATTATAGGGTGAAGATTGAAGATAGTAATATATTAGTGTCTTCTTTCCTGCTAGGTGCACCCACGCCTCTGCTTTCTTTTTCTCTTTGGATCACAGGGAATGCTTTATGTAAAGAAGCTGAAACTACATGTATAACTAGAGCACTCTGAGAGCGCATACCTCCGCTAAGCATAGCAACGGTAACGGAAAATTCAAATTGGTTCTGACCAATGATTTTTCTTGTATCCGCATCAAATCATTCGTGCCTTTCAACAGTATTAACAGTTTCTGTAATTTTCTTGGTGATCTGTTCGTAACTTTTTGAGTTACGCTGCTAACAAACAATCTAATAAACATTATTTAAACACACAAACAGGCTAACCAATCATCACCAAAATTTTATCATTTATATCTTTCAACAATACTAACAACTCCTGTAAATTTCATCATAAAGATCCATTCATAACTTTTTGGGTTATTGTGCTACCGAGCATAAAATCAAACACAGCGACAAACGAACGAAACAACAGATCATCATAAAAATTTGGTCATTTACTCTTTGTAATATACCCAACAACTCATGTAAATTTCATGAAAATTCGTCAATTACTTTTTGAATTATGGTACCAAGAAAAAATAGACAGACAAATAAACAAACACATGAACGGATTTTCACCGAAAGTTAATCATCTGTTACTGTTAACATGCCTAACAACCCTGTAAATTTCGTAATATGCGCTTATAACTTTTTGAGTTACCCTAGTGACAGACAAATAGACAGACAGGCAAACAAACAGGCAGGCACACAGATAGACAGACCGACAAACACGACAAAAACATAACCTTCTTGGCGGACGTAAAAATGGTGTATGTCTGTCTAGGGCGGCAGAAGCTGTTATGTCGCAAAAAGGTTTGAATCTGAGAGCTCATTTGAAGTAAAGTAATTTTAATTATAAAATTCAATGTAACTATATCAAATGGCCCACTCTCATGCCTGCCTGATGGCAACATCGAAAAATTCCGGAAGTGGTGTAGTCCGGACTGTTTTTTTAAGTGTTATATAGTGAAAAATAACGTTCGCAAAATGCGGATGCGGTCACCTTTTTTCGAACGGCGTCTGTCGTATCTAAAACCCACCTTATACAAGCTTTGAAGGTAAGCATGCATAATGGTTGGTTTATCTTTTGATTTACATTTAATTTCACTTAAAATGTTTTTTGCCACAATAGTGTCATTTTGGTCTACTGCAGGTGTAAGTGAGGGTGCCGCGCAGTTGCTGAGCAGCTACCACAAAACGTTCGGTCGGCGCGTCTTCGGCGTAGGCATCGACACGGCGTCCATAGACCCCGGCCCCAGTGTGAACTTCCGAGCGCACCAAGCTCTTCTTCCTCACAACATATATGGCCTTGAAAATGTTGCGAACCTTGAGGTGCGTACCTTGTAGAACCATGTCGGAAACACAAAACTTTTGGTTTCTTAATCTTACTGGGACTCCTTCATGTTACCGTGGCTTATACGTGCCTTGCCTTGATGATTCTTGGGACGAGGTCCAGGTGACGTTATTCACGACGCCTAGCTTGTTCACAGGTGATACTGCAGTCCCTAACCAGCGGGAGGGCTGGTAGCGAGTTATCCCCACATTGCACGTAACCGCTTACAGCTGGTTTCTCTGGTGCTTTCAGTAAGTATGCGTCCTGTAACATTTTAAATTTCGCAATCTGTAGCCTACCGGTGACATGGCATTCTGTTGAACAACCTCTGCTCCCTCCCCTAGCGTGAAACTATTAGAATACTTCGTGACTATTGAATCACCGCCATTTTTGATCGGAATTCGCCCTTCAGAAGTGCGATCAACATGGCCTGAATGTCTGCCAAGAATCCACCCATTGATGTGAATAGTACTTCCTTTTAGAAGTTTCCAAACAGATATGAAAGTAAACCGTTCGAATCTCCGTTGAATTGAGTACATTTGAAAGTGGGTAAGTCTTTGGTGATAATTTAATTCTTACATACCTTGGATTTTAGAAGTGAACGATCTCTTGATAGTATGGAGGCGCTCTAGGTCTGTCCGTTTGCTCGTTACGGTATCCAAAGAGGTGAACAATATTCACTCCTCGGCAATACCAGTTGTTTCCATAAGGTGAGCATTGTGTCTGCCTCTCGTAGAGAGAAAGTCCGAACTTTGAAGCCCCCATCTGCTCTATTCCTTGCCTATGGTAACAACTCGAGCCACACGATCTTCAATAGGGGCATAATCCTGCATTCTCACCCCAACGTCCCTTAAAATTTGCTTTCTTTCGATTTCGTTCCCATCTCTCGTCGTGTAGGACGACAATAACCCTTATGTTCCTGTAGAATACGTTTGTGATGCGAGTTGCCACCAGCATGACGTTGTCAAAAGGAGCTATTTATCATGTCGACACTCGACACCTATTGTCAAGTCATTCTAATGGCGACGTTCTGGATAGCTTTCCTTACATGTTATATCTACCATTTAAGGAAAAATATCGCCTGACGCGTTAGTAACTTATTTTCATTACGACAGATGCTGCCCACCACTGGAGCCGAGGTGACCGTGTTGCCCCTGAAGACCACAGGAGGCAGTGGTGGCCCATGCAGGATCCTGGCTCGTATCCCGGTCACTGCTGGTGCTAGAGTAGCCGCTGCCCCGTCTCTTGGGGGCCTGTGTATGGTGGTGGTGGTGGTCATGCTTTTGGGGATGAGTCAACTCTAGGTAGGGACTTAACTGTGCACTAGATACATGTATTTATTGATACTGTGCTATGTATGCAGTTTACTGGTACCGTCGTTGCCTGCAGAATTTATATTCGTACCCCGACTTAAAGCGCCATTTCTTGTGTGTTACTAAAGGGTCCAGCCGTCGTAAATGACGAAAGAGACTTAGTACTTTACGAAAACCCCCGTTATCTTCTGTGCTTTTTACTTCTTAGAGGTCTTCTTAAATGGAAATTCAGCATTCTGGCTGGAAACTGGCATCTTCCGTAGCACCTTTGAACTTGTCCGCACAGAGTGATGTAGGCGAGCTCAGATTCCTCAGCTGGAGTTCCCTTTAGTTTCTTAATATCTCATTCCCATAGAGCGTGAAAATTAGTACTTATGAAAAACTCCTGTTGTTGAAAGGCTTCGCCAAGCCGTGAAATTTTCAACGGTTTGCTACGCCTTTGAATTTTTTCTTATTTCATTCCCATTCATCGGTTCTCTACGCCCTCAAATATCTTACTACCTTATTCCCATTCATCGGATCGCTACGCCCTTAAATTTCTTATTTCTTCCAATCTAATTTCCAATGATGTAACTGAGAAAAGGTACATGAAATTGTAGTTTAGTATACTAAGTGATAACGAATCCGCATCCGTATTGTAAATCAAGCAGCCTTTACACTAGTCAAAAAATTTTATACCTATTCATCGTTTATAAATATAGTAAATACTCAGTTGCTGCATGAATCAGATCAATTCATGGTGATTTCAATCAGACATTGGCTTGCAATACTATTAAATCACCAGTGTTTTCTTAAATATTTTGGAAAATTTAGATGTAGTAGGGAGAACAACGTATAAGACGGTCATTACGCACCACATTATGGTGAAACGTAGAAAAAATGTCTTCTGATATAAAATGTGCCTTATTAACCTCAGGGAATGGTTCTTCTCCATAACTAGCGTATAAACGGACATCAGGCGCTAGGGTTCCCAAGCCTAAGAGTAACCTCCTCAGTCATCCCAGTGGGAAGATTACCATATTTATGGAAGTTCCGGGAATGGAAGTGTGAGCTTCCTAGAATTAGAGGGTTAGAATTAGGAAGGGTTATTTCGTCGCTGGATCTGCTCAACCGAGCAGACAGTTCAGGAGGCGGGTTAGTCTGGATAGTGGCCTTGAGCCTCTGAGGGTTCCCTCTCTAGGAACCTAGAATCCAGGACCCTTAGTGAAGAAATCCCGGCCTAACGGCAGAGACAATCTGGGGGAAAAGTACCACAGAATAATTCTGGGTTACTTCACGTACCGGTAGTCATCCCGGCAAGAGACCGGTTAACAAGGTAAGGAAGGTCGAGCGAGGCTTTTCAGCTCGAACTGATAAACCAGCCTTCTCGAAAATTGACCTCTGCTACAAATGGGCAGTTTTCAGAATGATCCGAAATGGGTTCCGGAAAGGATTTGAAAGCCTTCCGGTTCTAGAAAGAGCCAGACAAAACAGTACCGGTAGTCCAAAGGGCCCAGAAAGATCTGAAATACAAGCGATCTTGTGCGCTGGCTAACCTTCAACCTGCACGTAAGGTTGAGAGCAGCAAGAAGCCTGGTTAGAACAATATTGTTCTAACAGGATTTTTCCGTAGATTTATTCTGGGACAATCCAGGAAGGCCTCTTATAGTCTGTATTTTAGCTGAAGGTCAGGGTTATGGCAACTCACTAGAGATTGTTGCCAGGTACCCTCAAGGCAAAGACGCGACTTACTGTCACTTCCATGCTAATGTTGAAACACCTGGATTGTCTGAAGAAAAGATCACCAAAGAACAACAGAATAAATTAGTTCAGATCAGGATCCATCGCACCAGCAACTCGGAGGAGGCCATGAAACCCTTCCCTGTAGACCCTGTCTCGGGCATGTCGGTGCTACCGATAGAGATGTTCTGTCGGAGCGAGCCACTGAGAATGGATAGTGTTGCAACGAATTTTTCTCAGTGGCGAGTGAAGACAGGACACCTCTGGAGGATGAAAATAACCCAAAGCCTCTTCAGTTTCATAGCCTAGGGTGAAGTTGATGTATCGGTGCGCTCGTCGTGCCAGGAAGAGGAGTGCTGCTGCTGCTGCTGGGCTCCTGAGGTACCAGGTGGGCGGGGCTTGAAAAAAAAAGATGGAATACCAAAAGCTGTCTATAATGAGGGTTACGCCTCGAAACGGTCTAACTACCATTTAGACGCTCCTGAGTTGGGCGCTGTCGCGGGTCTGGTGCTACCGACAGAGGTGTTCTGTCTTCGCTCGCCACTGTGAAAAATTCGTTGCAACACTCCATTAATTACTATCAAAAGTATTTAATGACATTAGTCACTCTTCAAGCCGCTCCGAGAACAGCATAGTCACTCCTAACGAGATTCAGTAGGCCTAGAACTACTGGGTTCGTTGGCGCAGTCTCCTCTCCCGTGCGTAGGCTTACGTCGCTGGGAGTACTACCACAGAACTGTGGTACTACTGCCTTTCACTGTCATACGTGCTGCGGCTCACGCCTGTAATTTGGTTGAGTCACCGCTCGAATTTGTGTTTAACGCATTGTTTGTTCTTTAGTGTTGTCAAGTGAATACAATAGACAACTGTTTATCTGCGTAACCTTAACTAGTATTCTCTGAAGTGTATATTTGTACTGTGCGAACAGAGTATTGTTTCTATAATTAAGTAATATTTTGTATTTGATCATCTCTGGTCCGATGCTAGATACGCTATAGGACTTGCATTTCAAGATAGCCTAAGATCAAACTAGAAAATTACTTTGTTTTTGCTTACTCCTCTTGGTACGTTTTTCTCGAAGGACAGGTTACCCATAAGTGGGTAACATGTCAGGAAGACCGCTCTCGCAGTCTGGCACACGACCAGGAACACGCACTGGTTAGCCTTGACGGACTAGACACGGCGAAGAGAGCACTTGCAGGTCTTCCTAGGATTCCTCCGCTAAAGCCTTAGCGGAACCACACGGCGACAGCTGCACCCTCGGTCTTTCCAGGGTCTGCCATAGTCTGGCGCCTAAGGAGGGATCCCCACGTTAGCCAAAGCAGTTAGCCGCTACGGCCGACAGCTACAGGTCGCTCAGCAAGCCGGACGGCCCGTACATATTACCGGGACCGCCCGCAGAAGCATCATATTGACCCGGCCCAACAAAAGAGGCCGATGTCGACTAGCGAGTCGGACGGCCCGCGAGAGCTATACGAGACCGTCCGCCCTCAGAGAACCCTGACAGATAATGAAATGAACACTACGAAAATATGAAGTACAATAAGCGATAAAAATGACGCTTAAGAAGTTAACTAATGTATAATAATGATTTATTGCGAACCAATTGTCTGAAACATTTTGACTCAGTAACGATATAATCTGACCAATAGAGGGTTGCCAAATAGGCGAGGGGTTCATTCCTATTCAAACACAGCTACGCAAACTCCCGGCAAGGTGTGTATTATACTGTGCTTATCTTTTTCCTTATAATAATTGATGTATATTATAGCTGTAGATATGGTTTAAACAGAAGATTGCTCAACTCCTTATTTACAGTGAAATAGGCTTGTTATATAGTTGTGAGAATTTGGAGATACTGTATATTGCTTTAAGAAATACCTGCTTCTAGCATATTCCAGCTTCGACGGTCCCTCAAAATGGCGGACGATTGCTGTCAACGGAAAATACTAGGAAATCTAATAAAATTAAGTTGACTTATAAAACTGTCATAAATATGCAGTCCTACAATTGATATTTAATATTTGAGATTCCGGACAGCGGACAAAACGATCGCTTCTGGATATGGTTGTAAACAAAAACAAATTACTTAGTAAAGTGTTTAGTGCTGTATGTAGTTCTTATATTAGCTAAATAATCACATAACCTAGCCTATTTCAGGTTAAACAAAGTTAGTATATTTTATGCGCCTATTGACTAGTAGTTACAGAAATAGAAAGGTAATTAAAACAAAATTGACATAGGCTAAAAATTACTTTTTTCACAGAGATAAGTGAAAGCCTACTGAGGATACAAAATGTTACCACTGTGAAAATTATGCCATTAAAGAAAATTATGCTATTGCCGATAAATATTGTAGAAGTTCCTACAACTATAGCTATAAATAGAATAATATTTTAGCAAAATATAAATATAAGGTGTTGAGATTGATATCAGATTTTTTTTTATTTTACTTCATCAGGTCGCCCCCATTGTCCGGCCACCGGACGCCTCTTTGTTTGTATGAGCTGGCTTTGGGTTTGGGGCTCTGGGTAGCCCTTGAGTTGAAGGAAATGCCACTCTAAAGGCGGACGAGACCTTTTGGTCCAACGGCATCCCTGAGAGGAGATGAACAAGCTGGTGCCATAGCTGGGTACTCAGTCTTCCGCAGTCTGCTCCTCTCTCTCTTCCGTCAGGTAGTACCACCTGATGCTCTTTTCCTTTCCTTTCCTTTCTTCTTCTTTTCGGCCAAAGCCTGTACTGGTGATGGCAGGGTCT
>LQNS02278140.1:4820357-4832667 GCA_001587735.2 Parhyale hawaiensis | reverse complement strand
AGTATTGCTCCCCGGTCTCGGCTTCAGCTGCTGATACTCACTTACGTCTGTTGGACCGACTTGTTAGTTCAGCCAGCAGGCTGTGTGCTGATAATGATCTGGTGAACCTGTCCCACAGGAGAAGAGTAGCTGAGCTACGCCGCTCAGGGGAAAGAAACGAAATACAAGAAGGTAGAAGTCTGGCGGGAATAAGTCGGCCACCTCGATCGGCAGGCCACCTCCCGAAACAGAAGGGGAAGTATTGAGAGCCTACCTAACTTAACAAAACTAACCTTGACAGCAGGAACTGCGCCAAGCTGCAACATCTCCTGCGGAAAAGGCACTCAGGCCCCTTGGCTGTGCGAGGCCCAAATATATTGTGGCCGGGAGAGGGCCCGCCAGAATGGGCTATAACCCCGAGAGCTCGACATCGGGCGACGTCACATTTATATAACAACGCAGTGCACATGACTAGCGCGACAATATAATCATCTATCAGAGATTCAGACAAGCTGGTTTTGACATGTGCATTATTAATAAAACAACTGACTTGATTGTCAGTCAGCTGTGAAACTCTCGTTAATTCCATAATTGCCTCCGCGAAAGATGTTACGTTCGTCTTTATGTTTTGCTCGTCTCTTTGACTATTTGTAGCAAAGATAACGCAAAAAGTTATAGACAGATCTTTACAGGGATTGTTACGCATGCTAGGAAGAACAGATGACTAACTTTATTTTTGTAAAATAACTCAAAAAGTCATGGACGGATTTTTATGAAACCTGCACAGATTGTTAGGAATATTACGAAGAGCAAATGACCAACTTCTTTGTAGTGATCTTTCGGTTGTTATTATTTTTTTGCTTTGGCTTTGATTTTATATTTATCGGTAACAGAACTCAAAAAGTTATGAACGTATCTTTATGAAATATGCAAAATCGCTATAAATGGTGAAGAGCACCATTGAATGATGTAATTTTTCAGGACATATTCAAGTTTTTTGTTACCACTGCTTTGATCCGCAGAGGTAGGAATGCGTTCTCACAATGCTGTAGTTAAATTTATTAACAAAATATAGTGGTGGTGATAGAAAGGAAATCCTAGTTTCAGAACCAATTTAAATTGTTTCGTTACCATTGCTTTTATTGGCGTAGGTATGCGTCTATGTCTCTTTGACATTTATTTATTTAGTGGCTGTCCTGGTTAGATTTACTTTCTTTTATTCTAAAACAGTTTGTTATCCTTACTCAGTTACTTGTCACTCTCAGTATTTTCAGGAAATGATTACTATGACTTTGTTAGTTTCCGAAGCGTCTATAATTAATAATAGCTAATTGTGCCCATGTTGGTGGTTTTTCATTGTGAGAAATGCATTCCTAACTGGATCGAACTCCTTCAAGAATCATTCATTGATATGAAATGTAATGTTTTTTTTTCAAAATTATAGACAGGTACTTTTTAAAGAGACTTCCCCCTTAACGGTCAGTGTCGGCACCAGGTACATTTCACTAGGGGAGGCCTGGTAGACGTCTGTAATACATAAAATATGGAGGGACTTCACAAAATATACAAGTATGTATGCTGGCTAAATGGTAACAATATTGAAAGGCCAAATGTCGCGAGCTTGGCTCAATGGAGGGGGGGGGGGCTTGACTGAAAATGAGGTAGCTTGGCTCAACATGGGCCGGGGAGGGGGATCGGCTCGAATTGGGGAGTGGGCGTGGCACCGAGGCGAGTGCCTCCCCCCCACGAGAAGGGGCTAGATCCGCCAGTGAAAACATTTCATAGTCTTTAGTATGAGCAACACAAAAACAAAAACCCTCGGAGTTTTTCTTGCAGTAGTTATGCTGTAACACGGAGACAGTAAACGTTCAAGGGTCTACAGTGTAGGAACTTGTTTGGAATGTCGAAAACGCTTCTTCAGTGTGAAGTCCAATGTCGAAGGATACTCTCTATCGGACACAGTTGGGGTCCAGGAGTCTCTCTGTTCATGACCATTGGACTTTGGAGGGAGCGGCTGTTTGCCTCTGTTGAAGAGTTGAGGCACATTGATGTTGTTCCTTCAAAATTTATGCTTGGCTTTTAGTTTTCGCCTGCTCTCCTTTCATTGTTTTTACCATTGGACTCGGGCGGGAGAAGAGAGGTGTCGCTGCGAAGAGTTGTAACTAACATGTGCTCCCAGTTGAGGCATCATTTGTCCGGTGTTCCAGGTCTGTGGCGGGCTGTCTGTAGGTCATCAGAGGCCTTCGGATTGGCCCAGCATGGTTCGTTGGGTGACCTGCTGTGTGGGTAGTGTTAGTTTTGTCTTTGTGGTAGCGTTTGTTGTTGACGTTATTGTGGGGGTGTCCTCACCATGAAGAGGTGCTCCTTCTCACCAAAGAGAGGGATGTTGTGGTGAAGGTTGCGGAGTCGGAGGATTTAAGGGGGAGTCGGAATCAGAATCTCACTTGCTCTTGAAGTCGGAGTCGGCATTTTTAGCCCGACTCCGACCTCGGAATCACATTTATAAACAAATATCATTCAATTCTGAATTTTCAATCACAAGTTTGAAAGAAAAAAAAATTGGTAAATGGGGACTTTTCTTTGTACATTTCTCTTTTACAGCTGTAGCTACCATGTATTTTCCTATTCCATATGACGAGAACATTGAGAAAATGTTGGGTAGAACTTTCGCACCTGGTATATTATGTGAGGGGGGGGGGGGCAAAATGATCAATTTTGGCTCGATTGTTCGGAAGTTTGCATAGTACATATATGTGTTTTTAAAAAAGAAACACATTTTGCTCCTACTAATGTTTTGATTTAGGTCTTAGTTTTTGAGATAGTGGGAAATATCAATAAATATAGCTATAGGCTATGCATATTTCAAGTTTCAAAGGAATGGAACTCAATGAGTTTTCATGCTAGAATAAAAGCAATGTCCGTTTCGAAATCATTGAAACATTCCTAACAAAACAAAAGAGCAGGATTTTTAATTTTTGCCCGATTTTTTTTTAATGACGCAGCTTAAAACCGATTTTTTTCCATACAGTATTTTAGTTAGGTAGTGATCGGACAGAATAGAAAATGGAGAGTCCAGCTCTGTAGCTTTGTTAAGAAAGTTTCAAGGATCCCAAAACTGTCATTGTTTTTATTGTAGCATGAAAACTTACTGAGTTCTATTCCTTTGAAATTTAGAAAAATGCATATATATAGGTATACATTTTTATATACTTCCATTATCTCAAAAACTAAGGCCTAAATAAAAAATTGTAGGAATAAAATGTGTTTTTTTTTAAATACATATACAGTACTATGCAAATTTCAGAATAATCATTAAAAAATTGATTATTTTGCCCTCCCCCTCCCCATAATGTACCAGGCGCAAAAGTTTTACCCAAATTGTTTAGATGTCCTAAATTTAATGTACCAAATGATGCAAAATATCATTGTATGTGTACAATGCACCTAGCATCTTTAATTACCTCCGCCAAGGAGGTTATGTTTTCGTCGTGTTTGTCTGTCTGTCTATTTGTCTCTTTGTCTTTCACTAAGATAACTCAAAAAGTTAAGAACCGATTTGGATGAAATTTACAGGGATTGTTAGGTATGTTAGAAGGAACAGATGATTAACTTTTGGTGAAGATGTGTCCATCCATTTGTTTGTTTGTCTGCCTCATTTTTCTCGACGCTCTAACTCAAAAAGTTATAGATGGATTTTGATGAAATTAACATGAGTTGTTAGGTATATAACAAAGAGTAAATGACAAAATTTTGGAAATGATTCACTTGTTCGTTCGTCATTGTTTTTAATATTATGCTTGTTAGCACAATAATTCAAAAAATAATGAATGGATCTTAAAGAAATTTATAGGAGTTGTTAGTAATGTTAAGAGACATAAATGATCAAGTTTTGCTGTAGATTGGTTTGTTGGTTTGTATGTTTGACTCATGTTTGTCATAACGTTTGTTAACAGTATAACTCAAAAAGTTCATAACGGATCTTCAAGAAAATTAAACAAACTGTTAATAATATGAAAAGGCACAAATGATTAGATTTTGGAGTTTATACAAAGAAAATTATGGTTTCTGAGCCAATTTTAATTTTTTGCTACCGTTGCTTCACTTGGCGGAGGTATGCGCTCTCAGAGTGCTCTAGTTTGATATGTGTATAAACTATAAAAAATTATTTGGACTTGTTCAATGTTTACATCAAATATCTACTTGTTGAACCAAAGAGTCGGAGTCGGGAGTCGGAAAATCTTGAGGGTCAGGAGTCGTAGTAAGAAATTTTGGAGGGCCAGGACTCGGAGTCGGACCTCGAACCGTCCGACTTCGCAACCCTAGGTGGGGTACCGTGCCACTGTGGTGGATAGTTAACTAATCATATTCGCTCTCTCAGCTGTGGTGGTGGTGCTAGTCCAGTGCTGCACATCCCTGGCGGAGGTGCTGGTGTTCAGGAGGGAGTCGCTACGTTATGCCGCTGCTTTGGTCGTAAACTAATCGTGCTTGTGCTCCCGGTGCTGCGGGCGAAGGTGGCGCAAGTTGCGCTGGAGAGGGAGGAGCTGTTGGCTGATCCAGCAGTAAAGTTCGCCGTGAGTAGCCTCATGGAGTGTTGCGTTGTTGAGTGAACTGGTGTAGCCAGGAAGCAGAAAATGCAATGTTATGTTGTTTGTTTCTTGGGCGTACGGATAGTTTAGGGTTTCCCTAAGGCGGCTTGAGCTGAATCTAACCTGGCGGGTCGAGCGGGGTGCTCTCACGAGATAAGGCGCTCGTTCGGTGTTTTGGGCTGTGTTTGAGTGTAGTTCATGTTCTGTGCTGATTTCGAGTGATGTTAAAGTTTGCCTGTTCTCTGAATTCTGCACGTGACGCACTTTCCAGCCAGTTGGCCCTTTGTTGGAAGCTTTGCATTTCGAGGCTCGCGTGTTGAGCAGATCAGAGCTGCCGCGTGCTTCTTCTTTTGCCTGTTCGCCCACTAAAGCTGTGGGGTAGCGAAGCTAGTGAAACAATAACGCATTTGGCAGAGAACGTTGAGCGGAGTGAACACGTTCGTTAACTTGTGTGGCACTGTGGTTGCCTTACCGCAATATTAACTTATTTCAGGACTGTGACACAGCTAGCGCAACAAACCATATCCCAGATATTAAATTATTAACTACCTATTACCTCATCCTTTACATTGCAGGGTACCATGTGCGGTAACATCAAATTGGGAGTAAAGTTTTTTAAAGACCTCAGGAATATGGACTGGGTCGTATGGTAGGAATCGTTCATTGTTTTTTCCATGGAGCTACGCTCTAACAGGCTACTTTTACTGAAGATATACCTTCATTTCGTGGTTCCCACAGTGAATGACAGATTTGCAATAGCGTACCGATCACGTGATTGCTTCGAATGAATATAAAAAAGTGAAGTCACAGCCAATCGCGTTTCGGCCAGTTATGAAGCGTGATGGGCTGTTGTGTTTGTTCAGTGCATCTCTCAAGGAGTCAAGTGACCAGTACACCATACCCGTGTCATCCTTGCTTTCTGTCAGCTTCTTTTGCCCATTACATATTATTGGTGTTGTTCACTGCCATTTGATTTTTTTCATCATTCTTTCCACGTTGAGCCCCCGCATCCCCCTCGGTGGGCATAGGATGGATCATAGGTCATTGGATGGCGTTAGTTATGTTCGTCGATCCCACGATATGGGGAGCAGAGCCCCAGAGAAAGCTGTAAGTTACCTTAACAGTATCTAAGCCTTCGGAACGCCTTTCCTTTGAGCCCAATTGGGTTTTTTTATTTCCCTATCTTCTTAATTCTCAAGTTGTTACGCCCATGCGCGTTGCTCACGAGAAGGAACACCTCAGTGCATGGGTTTCACATTTCTATCGATAAACGTAGTCCTTTGTTTCTTTCTTAGTTAGATCGCCTTTGTTGGGGAAACGAAGGCTTAAACTATTCACTATAATTCCGAGGTGAACCTTCTTACATAGATTCTTTGTCTCGTTTTACTTTCTACTTGTATTTATCACTCAAAAAATCCTGGCTTTTGTAAACGTGCTCTAAGCTTTAGAACACGCTATCGCTGTGCTTCAAGAGCACGCTTAGGCGGGCATTCAACCTACCTCACGGCAAAAGCGGCCCGCGTTCAACTTTGTTATGTATCCCGCTTGCACGCCAAAGCCCAAGGCGTGTTCCACGCCCCTACGTGGGCAAACGTCAGAGAAAATATGTAGTCGTGTTGAAGTCAGGGAGGACTAGTGATTTTTCGGGTTGAATTTCAAGTGATCCTAGACGACCCGTGACCCGTTGGGTCGTCATCACGATCGTCTTCGCTTTCGCAAAAATAAAACAGGTGTTATTTAGCTGGGCATAGACCACCCGCTATTTAGCCGTCCTCTTCTGCCCGTCAAGGATCGGCCCGTTCAGTTCACTTTCAACAGATTCTTTGCTTCTCTAACGAATATTCAACACCCAGGTTGAAAGCAAAGTCAAATTATTATATGTTACGTACCTAGTTCAGTTGTATTGCCCATGGAACCGATGAATTAAAATAGGACGTTGTACAGAATGTATAGGACGTTGTACAGAATGTCAGTCGTGAAGTGTTGTACAGAATCTAGGTCGTGAATATAACAGTGCTATAATTCTGCTCCCTAATCTGTAAGGCTCATTGAGATGTTTTAATCTAGTCTCCTCAGCAAGTATTTTAATAGAATTATTTTAGGAAAAAAAAATTCGTATGAGAAGAAATAAATATTCTTTCTTTTTTTTTCTTGTACGAACAGTAGGTTGTGAAGTAGAGTTGTACAGTCAATTTTTAACCTGGCGAGTAAGACTCCTTGCTTATTGTTTTACACTAGTGTACTGAACATGTATTGTAATGGAACTATTGTATGAATACCTTCCTACGGGGAGAAATACATGATTTTGATTTGATCATGCCCGTCGTTGAGGCCCAGCTCAGTTAAACTTCCGTACCACATATACAATTGAATTAAAAAGCTAATCCACGGAAAGAATGCCACTGCCCCCCCCCCTAATACCTCGAATTTCTTCTCGTGTAAAAGTGAAGATGTGTCAAACAAGACATCAATTATCAAGCAAGACCGGTTCACAGACTTTTAGTATAATACAGATATTGTTTGCTTACACACTTGAGACACCCCGCATAAGTAGGTATAGATGCCATGGGCAACAAACTGCATCTTTTTTCAAACTACTTGGCACGTTCGCGTATCTAAAGATGCTCGAGTACTCACTGCTCATGGCACGCATCCGATTTGAGGGTCTAGAGCACGCCTATATGAGCAATTAGTGCACGCGTTTGTGTGCTGGTTTTGGGACAAGCTTTCGGCACGCATTCACGTGCGTTTCCAGCACGCCTGGATTCTTTCAGTGTCGATCGACTTACGTACCTTTTAAGTTCCGGCCCTTGGATCAAAACTAATTATAAAACTAGAGCACTCTGAGAGCGCATACGTCCGCCAAGTGAAGCAACGGTAGCAAAAAATTAAAATTGGCTCAGAAACCATAATTTTCTGTGTATAAACTCCAAAATCTAATCATTTGTGCCTTTTTATATTATTAACAGCTTGTCCAATTTTTTTGAAGATCCGTCCATAACTTTTTGAGTTATACTGTTAACAAACGTTATGACAAACATGAGTCAAACATACAAACGAACAAGCCGATCTGTGCCAAAATTTGATCATTTATGTCTTTCAACATTACTAACAACTCCTATAAATTTCACAAAGATCCATTCATTATTTTTTGAGTTATTGTGCTAACAAGCATAAAAATAAAAACAGAGACAAACGAACGAACAAGCGAATCATTACCAAAATTTGGTCATTTACTCTTTGTTATATACCTAACAACTCGTGTTAATTTAATCAAAATCCATCCATAACTTTTTGAGTCATCTCTGTTGGAACGCCTGAGCTGCGACTACGGAGGTTAAACAAAGTGTTATAATAATATAATAAACTTTTTGAGTTAGAGCGTCGAGAAAAATGAGGCAGACAAACAAACAAACGGATAGATATATCTTCACCAAAAGTTGATCATCTGTTCCTCCTAACATACCGAACAATCCCTGCAAATTTCATCCAAATCGGTTCATAACTTTTTGAGTTATCTTGGTGACAGACAAACAGAACGACGAAAACATAACCTCCTTGGCGGAGGTAATGACACGTTTAAAATAGACTCGATGATATTGGCAATACAAGGACATAGAAACACGTACGGATAAAATAAAAGAATGAGACTATATTTTTATATTATCGGAAGGACACGAGAACGGTGACAGGGAACACTAAAGATTGTAGATCGAACATACACATAGCCTGCTACCACTTCCACGTGTCATCTAGAAGCACACTGGTTTAGCAATACTGTACTCGAACGTAAGTTCGCGCGAATAAGCCTTTATACCAGCATGCTGCCTTAATTGTATTTCTTAACTAATGAGCAGAATACCTGCGAGGATTAACAGTAGTAATGTTATTAGTCCTAATTTAACCACTGCAGCAGTATGGACTAATATTGCGCACCAGAATAGCAAAAGTGGGCTAGGGCTGATTATTCTCCTTTGCAAGCGCCTCAAGAGTAATAGTGCACAGACTTGGGCTATTCCATTTAATTTAGTACTAACGCCCCAAATGCCGTCAAGGAGCACCAGTTTTAGCATCTACCTTACATTTCTAGGTGCTAAACCTTGCAAGTAGTTCACTTAGATTTCCTGTCCAGTATTTGCAGTTAATTTTAGTTACAGAAGGTATATGTACAAAAAATGCAAGCATGTGGTAAGAAGATTGGAATCAAAGGGGCGAAATCGTGTCAGTCAGTGCAGCTGGTACCCACAACAGCAAGCAACGCTACTCGCATCACAAAAGTGAGTGTACTTAGATATGAACGGCTCGCGGCTTTCCTTTATGTGAAATGCACCAACGAACACAAAAAAATGTGTACCAGACGATATAGCTATCTTTAAGTGAACAAATAACTTAATTTTACTCACCATATCTTAACGAGTAACGGCTCACAACTAAGCCATGTCCACAACCTTACTTCTACAGTTGCAGTATATCCACAGTCAATAATTTTTATACATAAATACACAAGAGTTCATTACGTAGGTACTGGAACGAATGTAATTGTAAAAAATATAGTGATCATCCAAACCAATGAGTTGCAATGACCATATACCGATATAGTGTAACTATGCCATCTATTATTAATGCAATCCCATGGCTCGTTAATTCGTTCCTATAAGTCCATCACCCGTCACTAGGAACAACTTCTCTAAGAATGGCACCTATTACTGGTCAATAGTTGCGTTAAATCCAAGATTAAACCTAAAATCAAGGTAGATTATAGGTAGCATCAATTAACTTGCCAAAATTGAGTTAAACTAGGTACGTCTAATCGACTTGACTCTCCGAACTTTAGAATGTGCGCAGCTTTTCTCAACTGGATAGAGTTTCAGGCATTAACCGTAAGCTGATTGCCACTGCCTGTTTCTGAAACCTCAATACTATTCTTTAAAATGGAGCTTACAGACGTCTTCAGTGCAATGACGTTGCAGCCAACACCAACAGCACGATTTAAAGTGTCGAAACCAGCGTTTCGAAATAAAGAAGAGGCTTGAAATTCAGTAGCTGGAAGATAAACTTCATTTGATGCTTGAATGTATTCCAAACAAAAGTTTTTCATCAACTGTAAGTACTGATTTGATGTTCAAGAACTAATTAGTAGAAAATATATTATCAAGTCAAGGCTACAGCTTAACTACGCCATCCCAATCGATCAACTTAAATGTAAAGCTCTGCTCTCACTTTTAGATCTACCAAAGCAGAGCTTCGTTAAGTCACAAACTGTCAAAATAAGCAAAAAAAAAAAAACCTTTGAATACACAAGAGAGTGAAGCAGATATAGCTACTATACAACGAAATGGCTAGGTACATCTACCTTGACCAATAGTTGGGCAAGCTGCTCCAGCTACAGCATAGACAGCCACGATGTAACAATAATAATAGTATCCACCATGTAACTAAAATAATCGTTACAGTAACAACCGAAAGGTAACCAACATTTGAAAAGCCCCAACGACGATCATCAATTGCTGCCACAAACCATATTTTGGGTTATGGTTCAAGTTTCTCAGGCTGAGGACGTGATGCAAAACATTTCAGTTTGTATTTTGAATGGTCATGGTAAAAACCAGAAGCAGGGGCTTAAAAGCTAATATGAATCATAAGCCTCATCCATAGAGAGGCTAATGCTACAAGACGCAAAAATTTTACAAACATTTAACAAAAAACTGACAACCTGGCAGATTTGACTGACTGTTGTTCATCATGGGCCTAGATCTACACCATATTTTTTCAACATGAGCAAGGCCGCCAAAGCTATCAACTTTGGCTGTTCTGTTATAAAATCTGGACCAGACTATTGCCACTGCCGGTAGGTAGGTACTTCAAAATTACCACTTATATAGCCTATATATATATATATATATACTGATAATAGTGTCATTGGTACGACAATTAAAAAATTCCTTTAATTTTAGGGTGACAAGATTAACATGCCCGCTATGTTGTACACATCTGAAATCGCCTCCGTAAACTAAAGTACATAAAGAAAAACACTCTACGGGCCGGTTCTGCCGTCATCTCGATAGTAAACGCGTGCTTAGATGCTGCTGCCACCCGCCACCACCACCCAAAGTACAGACCCCCTTCAACAATGAATTGGCCCTCGGACGGTTAGGTTAGGGCAAGGACTGGTTCTGCTAACATCCCAATACGCCTTTATTACTTAGCGTCAATTTTAGATTTGCCAGAAAATGAGCTTTCGTCACTTAGTGTCAATCTTTGATTGGCCCAGCAATGAGCTCCCCCCTTAACTAGCGTCAATCTTTGATTGACCTTACAGTTGTTCGTGACGTCATTAGAACGCCAGCAGAACCAGTCCTGCCCCTAACCTAACTTTTCACAGGCCAATTCACTGTTGGCTAGCTTCCTAGTGTCGCCCTAGTGAGCGACAGTTTGCTGTTGTCACCCGAATGACACTACCATCACTTTATATATATATACAGATATCAGTGAAACTATTTTTAGAAAGAGGTCCACGGATGCAACTTCAAAAAATAAGTTTAAAATTATTAGTATTACAATCGGGTTTTCCTACCGCATCAGATAATATATACCTACATGTTATGTCAGAGACACACAAGACAATCGCACGCTCAACTCTGAGGGGACATACAGGGCCGCACATAGCCCTAATACACGGTGAAAGTCGGTAGCATGAAGCTGAAGTCAGCTCAAAAGTTGCGCCTACGACCGTAGAGTGAAACCTCAACATAGGAAGATTCTCTAAAGAGCCACAATTTTGTTAGCTACTAGTTAGGGGCATCCTGCTATGAAACTCCAGCATATTTAACTTCATCAAAAGCTTTCCTGGCCTTCTTGAGTTCTTCATTCATGTTGAGCAGCTCATGGACTCGCGCAGCTTTTCTCTTGTCCTTCCTGACGAGGTAGAGAACGTCCTCCACCTGTACGCGACCTGACCGGCCCACCTCCATCGCTTGTTGGGTCTGCACACAAATGGAACCTCAATCATTCTTTCAGCTGTGGTCTTACCTAGGCCATCATGTCCACTTTGTTTCGTTTCATATTTTTAACTCGTGATGCTTTACTCTCCTTTCCCAACTTGCTGTACACTTGTGCATTGCTCCAGATTAGGAACATTTCCAAACATGTATTCGACGTTTTTCTTGATCAGGGTACAATAACAGTACCCAGTAATGGGAAAACTGATCAAATGTACCTTGTCACTTTGGGCAAAATTAGCAACCAACATCATGCTGTGGCGTATAGGGAGCCGCAGTTTCTGCTTCTCTGTAATTTTCAGCTCTGTAGAGTGTAGATAAGTTATTACAAACAAAATCTACAGAAGTCAATAAATATACAGTATGTCATATTGGAATCCAATTCATCACCTTAAAAACACTAATGACCAGGGTTGCGGAGTCGGAGGATTTGAGGGGGAGTCGGAGTCGAAATCTCACTTGCTTTAGGAGTCGTAGTCGGAATATTTAGTCCGACTCCGACATGCCATTTATAAACAAATATTCAATTCTAAATTTTCAGTCACAAATTAAAAAAAAAAGATGTAAATGTGGATATGTTTTTTTCACATTTCTCTTTTATAGCTACCATGTATTTTCCTATTCCATGTGATGAGGCCATTGAGAAAATGTTGGGTAGAACTTTTGCACCTTGTACACTATGTGAGGGGGGCATGGGGGGGGGGCAAAATGAGCAATTTTAGACCGATTGTTCTGAAATTTACATAG
>LQNS02278140.1:4803115-4814895 GCA_001587735.2 Parhyale hawaiensis | reverse complement strand
GTTTAAGAAAATTCCCCCAGTACTGAGTTTCCTTGAAGAGAGGTCAATTAAACCGTTCTTCCGCACTCCCACAGGAAGGCTCAGCATTTACTATCGGTCCAGCGTGTCCTACACTTGAACCTTGCTTAAGGGGGCCCCTGAAGCCTCATTAGAACTGATTTTTTTCTTGGCCCAGAGGACCTCTCTTCATGAAGGGCTTACAGCAGTGCTTAGCAGGCACTCTTATTATAGTTCAGGGTGCATTTTCTGGCCAATCCATTAGTAAGAGATTCAGGCTTCAACCACAGATGGTTGTAGATTCAGGGTCTGCTCTCTGCGAGCGACGCAGGTTTGGTCTCTAGAAGGAAGCTTCAGGTCGGTACAGATTTGTCCCATCGGTAAGAAACAAGTTAAACCCCAGTCAGAGGTTGGCCAGTACTCAAAGATCGGACGCAAGGCTAGCGTCAGATCTGGCTACCTTCTCGAGCCAGTAAAGCCAAGGTAGGGACTCCCTTGCACGAGTCTTTTTACCAGCACAGTTTTCCCCCAGGAGAACAGGATGTTTTGACCCCAGAGGTGCTGAGTAGTCCTGTTTACGAGCTCCCTGCAAGGAAACTCCCCTCAGGCTCTTCCAGATTGGATAAGTTGGGCAACAAATTCAAACAATGTTTGGCTAATGAGTACTGCAACTCCAGCAGAACTTCCTGAAAAGAAAGTTCCACCAGTTACTATTA
This sequence comes from Parhyale hawaiensis, assembly GCA_001587735.2. Lineage (NCBI taxonomy): Eukaryota > Metazoa > Arthropoda > Malacostraca > Amphipoda > Hyalidae > Parhyale > Parhyale hawaiensis. Next base: position 4,814,182 of record LQNS02278140.1, on the reverse strand, counting down.
ACTTTTGATATAGCATTTTTGCACTTTTGTAATAGAAAAATGCTATCACGAGGAGAAAAGAAAGTCATTTTTTTTTTGCTGTGGACGCTATCAGGAATGACCTCTTCCCGGTGGGAAGGATAAGGATCTCAGGTCCGCAGCAGTGAACAGATGCGCCCAGGCAAAAGAGATACGCCAGTAGACAATTTCTCAAGAGAGCCACTGGCTAGCTCAGGGTAACCTTGGGGAAAGAGGTCCCCCCCCTTTGATAGGCTCTGTTTTATCTTGAAGAAGGCTGAGAGACAGAGAGAGTTGGTATGAGGAGCAGAAACAGAGCTAGTTGGTTGCTTCCTCTTCGGGGCGGTTCAGGAACCATGGCTCCTGGAAGGGAGAATAGTTCCAGACCCGTGCTAGCCCAGTTTATTGAAGCAGGTTTATACCCTGACTAAGGCTGACTCCTTCCTTATCCTTAATCTCGTCGAGTCCTGTGAATAAGGTCACGGAGAGCAAGGAAGATAGGACGAGATTTTCCTGGCGGAGATTATAAATTAGTCTTCCATAAGAAGACGATGGCGGGCCTGCTGAGTAGGGTTTACGCTTGTGTCTCGCTCTCAGGAAGTGATCAGGACCAGCTGATAGTATCGGGTCAAGAGATACTGTGCCGCCCTAAATTGGCGCCATCTTCTCTAGAAAAAAGAAGATAAGGATAACTCTAGAGCGGCACGCAGTGGTAACTCGGCGGAGGTCGACTCCTGACATCGGCTGACGTGCCTGCAGGCCACCATCCTCTTCATATTCCCGGTAATTTCTGCTGCTGCCCAGAGGGCTGTTGCAAGCCTACATCAGGTGCAACGGTTCCGGCTGTAGTAGGCCAGCAACCAATAGGTCTTCCAACTAGGAAGGCAGGGTGCCGTGGCAAAGGAGGATAGATAGAACCATACTATGGATGGTGAGGAGTCAAAGCATAGTCTTGCGGTTTCAACAATCCTGGTTCACCCAAGCCTCAAGAGTTCAGTTTTTATTGGTACTCTCAGGTCCTCACACTGGGAAGGAGTGACCCCGGCAGGCCGTTTTTTTTTCTAGAGGAGCAGTGATTTATAAAAGTTCAACTTGTCTAGCTCTCAGAATCTATTCTTAGACCATAGTCAGTGCAGGCCGCACAAGATTCCAGAGGCTCAGGTTACTCCAGAGACCTCAGGAGCAGAGTTCTTACAATATATCCGAGGATAGGTCCAGTCTATCTAAGGTTACCCTAAGTTCATAGGGAATGGTTTTTGCAGACCTGGTTAGAAGGGCAGATCTATGTCCACCCAACAAGCAGAAGATGTTCAGCTAGTATCAGCATTAAATCATGAAGGGGGACTACTAGTAGGTGTCCTATAGTAGTATAGTTCAAACTTCCAGGAGACTGCATGAGAAAACGCCAGCTGGTTTCCAAGGGGGTTCACCATAGTGAAACCCTAGTTATCCCCCAAGCATAGTTTTACGGAGAGAAGTAAGCTAGTGTAAGATACACTAGGTTGACCGGGAGGTTATCCCCTAGCTAGAAGGTAACAAGAAAACTTGAGTTTTCCCAGGTTGGGCCTGCTTGGACTCAGTCTTACAGACCTAAGCTTTTGACAACTTCAGGAGGGGCCAAGTTAGGCTGCGATACAGGTTGTGTCCGCCTATGTTAGGAAGTTCACCCACTAACAGAGGAAAATGTCTCTAGCCAAACTGCGGCAGAGTAAAGCACACTTTCCTTGGGCTACTGGCCGAGCCAAGTAGTATAGACGAGGACCATACACCAGTTACGGGATGGGGCCCTCTAAGAGCAGGTTAGACTTGCTCTGCCTAAAACAGGGCTACTATAAACTTAAGCTAGAGTCACCTAGTAGTCTATCCAGTCAGGTTCCAGGGGTAGCAGCTGAAAGCAGCAGTATAGATACAGTAACTGCCTCCATAAAGATTTTGCGGCCTACGCAATTACAGAAAAAGTTATTAAGGAAAATTGTGCAATCACGCGGGTGCGACCACTCGCAAAATCACGCAAGTGGCGAAAGCACTAATACTATCGTGGCAGCAGAAACAAGCTTTCTTGTGCAGAACGGCACTAACATGAGGTAACTGCCCTATTAAGATTTTGTGGCTTACGCAATTATAGAAAAAGTTATTGAAGAAAATACTGCGATCGCGGGTGCGACCACTCGCAAAATCGCGCAAGTGGCGATAGCACTAATACTAGCGTAGCAGCAGAAAGAAGCTTTCTTGTGCAGGACGGAACTAACATGAGGTAACTGTCTTCAAAGATTTTGTGGCTTATGCCCTTACAGGAAAGGTTATTAAGAAAAAATGTGTGATAACGTGGATGTAATCACTCGCCAAATACCGTAAGTCGCGATAGCACTAATATTGCATCAAGTTTTTGGTACTTCATGCATAGATTTACATGTAAAATGCTGTGTGGACTGACAACTCCGGAAATAGCTTCAATTCGGTTCACCAATGCGCGGCAAACCACTGTTTTTCTGGCAATGAATTTTCCAGAAATCATTTCATTTTACCAGACAGACGTCTGGTAAAAAGCGGGTTTTCCGGGAATTGAGATTTTCTCGTTTTCCCGGAAATTTCAGTTTCCCGGAAGAGGCTCCCCCGTGCTGTCCGGGAAAACGGGGTTCACTGTAGGTATATAGTAAAATAATTTTTTTTTTAGTAGCAGGCTTAGATAGTGGGTCTGTCATGAGGAGACTGGACTCAGACAGAAGGCTGGAAAGGTAAGTGCCTCTGTTCCGGATAATCGGAGAAAATCTTATCTCAAACGAGCTGCCTAAGATCCCTTTGGGTCCAACACCAGAGCCTCAAATAGGCTCAGGTCTCCAGGGTCGAAGTATGTTCAAATTGCATACTTTCTACCCACTCACAAGGTCCTCATTGAAGGTTCCTCTTAACCTTGTCTGAAGGAGGGAAGCTTGCTTAACCACCGAGTAATCAAGGTCAGTCCCTGAGGGTCCCGTCAAGGTTTTGCCCTTCTATGATGGTGGAAAATCCCTTCGTTACAAGAAATCGTCCTTAACTAGACACAAGGGAAAAGACCTTCCCCTGATTAGTGTCTACTGGACACCAGAGGTTTGTGTTCCCGAACCTAGGAGGTGACTACCTCCTGAGTCGGCTCAGTGTAATTTGTGCTTATGAAATTTTCTGTAATGGAAGTGTGAGGTTCCTGGAATTAGGAAGCGTCATTCCTGACCTTACCTGCTCCACCAAGCAGATAGTTCGGGATGCTGGTTTAGTATGGATGAGGCTGTAAGCCTCCTATGGGTTTTCCCATCCGGAACCTAGGATCCAAGATCCTCAGGAGAAATCTCAGCCTACTGCCATAGACAATGCTGGAGAAGACAAGTCCAGAGTAATTCTAGTCTACAATAGGTAGTCGTCCGGGAAAGACACCGGTAAAACATACAAAAGGTGGAGTGATGGCTCAGGGCTCTGGCTGAAAAGCCAGCGCTCTCAGAATTTGACCACTGCAACAGATGCTCAGTTTCAGAATGACTCAAAGTGGGATCCAGAAAGTACTCGAAAGCCTTTCCATGTCTAGAAAGGGCCAGGCAAAAGGCAGTAGTCCTAGAGGGTTCAGGAAGGTCTGATTTACAAGCGATTCTACTTGCTGGCTAATATCTCCAGAACCATCAAGTAAAGGTCGAGAACAACAAGAATCCGAGTTACAACAGTATTGTCATAACAGGGTTTTGCTTCATAGATTTCTTTTGGGACAATCCAGTCAAGGCAGTTCATTATTTATAATCTATCTTTTGATGGAAGGTCAGGGGTATGGCAACTCAGTGAACTCACTGAAGATGGGTGCCAGGTGCCCCGAGATTAGAGGTGACTTACAGTCACTATCCTGCCATTGTTGAAAGAACAGGACTGCCTGAAGGAAAAGTCAACAGAGGGAAGGAAATAAATTAGTTCAGGTTAGGATCCTTTGCACCAGCAACACAGGGGGGCCATGAAACCCCTCCCAGCTGCGCCGTGGGTACATCGGTGCTACTGACAGAGGTGTTCTGTCAGAGTGAGCCACTGAGAATGAATAGTGTTGCAATGAGTTTTTCTCAGTGGCAAGCAAAGACAGAACACCTCTGGCGGATCAAACAAACCCAAAGCCGCTTCAGTTCCACGGGCTATGAGGATGTATTAATGCGCTCATTGTGCCAAAATGAGGAGTGCTGCTGCTGGGTTCCTGAGGTACCAGGTAGGCGGGGCCTAAATAAAAACAGAACATAAAAAACGGTCTACAATGAGGGTTACGTCTCGAAACGGTCTAAACTACCATATGGACGCCCCCAGAGTTGGGCGCTGTTGCGGGTCTGGTGCTACCGATAGAGGTGTTCTGTCTTTGCTCGCCACTTAGAAAAACTCATTGCAACACTCTATCCATTCTGTTGTTATTGTACCCTGATCCATTCTGGTTATACTGGACCATCCCACATTCCTTACCTTTCTGGGTAGGTGAACCTTGCTGGTCTACCAATCCTTTTTTGTGTGAAATCAACTATTCTGATGGCTATGATTTTTCTCTTCGGAAAATAATGTGTCGATCGGCCTCAGCCCGTCCTGGATCTGCAACATGGTTCCTGTTGTGATATTTCCCACTAGCCGTATCCGTAAATATGGTCGCTTTTCTTGGTTCCTGATCCTCGTATTTCGGTTGTTCTGATACTGCTCGCTTTTGAGGCCCCTTTCAGTACTTTGATTCGCAAACTCTATTTCTGTTGTTAATAAGAAAGCTCTACTAGGTTCCTGAAGCTAATGTCTCCTGGTTCTATTAACTGTCCTTACTCCCACTACTTTCCATTCTGAATAACAAGAGAATGGCGTATCATGTAGACTGAGACCTGGCTAACTCCGTTGAATTGACAACAACCTAACTTCATTCTCGTCATTCGTGAAATTGTGTTTTTGTAATGGTATTTAAATCTACTGCCGAATGCTCTTTACTCTACCAGACCGGACCAGATCCGTAATATGACCTCCGTGCCTAAACAGTCCCTTCAAGGGGTTTTACTTCACTCTCTTCAACCCCCTAGATGTGTTTCTTTGCTTGAAGAAAAGAAAAACCTGTCAGCACTGACTCTCGTCTGTCCCTCCTAGGTTCTCAAGTAGTTTCCTTTCTCTGAAGACTACTGCAAATGAGTCGACAAGGGTACTAACAGCAAACTTGACTTTGGTTATTTCCTCAACTTCTATCTCCCCTACACTATTTATTAGATTGTATCAGGTTTCCAAGAACCATTAATATTCTTAAAATTCCAGTACCGGACCTAACTGTACGCTCCTTCTGCTGGAGCCTTGTTGTCTCTTGAAGTTTGTGCCTGTCCTGTCACTGCTACTATCCTCTGTCCAAGGATTGTACACACGCACTCCATCTGAAATCTTTTAGACTCTGTTCACACCTTCTCTTTTCCCTCTTGCCTTATCTCTCCAGCTGCCGACTCTATAACGATGAAATGAAAACAATCTAAGTCTTATCCAGGGACTACATCAAAATTTTTTACCAATTTAGAACATTTTTGTTGAACTTAGTTGCACATAAAATTTTCTATTTAAAGTCCCACACAGGTACTATAAATCAAAAGACTGGTATCTAAACCAGATGGCTATGTCTCCCTGGACCACATAGGCATTTTCTGAAATTTCCAATATTAATAATTCTCAATAAGATGCATAGTATTTCTAAAATTTTTTGGAATATATATTCGAATTCAAGATGAAACACCCCTACAGGGACTACACCACATCCAAAAGCTGTTATCTAAACAGAGGTTAAGTTTCAATGGAGTCACATAAACTTTTCTACAATTTCAAATGTAATACTATATCTGAATTTAAATTTAAAAATCCCCCACTGGAACTACCAGCCAAAAACTGGTATCTAAACAAGAGGCTAAGTCTCAATAGATCACACAGATCATTACAATTACGGTATTATCTGAATTAAACTTAAAATCTCATATGAGGACTACGAGCCAAAACATGGTCTCTACACCAGAGGTTAGGTCTCCCTGGAGCCACACAAACTTCTCTAGAATACAAGGTTAGGGTAGAGGTGTTAGTCTCCGATCACCAAATTAGTCTCCAAACACTTTTACACCCCTCCATTAAAAACTGCTGCAAGACAAACCATTGATGCTAGAAAGATCAGCTATGGTTTAAATTGTAGCCAAAGAAATGCTTAATAAGTCCTGCAAGTCGTAAATTTCACTTCCCCAAACTCAAAATTTAGGAATTTTTTGAATGGGAAAATTGCATGAAAATGTGTATTTTTTCGGTGTTATGAAAACTACCACTCTCGGGAAATAATTTTTTCAAGGGGTTTGCTTGCATTGAAGTCGCAATATCAGTGTTTGACATCGTAGTACACATATTGGACTAGCTTCTGGTAATTTTTTCATGAGTCCACTTAGCACCCCCTACGGGGGGAGGGGAGGGTGATCGGACATTGCAGGTGAAAAACATGCATGTCGTTAGTCTCCAATCAAAATTCAAAATTATTTTTTTGAACGATTATCTAAAAAGTTCATTATAGTTAGCTGGCGCACCTTTTAGCACTTGGTTTCATATTCTAACATTTGTACTTTATTTGTTTCAGGATGGCGCTATTCTCCGATCACCATAACGGCCACTGTGGTCGATTGGTCGACTACAGAAACCGCAGTGATCGACTGGTCAGACACTGCGGTATATTGATCGACCACAGTGGTCGACCAGATAACCGCAATGATCGACCAGTCGGACATTGCGCATTGATCGACTGGAAGGTGTATCAGCTACATGTGCGTGTTGTGTATCATATATTGCATCAATATGCACGCCGCTCAAGATACCCGCTGCCTATGCATGTTGTGTATCGTGTATCGCGTCAGTACCTAATCACTGCGCGCTTCATAATCCTTCCCTTAGCCTAATCGGCTGCGGCAGTGCGACCCCACAAGGCTCCCGGAAGGTAGAGCAGAAACAGGACTCTGTTAGCTTCATAAAGAAGCCAATCCCCTCACAAGGGCACAAGTGCCACTGTAGTTATTGGGGGAGATCTTTCGCGACCGTGTTTGCTGACTAATGTTGCTGTGAACAAGTCGGAATCAACCGGGTTGGCCACAGAAGTGACCGGGGACCCATCGAGTCAAAAATGAAGTAGCGCTAGGCTGTTAAGTTAGAGTTTAGGAGTTGAAGTTGAAGAGAGGTCAGTACAGGATAAGGTTAGGTGAGACCAGAATCGGTTGGGAGTAGCCTAAAGGGTGCCTTGTGTTGCCGTAGCGTGCGGTGCAGCAGTGGCAGCTGTATTATTTATTTTTTTTTGTAGCATAGTGCCCTCTACCCGCCCCTGACCTGCAAAAGCGCACCAGCTGACCACGACCCCATAGGATTTGGTCTGTCTGTGCATGTTGTTTATTGTATATTGTGTCAGTATGCACGGCGCATGAGGTACCAGCTGTCTTTGCATTTTGTGTGTCGTATATCGCGTCAGTATGCACGGCGCATAAGGTACCAGCTGTCTTTGCATTTTGTGTATCGTATATCGCCTCAGTATGCACCGCGCATAAGGTATCAGCTGCCTGTACGTACCATGTATAGTGTGTTGCGTCAGTATGCACGGCGCATAAGGTATCAGCTGCCAGTGCGTGTCACGAATCGTAACACCATAAAAAAAACATAACGAAACGTACGTCTCCATTGGGGGTGCTACCCTTATTGAGTTATGTGGCTAACAAACAATCAAATCCCGGCAAAAATATAACATCCTAAGGTAAGTTAAGAAGTTTTCATGCATGAACAAGTCACGGATTTGACTTTCAAGTGCATGGTTCTTGCTCCGTTTTTTTCATAAAATTTATGTGATCGGAGTTAAAAGGTGATCGGAAAAAACGGTCTTGTAAATATCTCAAAAACAAAGTTAAACTGGAGCTCGAAATGTTTCTAAAATTTTTATTTTGTTGCCCAAAGAATGTCCAATACACAGACATTCATTTTTCAAACCATAAATATGAGATTCCAAAAGTTGACTTTTGTACTATTTTTTGGGGGTCTCGTTAGTGCCACGGGACAAGCCATAACTCCATGTATTGAAGTCAGATCCATATGAAAATCACTCAGATGTTAGAAAACAAGTTTATCTAGCAGCTCCTATAGCTTTGTTTATTAATCTCAATGTTTTCTATTTTTCCTTTCAACCGATCATTAGCGGTCAAAATTGATCAGAGTTATTGGCTTGCCCAAAGTGTCCGATGAGCCCACTATAACCGTTATAACAAAAAGCTATCACTCATAGAATAATGTACTTCCTTTCAAAAGAAAGTTCACTTCATGCTCTTTCTTTTGATATACAACAATTACGAGCTATCGTTATTTTCATGGGAACTATAAGGCGCGGAAATTTTCTTCTTGCAAAAAGTGATCAGAGACTAACGCTGCTACCCTAATATCTGAATTTAACCTTCAAACCCCACACAGGGACTAAAAGCCCCAAACTGGTATCTAAAACAATTGTCAAGTCTCCCTAGAGCACATAGAAATTTCTGAAATCTTGAAATTAATATCTGAATTTAACCAAAATTCCACATCGGGACCGCAAGGCGAAAATGATATCTAAAAAACAGAGGCTAGGTTCAATTGTCTCTGGGTGAATCGTTCCACTAAACAAATTATTACGCTCGGCTGACAAGGTGTAACTACGTAAAGAATTACTGTGTGAAAACGAGTCCATGTATTATGGGAATGAATTCTGTCCCCAGAGGTCAGGCTTCTGAATGCAGTCTTTGCATATTGAAAAATTTTTGGACCCTTACCGAATTTCGTCCCGGTCTGTATCTATCCAGAATCGTCTGCTATAATCGTCTATACATTGTATTGTACAGGCTGTTTCCGTTTTTTAACTGCCAAAATATATTAAGGGTATACATTGGCTTGACGCACCCAAAAACTGTATCTGTCCGCTTTCTTAATCGTAAATTGGTTTTACTGGTACTCACTGGTACACGACCATGAGTAATATCACTGATAGACTACTGTTCGCCAGGATCCTCCCGCGAAACATATCTCTTTTGATTTAAGCTGAAAACTCCTGAGACCTTTGTTGTGCTCCACTAGGGAGTCGGGATAATCCCCTCGTCACTTCTGCAGACACCCCACAATTCTGATATAAGTTCCTTATTCACTTGGATGTCACCTCTTCTGGGTAGCTACCAGTTCTCAACAGGACTGCCGCCCCACATTCCGAAGTACTCCTACTTCTCTACTGGCCACGTCGAAATCTATCCAGCATCTCCTGATAGAAACTAAGTCTTTCATCATCTAAATACCAATGGTTCTAGACACTTTATGTCTGTATGTCTGTGAATTTCTTATACTCGCAATTTCAACAGTAAAACTCAATATCATGCCTGCTAGGTATATATATCAGTAACCTTATCCACTGTATGTCTATTTACGGTGCTCTGAGAAATTTTGCAATCATCCTTGAGACTTACCAGGCATCTAGATAAATTCCAGTGCTCTGGTACTTAGTAACGCACAGTGTATCTTGTACTGTTTGTACTGCGTGTTAATGCGTTTTATGGAGCACTTACAAATCGCAAGTCCAATTTTTGTTTCATTGTTCTCCTGGTCCTGCTATTTTATTTCCACTCTCGAAAACTTCGGGCCAATCTCTCCATTAGCGTAAAGAGTTTCCTTCCCTAGAGCCCTTAATACCTGTATACTTGGGTTACTTTACGAGTCCTCTAAAGTGTCGTAAGATTCTTCGTTCTGAACAGACAAGTTAACAGGAACAAATGCGCTTCCCGAAGGCTTGGAGTCTCTTTACTGTACTATGTATATACTTTCTGTACATTTCACATTGTAGTGTGTGCTCTATAGGGTATGGTACTACTGGTTCTTTGTTAATTTGTCCAAGTATTTACTAGGCAGCCTCGCAAGCTTCTTACGCATCCCGTATTTCTATCGAGCACTAGCCAACATAGTTTTGGGCCATTTCCAATCGTTCTTAATAAGACTATCATTTCTTAGACAATACAAGGAAAAATTCTTGTTTACAGTGTACTCAGAAAAGTTAGCAGAGTATTTTTAATTGTATCTCTAGGACCTTCAGTACCGCTTCAAGCCTTCTTCCTCACCTAAACGTCCTTCCTACTTCCGAACGTTCTACCACTAGGCACATCTTTGATTCTTGTACAGTTAGTTAACTAGGCACATTCTTTGAATTTTAATTTTTGATCTGGAACTTTCAAAACCAGCCTTCTTTCATCAGGATCGGCGCCATCTTGGGTTCGGTATGCACGGCCGATCTGAGCCATTACTTGAACAAGAACTACCGTAAGATTGGGTGACTTCGGACAAAATGAAGGGTTTTCACAGTGCCATTTCTTCATTATTTGTGCTGTAGGGAAAGTTAGTACTTTTATCGAGAGTCATATGGTGCGCCTATACGTCAGTAATGAAAAAAAAAATCTACGCCTAGAAATTTTAAAGATATTACTGGTTAAAAAGTATCCGAAGCCACACCAGGGGTGGGGATGGCTTCCGACAGGGGTGGGCCGACTTCGGACATGCACTCATTTTGCTGTGGATAATGGTTCCCTGACCACATTGTGCCGCTCCCGGACACGGAGGGGTTGCTTCGAACAATAACTCGGCCTTTTAAAAACAACTACCGACTGTAACCGAGACTGGAACTACTGGAATCGCGACCACGGCAATTGCGACAGCTACAACCGCTGTTGTGGTTCCCATGAATGCTTAATTTTAGGTTATGGTTCCTAGGAATGTTTCTCGCTGTGCTTCAAACGCGTGCGGCCAACAATGTAATGTGGAGTTTATAGTCGTATCCCATGGCTGCTACCTGCTCAACAGGACAATAGCAAGCTTCTGTCATACGATCCTTGCACTCTCGAATTTCAGGCCTCACTCGCGGCGCTTAGTTTGATTAATGACATGAGCTGTCCAGTGTCCTGACAGGCTGTGACAGATAGTTCCATTTGTCACAGCTGCATACGCCTCTTGCGGCTGCCTCTTTGCGGTTATGCATTTTATTGTCACACACGCATCGTGTTTTATTAA
>LQNS02278140.1:4784441-4795258 GCA_001587735.2 Parhyale hawaiensis | reverse complement strand
ATGTCGTAATTCTCACAGATTGTAAATCTCTCCTTGAGGCCTTGCTAGCAGGAGGACATTTTCCATCTCTGGAGTCTCAGGTTGCACATGCCCTTCAGAGTAGCTGTGTCACCAGGGATGTGTGCTTGCAATGGGTGAAAGCCCACATAGGAATTCCTGGCAATGAGGTAGCAGATAAATCAGCTCATCTTGCTCACAAAAATGACCAAACCGTGCTTTTCCCTCTCACCACATCGTTATTGCTTCAGGAACTGTCCCGCACATTGATCAGCAACTGGGAGACAGACTAGAAACAAATGGTAAACTCTACGGGTAAGGGAGCTTTTCTTGCTTCGAGATGCACCTCAATCGAACCTCGAAGGTGGATTTTTTCACGCCGAGAAGAGGTGGTAATCACCCGCCTTCGTATCGGCCATGCCGGAGTTGGGTCCTACTTACATCGCTTTGGAATTTTAGAGAGTCTGCTTTGCAGATTCTGCAAATCTCCCGACACCATTGATCATTTCCTCATTACCTACTTGTCTGAAATATGCTGCTTCTCGAACTATAGCTACTTCTTGAAGACCTGGCTGCACATGGACTCCTAAATCCTACCTCTACATCCATTCTAGCTGGTGGCAAGGCAGCAGAAGAGAAGCCTTCTATCTACAGATGTCTACTCGGGTACCTGAGAAGGACACAGCAGATGAATCATATGTGGGGGTCCTCTAATCAGAGACTTCTACTAGACTTCAAGGAAGAACAAATGATAATTGTCATTTACCTTCCTACAATTTTGCCAAAGAAGAAGATTGAAATTGGTGAAAACTGTGATGGTGTAGCCTCCGAGAAATTGTGATAGTAGCCTACCTTAGTTTGGGGCTTGAATGACCCTACTTTATTAATTTTCATTTGTTTCAGTGTGGCATATCGCTTCTCTACCAATAGTAAACATATGAACCATGTCAAATTCACAATTAGGTCGAACTATATCAACATCAAAAAAGTATTTGTTTTGGTGCATAAATGAACACATTGAATTTCGCGTACCCGTAAGTCAATTTATGTAGGGTAAGAGTTGATTTTGTTGATGTATCCTATGGCTGCATGTTCATTTTTTTGTATGATCCACTTTGTAAACATTAGTGCATGATACTAGCTATTTGCCATGTTAGGGTAAATGCACACCGATCGGCCTCTTAACTCTTAAGGGGACTCGAGTTTTCAAAACTTTTTTTTTTGTGTTTGAAGCTACGGTTTTGAAACTTGACATACGTATGTAAAACTCTAGTCTAAGACAATTTTGTTTGCAAAAATTTTTAGATTTGACGCATAGAAAGCGAGTTATTCATAGAAAACGGTATTTTACATAGGTTTTTCAAAGCCTATGAAATGTTGATTTTCTGGATGATTCGGAATGCTTGCTCTACAATCCCTCGGCTCTACTTTTTTTGAATTTCAAAGTATTTTTTGAATTATTCACTCTATCAAAAAAATTACGATTTTTTTTCAAAAACATCTACGGATAATCCGCCTAGCTTCGTAGTTCGAAAAACTAAAGCCGATAAGTTGTAGAATGATTCCTGATCATGTTGACAAAATTTCATTGCTCTAGCTTCAAAACCATAGGAGTAGAAAGGGTTGAAAATTGAAAAAGTTAATTTTTCAGGAGACGCCGCTGACTAAGTGTGTGTATATGCACGCGTCGTGTTTCTCTGACATAATGCCGCCCGCTGCGCTCTACTGGAAGAACAAAGCATTGATTTGTCATAATGTTTTGTCCCCACGTGCTGTCATTTGCGGAGCACTAATCACACTGAACGAACTATTGTGAGAAAACCAATAGAAAGGTTGTTCGAAGAGCCAGTAGTAAGGCAGCTAGAAACTGTCAGCGCCTAGCCTACTCTGCAAGCAGTGCTGCATGCCACTTTGAGCTCAAATAACTCCAAAAATAGAGATCAGATTACTGTGAAAATTACTGACAAAGTTTCTTGAGTGTGTTTCCTTATAGTAGCTATTGTGGTCATTTTAGCCCATATTTTCGAGTGCCAGAGAGAATCTAAATCGCTGGCGCGCGCGTGGCTGCTGTGCTTTAGTGGGCCATCATTGCCGTTGTTCGGACTTTGAACTCTAATAACTTCGAAAATAGTGATCAGATTACTGTGAAAATTACTGACAATGTTCCTTGAGGTGTCTTTTCTGACTTGAGTTGAAAAAAAAGTTGAAAAACTTGATTTTCGACAGAGAGAGACAGACCCCTTAAGGAATTGGTGCCTTCAAATTCCTGTGGGAAGTCCATTACCAGAAGGATTGAGACAAGCCACACCACAAAACCACACTCAATTAGGTTCCAGTTCCAGTAGCAGGGTGATGTGCAACAGGGCATGGGCAACCCGCAACATCATATCTTTGAATCAATATACCTGCATAGCTCTTAATAACACAAGTTTTGCCACCACAGAGTGGCTTTTCAGCTCCAAATAATGTGTTTTGCCACCTCAGGGTGGCCGGTCACAGCAAACACACGGGCGCAAAAACTGCTCGGGTCACTCAACTATTCAAGACACTGCAACCTCAACTCTGCATCTCCCCAGGTCCAGATACCCTAAGTGCGGGACAGCCAGACCATGGAGGCATCCACACCAGTTATAGATACCATTAAATCCCTACACAATAAACTAGACTACAAATACCTATACCATGCTAGCTCTCACTGCGAAGCCCCAGTAAGCCAGGAACTTCTTGAACAGTGCCACACTGTGGAGCCCTAATAAGTCAGGAAACTCCTTAAACAGTGCTACACTGCAGAGCCCTAATAAGTCAGGGACTTCTTTAGCAGTGTTAAACTCATCTACCCCTAATAGCCACCTCTCTCTTACCCCACACCCTTGCCAAAAAGCGTCGGGGTGATTCATCGCACCTCGTACGTCGGGGTGAATAATCGCAGTCGACTTTTCACCTCAAAAATGAAAAAAAAAAACAAAAGAAAACTGAATTTACCACCAGAAAGCCCATTTTTTTCTCTATGAAATGATGTATTCATTCATTTAAGTTTGCTCAATTTTATTGAGTTTTAGGCTACTGATGAAAAACAGTCACAGTTTTCCACCCTGAAAAACTTTTTCGCGTGTTTCGCAAAAGTCCCGTAACTTTGATGCTGGAGACCAAAGTGTTGTGAAATTTGTTCAAATTTGGCAGAAACGTAGTTAAAGGACCCATAATGAATGTGTTGAAAGCATTTTGCTGTACTCCCTCTGGTTCTTTAGTTATGATGAATTTAGTGAGTGTGATGATTCACCCCGATCTAAAAATCATACGGGGTGAAAAATCGCACTTGCAAGATTGCATTTTATTAGTTTTTCATGGTTCAAAAGTATCAATATTGCTTGCCAAACCATTTAGCATCATTTCTAATACATTATCTAACAGTTTGTTTTTATTTCAGTTGGGTTACAATTTACGATTATCTTATCCATATTATCGATTATTTGTAACATAGTGTGGTTCAAATAAAACATTGGACAATGAACATCCAAGCAAATGCTATAAATAGTTAATATATATAAGGAAACTAATGCTCATGAATGAAAGAGAAATGCCTGTACAATCTTAGATAGATGTCTTGAGGTCCTGTAATAAGGCTTTGTACGCCCTACATCAAAAATTGTAAGGAGTTGTGAACAATCAATTTTATTCCTGTCAAAAAACTTCATCTGGGCAGAAAAATTGATGCAGTGAAAAATGAAATGGAGCATACCAGTTAGCTCTCACAAGCAAGACCCGTGTGGGACAGCAGATGCTGAAGACACTCAACACCTACACCTACCGATGAAGCTCAAGCGACAGCCTGTCAATCATGCTGTCAACCTGTCAAGAGTCATCAAACATGCTCAAGCGAGAGTCTTACCAACCTGTCAATCATCCAGTCATACATGTCAATCATTAATGAAACGAGAGCAGAAGTGACTACATGAAATTGAAGTTTTATCAATAAGTAGTCCACAAACACATTTTCTAATACACAAAATATACAAATACATACCGGGAAATAAAAAGTAAAACCAACCTGCCTGGAAACATCTTATATAGCTTCCTAGCAGTTTGTTTTTATTTTAGTAACATGTTTAACCATTTTCACTATTATTATTGCACTGCGATGTTTCACCCCAACAGTGTAGTGAAATCACCCCATTTTATAGTGAGAAGTCCATTGCGCGGTTTTCCATTAATAACTTCTATACAAAAAATGTACCTTTCCACAAATTGACATGAACGTACCTTAAAACATCATATATAAGTGTGAAAAGTTTCAACTTTCTAGCCCCAGCCGTTTTTTAGTAATTTTAAAGTATGTGGAAAACGCGATGCATCACCCTGGGTCGACGCTACTCTTTGACACACTCAATCATCCAAGCACTTGCTGCTCCATCACATCCAAGCATTCGAGTCAACCATTCCAGGCCCGTTCTCTTGTATACACCTTCTGGTGCACCCCACTCTTTCAGGACCACTTTAATCATCACCTCTCGTTCTTGTGAATATGCTGCACACTTCAAGATTGAATTTTCTACACTTTCATCCTCACTCCAGTCACACATTTTGGCACGCACGACTTCCTATTTCATTCCACCGATATGTGCGATGTGCGAACATTCACACTGAGAGCCTGAGACCGTGCTTGAAACAGTAGGTTGCCATCTCTACTTCTGTCATACCAACATTCATACTTAGGACGTTCTTTATTCCTATACCATACTAGAGTTGACTTTTCTTCCATACCTCCTCGCCATTTATCTAGTCCGTATGTTTGCACTTGCTTATCAATTTCTTTCCTCCACTGCAGAACACTCCAATCCAGACCTTCCCCTATTTCCACAAGCACTCGCCATTCATCTCTAGCCAGTCTAGGTACCTGGTGTGCCCACCTAACTTAGGTACAGGCCACAAACATCAACTGTACGTCTACATGCTCTTTCCCATTTGCTCTTGCAGACATTCCACAGGTGCACTTTCCTAGCCCACCTTTCACTATCTATATGTTCCAGTCGTACTTTATAGTTCAGTACCTATACCCTTCATCATGCATTCCTTAAATGTGCCCCATCCCATATCCTCTCTGAGTGCCTCTGTTGCTGTCCACTTTGATACACTGAGAGCTGCCCTTGCAATCTTTGTTTGTATCACTTCAAGCTTGCTGATTTCACTCTCATTCCATGGCACAACATCCATACCATACATCACACTTGGTACAGCCACCACTTTCCAGATCTCTCTCGGAATTTCATACTTGCAAGCCCATAAGTGGGCCGCACTACACGGTCTCCCCAACCATTCATTTGCCTTGCTTACTTTCTCATGTTTAGTTTTATCACGCCCAAGCTCATCCACCCATATCTCTAGATATTTGTAGTCTCGTTCGCCCTATGTCCTGGCCCCCAAGCGGCCATACCCTATTTTCATCATCTGCTGCTTAGTTTACTACTAGTACTTTGCTCTTCTCAGCACTAAACTTAACATGAAAACCCCTACCATAACCACTCACAGTATCAAGCATCTGAGCATCCACATCTGAAGATAGATGACACTTTGATTCAGGAGTCCAGATCCTTGGAGATTCTCGGTGTTGTCTTTGATAAGAAGCTTACCTTTGAAGCGCATATTAGGCGACTGGTGTCACGTGCTTCCTGTAAGATTGGGCTCCTGCATAAGGTAGCTAAATTCTAGTAAATAAAAAGACAAGGGACAAAACTCGCAGGGAGATCATTTTTGATAAAATGGAAAAAAGGTAAATTCTGTGTTAGGTGACAGGGAGGTTAACCGCAGATGCTTTTATGCTTTTTTGCTGCCTGTGTTGGAGTATTGCTCAGTGGTCTGGGCTTCAGCTGCTGACAGTCACTTGCTTCTGCTGGACCGACTTGTTAGTTCAGCCAGTGGGCTCTGTGCCGAAAATGATCTGGTGAGCCTGTCTCATAGGAGAGAGGTTGCTGGACTCTGTATGTTGTATAAGGTGTACAACAATGAAAGACATTGGTCGTATACATCTGTCCCAGCCCTGAAGGTCTCAAGGAGGATTATACGTGCTGCGGTTGGCGTACACTCTTCACTTTAGGGACTGTTAGATGCAGAACTCGTCAGTTCAGTTGGTGGTTTGTTGGGGTCTGGAATTTGTTGCCGGCGTCGGCTTTTGGTCGTGTTGGCCTGCAGGCGCTTATGTCAGTAATTAATGGTTTTTTGTTGGATTTTCTTTAGCAGCGTTTCAGGCTTCCCGGTGTTGCAAACTGCTTCATTTGGGTTGTACTACCTGTCCGTGACGGCCCGGGCGTGAAGTTTTAATAATAATAATGAGGCGGTAATATTTGGCCATCATAATATAAAATTACAATGGATATTATGAGATCTGCCATAAATAAATTCTTGCAGTCTATGTATGTATTCATAAAGAAAAACCATCATCACTGAGCACAAATTTATCCAACATTTAAATTTAACAAATAGATCAAGTAAACAACTTTCTTATCAAATCCACAAGAAAAGGCCACAAAAACGGTGCGGACCATGGTAGCAATGCTTGACTTGTAAAATCTATACATTTCCCGCCAAATTGTTGCATCATGCGTTCATCTAGAGCATACTGTCGAGTAATAGATGATTTCTATTAGCAGTGGCTCGCTAACGGCATAGTACCTCTGTCGTTAGCCCACAACTTGCACCTCGACTCCAGTTCAGGAGGACAGGTCAGAGTCGTCACACTCATATTATTGACAGATTAGGTACTATACCTTCCGCTCTTCCTATCGTATTACCTAATTCTCAGTTTATCTTCCTCTTCCTAATCAAAAATAGGCAAAAATTTGAAATTCCCAATCTCCTGTCTTCAGGAGAAGTTGGGAAAACCTTCCTCAATTTTTTCCCATTTTTTCAATTTTTTCCCATTTTTTCCCATTTTTTCCATTTTTCCCATTTTTTCCTCCAGCTGCACTAGCAGACCCTGGCAGTATATAGGTAGCATCTCCACCCTCCAGCCTCACTTTAAGTTTGACTCGCACAGAGTGAACATCTCAAACAGCTCCTCTCCTCAACTCTAAAATTTCAAATTTGCCAGTTTTGACACTCAAAAGAAATCGTTAGTATAACGATTTTTTAAAACTTGGAAATATTTCGGTGTTCCTTTGTTGAGACTTGGAAATAAGAGCACTTGGAACTTAAAATTCATATGGGAAGCTTTCAGTCTTCATACCCTTCAAGAGCCAGAGTATTGAAGGATTTTCTTACTTGACTTGGTACTAGTGCCCTGGTTATGGGTCAGCAGCTTGCCTTGAATCAAATTTTGAATTTTCGTTTTATAAGGAGGAGATGAACTTTACAGGAAAGTTATTTAATGATTGAGAGAATAGAAATTACCAAACAGGCTTCTTTTAAGTTGGAAGACCGTGTTTAGGATAGTTTGGGCCGCTAATAGCAACGGTATAGTTTAATCGGTTGGATTCGGTGTGAGCCGCGGCTGTTGGCCAAGTATTTTCCGAGCTATTTCAGCAATGATCCCGAGTCCAAACGCTTGTATATGTTGTTGCGAGTGCACTAGAAGCATTAAGGTCAGGTGAGCCGCGTCTAACTACCAGCAGACTTGTAGCTGCTGCAGCAATGATCCTGTTCCTTAGCTACCCACTCCATCTTAAGGAGGCGTACCCAACAAGGGTACAGGTAGCAGGCAAAATCACAAATGAAGGTAATGATAATAAACTAGCCAGTGCGTTATAAAATAAACGCTTCTAGATCTTGGTATTGGCCTTTTGGTTAGTGCCTCGATCATGGCAGATGCAGTGATACCCTCTCGAGAAAGCTACTGACCTATATGCAGCCGCGGGTCCTGACAGCGAGTGCATATAGAGAGTTCTATATACTTGAATTTACAGCTTTCTCAAACGGCAAAACTACAGACCTATATGCAGCCGCGGGTCTGGGCAGCGAGTGCATATAGTCATTACATATTACCACATTTGGGTTAACCTTTGAGGCTTAAGCTATAGCTACACTTAAGGTCTGCTGGTTTAGACTTAATTCTCTGAATTACGTCTGATAGATAATTCAACAGCAGCTACTAGTTTCAAAATAAAATATAAAAAATAGAATAAAATAAAATACAGTGCTCAGTGCCTTAATCTTCACTTGGGTCCCCCCTTTGGGACTCTTAACTCAAAACCAGCTAGTGCCTTTGGGACTTGAAAAAAAAATTCTCATCCATCTGTATGGACTTGGAAAATTTTTCTAAACCAACTTTTTGGACATCATCTCACAATGGAGAGGTCCGATTGAGACTTAGCCTCAGAATGGTAGGCCATAATGACACTTAGCCTCATAATGGAAGGCCCTAATGACACTTAGCCTCAGAATGGATGATCTGATCTACACTTGACCTAAATCCTGGTTTGGACTTAGGTTTTTTTCTGAGGTCAATTAGTACCTGACGGCCTTTGGAACTTTGAAGTTTTTATTCTTAGTCCTTCAATTGGACTTAGTCCCAGCACTACCAGGCACTGATGGCACTTACACTGATTAGTTTGGAATATAACTGATGAAAGTCTAGACCTTCTAAATTGAGAAAGACTTTAAATTCAATGCACATTGTATTAAATTCTTAACTTTGCCAAAACATTAAAGTTTTTTGGAAGTTTTTTTCAATTCGGTTTTCTAATTTTAAAACAACTTGAAAATTTTAATTGGAAAAAGAAGGAACCTGGATTTTTTAGACTACCTACTTTCTCAAATCAAAATTCTCTGTTAGAGAAATTCGAGAATTTTGAAATTTTGAAAGTTTTTGAATTTGGAGCTCCTGTTTGAAATCCCCTACTCCAGGTGGGCTTGGTCTTGTTTTCTGTTACTCTCTGGAGTTATCAGAAACAGGCACGAGTCTAGTTGGGGGTTATTGAATGTTTCAAATTTAAGCCTGAATTAAAAAAAAATTGAAATTAAATCAAATCCTAAGTTACCAGTTATCAGTGCATAATAACTCAATTAGGGCCCACCTTGGGCACTCCAATTATTTTCAACTAGTGCAGGTGGGACTCAGTAAAATTTTCTTGTCCATCCCTAGGGACTGAGAACAATTTTCTCAACCAACATTTTGATCTTAACCTCAAACCGAAAGGCAGTCAAAGTGGATGATCCAATCCACTCGTCGCCTGAAGCCTGACAAAGACTTAGGCTGTATCTGAGGTTCCTTAGTACCTTGAAGTCCCTTGGAAACTTGAGAATTTTGCACTTAAGTCTTCATTTAGACTTAGTCCCATCACTACCAAGCACTGATGGCTCCTGTACTGGGTGATCTCTGACTATAATGGGAAATGTTTTGAAAGATTTTGTCAATTCATTTCAGAGTAAAGTTTTACCTTCACTAAAAAGAATATGAAGATTTTGAAGGTTTTTGTTAGCTACTCCCTGAGGTATCAGAAACAAGTAGGAGTGTAGAGTGAGGTTATTGAATGATTCAAATTAGAGCCTGAATTTTGAAAAGTAAATGAACCGTAAGAAAAGTTGGTCCAGTTACGTATGTTCATAGAAAAAACAAGACTTTGATTAATAAAGTCTGGAGGGCATTACCTATACAGAAATGGCACCCTTGTGTTTTTGCCAAAGTAAAAAAATATATATATATTAGCTATGTGTTATAATATTATGTATTATAATGATATATAATACTTATATAATGATAGATAATATAGTATGTAATATATATTATATTATATAATATATATAAAATATTATATATATATATAATACGACCTATCTGTATATAAATACAGATATATATGTATATATATATATATACATATGTATAATATTATTTATGTCGGCCCAGAATTTCCTTTGGTACTGAGTTCCTCGAGCCTTCTGATACTGAACTGGATTTTAGAATAATTTCAAAGAGGAACTACGCATCGTTGCAAATGCAACTATGCCTGGAAGTGAGCAAGGGATCAATCCTTGGTGCCTAAGCATTCTAGCCCTGTAATTATAACTGCCTCCAGATCTTTAACCTTGATTCTGAACTGGAGCCTAAAAGCTAAATATGCTCCTTGGGGCATGAGCACTGTAGCGGTCACAGATGGAAGATATACACAGAAACACAAGACTTAGAATAAATCATGTCTTAAGCCAATAGCTATCCATGAGTACAAGAGCAGAACCTCATGTTTTTGACAGTCGATATGTAGAATGTAGAGGTTGATCTGTGTGATCTAAATCTTTGCTTGAACAGAGCCCTGCTATCTTCAGGCTTAGCTGGATTTATACAGTTATTGTTCTTGTTCTTATACGCTCAAGAGATGCACGACTTGAAAGAAACCAAGGCTTACATACATATACCTCCAAGGTCCTGATCTTATTCTCATGCTCAGCTGGAGTTAAAAAAGATTTGTTACTAAACCCAGATACTTATAAGAAATTTCATAAATTAGGTCTTAAGCATAGGACTATACAAGAGCGGGATCTTAATTATCAGGGCTAAGCACTCAATAACAAGGAGATGCTACTAAGAAGTGTCCGCTCCCACAAGAGCAGCTCTTCTTAAATCTAATTAATTAAAAAATTCAGTACAAGAAGACTAAAAAAAATCTGGATACTTGAGGCTATAGCCCTCTTGCTAGCGTCGACCGGGGTGATTCAACGCATTTTCCGCATACTTTTAAATTAATAAAAAACGGCTGGGGCTAGGAAGTTGAAACTTTTCCCACTTGTATATTATGTTTCAAGGTACCTTCATGTCAAATTTGAAGAAATTTCACCAGATACTTTGGTCTCCAGCATCAAAGTGGCGGGACTTTTGCGAAAGTCGCAAAAGA
>LQNS02278140.1:4629876-4664442 GCA_001587735.2 Parhyale hawaiensis | reverse complement strand
TCGGAGAAAGTCTATTTCATTGGAGAATGCTAGATACGAGGAGGATAAATGATATGCCCTATATAGTAGAGTTTTTATAGCATTTATTTTGAATTGATCGTAGCAATGGCTAAAGAAGTTGGTTCCAAGGCCGGAGAATGTCGGCTACCCTAGTCACAAAGCAGGACTCAAACCTAACCACTACAGTCTACAGGAAGCCGACATTCTGTATTATGATGGCAAAGTTTCTGATGGTTGTTTGAGAGGGAAGGAGATATTAAAGAGAATGTCGAAGTATCTATAGCTTCCTTGTATCCGCAGCTAGATTCTTTAACTGTCCATGCATACGCTATTATGCATTTACTCTGCTTTTTTGTTCAGTTAAACTACCTATTTATCATCATTAAGTACAGGCAGTACATAATGCAATTTGAGTAGTATTATTATTATTTTATCATTACAAGTATTAATCTAAAGCTACCTGCGGTTTCAATTGTCAGTATTTACAGTGCAATAGTCTTAATTCTCATTTCATTGGTGCTAGCATCTTTAGCATAGTTTCTAGCTAATATCTAGCATACTGACGTACCAGTATTAACCTCCATGGTATTTTCATTAGCTGTCTACAGGAATTGTAGAAGCAGTTTCAGTTAGGCCTATGTATTAGCGGTTGAATAACTCTCCAGAGCTAGTTATGAAGAAACTGTTCTTGTATTTAAACAGCTTTAGTTACATAATTATATATTTATTGTGACATAGCTAACGTTTCCATGAACATTTTAAACATACCTATAGTAAAATCATGGCAATTTCTATTTTTAATTCAAGTTCATTTGGTTAATTTGATATTATCTATGTTAATATATATTTTTTAATTGCTTTGTGGAGTGCAAGATCATAGCAATACAGGCCCATGTTCATAGCGTTAATGGTGCTTTCACTGTCTTCACGGTAGAGTTTTTGTGATGCCCGAAATCATCTCTGATTATTATCCCTTTGAACATGAAGTATAAATATAATAAGTCGAGAAGATTTTGTGAATTTTTAACACACGTCCGACTAAAATGAAAACTTTATTCCCTTTAAATTAACGAATTTAACCTTGTTCACTTCATGTACCCTCCTCCATTGCGGAGCCAGGGGTCCCACTCCCAGCTTCTTGCGCCCCCCCCCCCTTTCCCCCTGTGCACGCTACTTTTCATATACCGTACTAGATCATAAAAATTCTAGATTTAGGCCACCAGAAAGAAAGCCTTGTTAGTGTATTCAGAGAATGCAAAATAATTATATATAATTAATGAATTCTATTTCTGGCGGTGAGCTTCGTCTTCGATCCAGTCCTCCAACCTCATCGGCGCTGGAACGAGGAGACAGAGCTGAGGTCTCTTCCGACAGGACTCTTCCAGGCTCTGGATATCCGTCCTAACTCCGTCCGGAACTCAGTAGAATTTCTACCGTCGTCAAAGGAGGTAACGCGCGATGTTGCTGGTGCTGCCTAAGAGCCCCCGCCGTCTCTGGTTTGTTTGCTTCTAACAGGCACATAGCCTCTGAAAATGTGCAGGCACTGTGAAATGCAAAAATAAATAATATGAGTGACTATCCGTTAGAGACTTCTTGCAGTACGAAAGTTTTCTAAACCTTGTATATGATGCAGTCTAGAGAGTAAATGCAATTTTCCGAACTTTGAAATGTCCGCGATATGGTATCGAAAAATACATATCAAAACATTCAAAGGAAAAACAACGAAATTATATAGGTAGTAAAGAAATAAGTAGGGTTTTCCGCCGACAGAGATTTGACGGCTGAACAACAGTATCGATAACTCGGTCCTTACTGACTTCATTATTGATCACCGTAGTCTTGATTTTTCCATAAACTGTGGTGACAATCGCAGCATGGATGTGTTGGAAAACGACTTCAGTCATCCACGCGAAATGGACGTCAAGCATGAAAAAAATAGCTCCTGTGACTAAAGTTTTATGGGAGCGAAGTGAAAATACTTGTCAATCTACTTGGCTGTCATTTTATTAACATCTACGTTTGTTGATCTGAGTTTTGGATATATTAATTTTGTCTATCTTATCCCCATACAGGAGGAGGGATACGAAATATATATCTATAAATATACAAATACACGTTGGCCTTTAGGGTATTATCGTGTGTTGGTTAGATATTTTACGTCATGACATGATCACTTGAATACAAATAGCTGGTTTATAGTGCAAAAATTTTCACCGTGAAGTAGAATATCGGCATAATTAATGTGTAGAGCTGGATGTAGCTCCCTCACAAAAACGTCTTGTAAACGAGAATGTATGATAGCTTCGAAGTCATGTATTTTGTCTCATACATGCTAATAAATATATTGTAGCTCTAGTTTGTACTTAATCAGATTATGTTTCTTATGGTTCTTGTTATTACAGTTTGGGTTTATCGACGTGATCATACCGTGCTGGGATCAATACTCCCATATCATCAGAGATTACGGAGCTACAGCTAACGAGGTATAATCGTTATATGTCCCTGGCTACAGACAGTGGTGTAGACTTCAGATAATTTTATAGCCATGTTTTTACGTAGCGAAATTATTCAGGATTTATTACAATTGTACAAGGAAGCAGCATTTGTTGTAACAAGCGTCAAACAACAAAAGGTTCGATCCTCTTCTCTGCTGTAACTCTGTTGAGGAATTTGCTTCAATCGTTGAAAAGTGTGGACGTCCCAAGGATTTGACTCCCTAAGAGGATTGGCCACATTCATATAGCTAATGTTTACGTTCGGATTATATAACTTATTGGATGGTAATACGTTCTATCAGGAGACCCCGACAGGGGGAGGTGGGAGAGGTGAAAAAGCGGGGACCCCTGGCTCGGCAATGGAAGAGGGTACAAGAAGTGAACACAGTAAGAGTTATTTAACGTTAATGTTCTTTTGAGACCTACGTTGCTCCCTCCCTTTTCCTTTGACTTTCAAAGGAATACGTAGTTACTTCCACGGTAAGTTTTAATTATGGTCTGTAATAAACAATAGACAAAATAGATTGTTCTTTAATGCTGCTTCAGCTTGTTTCTTTCTCATTATTATTTTTAAAAAATCCAAATTGAAGTTATTTATCGGAATCTCTGCCATGCCTTTATGACATCTTCCTCACGTCAGTTCTTTACCAAAATTAAAAGTGAGAGGACATTTTTGCATCTTTCTTAATAATAATAAGGCCGCAAACATTTCAATTCCAGCTCTTACGAATATTTATCTTTGTTCTCTCTGGCTTTGTTAGCAAAGGAAACGTTGCGCATAAAGCCCCGTCCACACATGTGCACTGCACAAGAGCAACCGGAACGAGCGCGACTGGAATAGGCGCGAATTCGAATAAGCGCGAAACTGAAAAGACACGAAAATCCTGGAGAGTGAAACACGGGAAAATTGTTGCTTCGTGGAATAGGCGCAACTCGGAACAAGGCTTCAGTATTTTCGCGTCTATTCAGTTTCACGCCTATTCCAGTCGCGCTTATTCCAGTCGCGCTCGTTCAGGTTGCTCTCGTTCGGTGTCGCGCCCATTCAGTCGTCCTCAGAAATTCTTCATTTATTCAAAATTAATGTGGGCAACGGATTTTAATAGTTTTGTTTCAACTTCTGGAGAACTTGCAGCATGAGGCAACTCAATGTTGCCCATAAGTTAATTATCGACTGTTCTGACCTTATTCGTCCAAAACAATTTTATTTTATAATAAAAACTTACAACAAAGCAAAATACCCATTTCAAAGAAAAAATGCATTTGTAATGGATAATTCTCATTGGAAATTCAAATAACTATAAATGTACGACTCTGTCATCTGCTATCAATTTCCAGGGAGTTGCCAAATGGGCGAGTTTTAGCTCCACTTTTATTTATGATGCAGCACAGCGGCACGATAATGGCTTTCGTTTGCTGTTTTATGTAAATTTAATCAAATATTTCACCAAAAAGCCTAAAATAATGATTGGGGTAGTAACATGGTGTTGAAATGGTTATTACTTTGCTGTGAAATTGTTATTCTTTATTCCCGTGTTTTCGTGTCTGTGCTTGATGAAATGATTGATCGTGCGGAGGTGGCTTCAAAGCGTAACGTGATCTAATCCACGTTTTTTAACGTATACAGTATTTAAGTGTAGGTATAGTCCAAAATTATAATACAAAGTTAAAATTTTGGTCATAGATTACCTTCTAACATCTGTTGCCCGTATTCGCTTACTACTGTGATTTTTCGAAAATCATTTTTCTCTCCCCCCTCCACCAAGCAGTAAACGTAACTTCTTGGCTTCATTAACGAAGTGGGATTAAAGTGTCCCCTGAATGGAACCATTAACACTACAATAAAGCCATCAGATGGGCCGCGTTACGAAACTGTTGCACTGTGTAAGTTGTAACTTTGTTCAGGTGAGCTTGAAAAAAAAAAATGCAAATAAATATGCTTAATTTTACCGTTGGAGTAGAGGTGCTCGTTTCTTTACGCAGAATATAACAAGCTGGGTTTATTTTGTACATAGTTTAATGGGCGAATTTTCTATAGAATTTTATCATTAGAGTTGAGGTACTCAGCTCTTAATGTCACAAAAATTAAGTTAATTTTGCAGGCTATTTAATTATTATTTTTTTACACTAGACTGGCGACGTGAGAACGGAGGAAACTCCATAAGGTTAACAACCCCCCCCCACGCAACTAGCCCAGCAAGCGAAAAAAAGAAAGAGAAGGTCAGAGATCACAGAATAGCTCTGTTAACAGATTGCTTAAAGCTGCCAATACCCGCACTAGCAAAGGCAGAGCCATCCAGACCAATGATCAAATGTTCGATAGAATATAATTATTGGAGTCCAGCTATTCGGATCTTAATGCCGTTGAAAGTTACGTCTGTTTTTCATTCAATTAATTGGGTGAATTTTCTGTAGAAAATATTGTCTTTAGGAGGTCGTCTAATCTTACAGTTAGAGAGCAGACAAATGTAAAGGTAAGTCAACTTGAATGCACCCTCCACTGGGAAGCCCACACGTACTACTTCGTGCTGCAGATATTGGTCACCTTGCCCCAGAGAAGTAAGTACAAATGTACAACTGCAGTCGACCACGAGCCTTTAACAACTATGGTGCCATCGATGGCAGGTTCATTGACCTGCGCCTCCCTACCCATCCATTTCTGGGCAAAGTAAGTGCCCCCACTGTAGTTGTGCACACCAAGCATGCTTTGCTGACTCAGCGTACCGGGCGCCAAGAAGACCGTTCGGCTTGTTCGCTGCTTGATCCGGGCTTCTGTAGTAAATCAATCAAGCATGCAAGGCCTGCTGCTACCGTGGGATAGATCGGTATTGGCCTATAGCAAAATGAATAGACAGTATACTCTCACCTTCTCGGAACCAAGGAGGTTTAATAGAAGAAGGGAAAACAGCCACATATTCCAGGACTTGACAGGGAAGTTCTTTGTTCTTCCGTGGCTGCTCCCGACACTCCAATCACAGGCTCCCAGCCAATCGTGCAGCCATGCAGTGCTTCAGCCGGGCTGGAAATTTCAGCTCTAGATCTTCGTGCCGTTGTTATCTATATACTTCTATTAAACCTCCTGAGTCACACGTGACTGGTCAGCACAGCCCATCCGCTAATACGCTGTGACGTCAGGGCCGAGGGTGGCTTTGTTTTCGTCGCGTAAAAGCACACGCTGTTATATTCACAGCTGCTCGGAAAAAATGGATGCTGATATCAGACAATTAAAGTCATTGCGAAAAATTAATATTCAAACGTATGGCATTTTCAGGTATTTTGACATGTCAGAGTAGCGAAAATATGTATAATTCCTGCTAGATTCGCTCGCAAAGAACGAGATAACGTAAACCGAGTTGCGCTGGCGACAGCCCGAAACTAAATCGTGAGGAGCAAAATTGAGGTTTCGACCGCCACAAGCAAATGCACCGTCGCGAATGGCGTTCACTTTAAATCGAAATTGACAAATTCATCTTTCGAAATCTAGTTCCGGACAACTGATTCCTAATTAACCGAATTCAAATATATGAATTGATTTGGGTGAATCAAACACGCCTGAAATCAGGTAGTAGGCTACTCAGCCTTAGCGGGTCGCTGGCGTATCGATAATTTTCCCCATGATTACATTTGTGACTTCATCACCGGACCGTCAGCTCTAAAGCCCATCATCACATTTATCTGAGAAGCACGCATATTTATCAGTGTCTGTCAGCCGTGAGCTTCTATGATTTTATCGTCATTTATTGATGGAATCTGCGGATATCCAATCTGCATTTATCAGTAATAATAGTCATACCCTTTTATCGCTATTGAGGCCTAATTATGCATATTAACAAATGCTGCCAGTTCTGAAGTTTATTGTTTATAATACTCGTACAAAAAGATTGTATTATTAACAATGAGTCATTAATAACATACAGAGAGAACACTCTCTGGGGCCCTCCATTTCACCTGCGAAAACGCGAGCATGGAACACACGGCCGCATTAAACACATTTGCTCAATGTTAAACTTACAAATTAAAAAAAATATATGGCTGATTGTTATAGTTAGTAAAATGAGCTCAAAGTGACAATTCCGGACGATAATCCGGAGATATTTTGCTGGTTGCAACGGCAGTTTTCGATGATAATAATCGCTGGTGTAATACTAAGATCGGCGATAATTATCGATGACCCAGCGGTAAAATGAGTCTGGATAATTAATTACATCTACAGCCTTATATACAGTACTGTAATTTTTATGCGATGAAGCTATACTAACTAAGATCTTTACAATACATGTACTAATGATGGACGGTTCAAGTAACGATGTCGTCGAGTAGTTAAAGGTAAATAAGCAACTTTAAAGTTAAAGTTCTTTTTAAAACAGCGTTAAAATTGCCTTTATTCATATTGACAGCCTGGCCCTGGTATGCCGCAACGCCCTAGGTGTTTGCTTGTCTGTCAGTCTGTCACGCATCTGAAGGAGCTCCCTCGTATCTACGACACCAAGAGAGCTTGAATAAAAGAGACCAAAGAAAAAAAAAAGAGAAATGTTTGCCTAGAGCTTATAAACTCTGTGATAGGAGTTCTTTGCTAAGCTAAAAAGTTTCCTTCTCTATGATCCGCTAGACTTACGTTTAGAGCTTGCCGTTGCTGTACGAAATTTTTATATTTTGTGACGCTTTTTCCATTACCGCTAAAAAATTTAAGTTATACTATTTGAAGTAATGAAATTCTGTAATTAAGCACTGCGTTGTAAAATATTACAACACGTTATCAATTAAAATTTAAATATCTAACTTAACTTCAGCAACAGTTCCTGGAGTAGGTGCGGTGTACAGCACTAAGTCGTGTTGTACAGTCAAGCTGGGTTACCGCAACTTGAAAAGTTGCAACTGTAACCAAAAATGCAGTTGTAAGACCGTCGAGCGGTGCAGCTTAACATCGTTGGAATTCTGAGTTAGATGTTATTTCAAAAACGGAAGCTCGAAGCATGTCAACTTATTTACTTATACTGTGGGCTACGGAGGTTATTCGTTACTCATTTTGATAGTTTTTGTATTTCGTTTATTTAAATTTGATGTTTCGTAGCAGTTAGCTGCGTCACCGTAACCCGAGTCGCAATTGCCGTTACCGCTTTTTGGGTTATGATTGCGGCAGAAAGCGTGATGGGCGGGGTCACCGGCGTAGCACCGGTAACCCAGAACTTGGGATTACAACACGCCTTTGGTGTTCCAGAGATGTTTAAAGCTAAATATTTAATTTTTCTCGAATGACATGTTGTGTTCTCTTAATGAATGGTAATTACAGACTTACTCTGTGCTTTAACAATGATCAGAGCTATCCGTGGTGCTAAGACGTACGTATCATTTATTAAGCCCACTATATTTTGTTATTGCAAATATTTGTTCTACCGATTAGTTTCCGCCCTGTATGGTGTTTCCTTCAGGTACGTGTCTTAGCGTATGAATAATATACCGAGAGTAAACACTTGGAGAAACTCTGCACTAAGCAAAGACTGGTGCTGATTTTGTAAACTAGCAAGATTTTTCAGTTTCACCTTGATTGAAAATCAGTTTGTCATAAACACGAAATCAAAAATTGTTTTTTTGCTGAATCAGAACTACTCAACGAAAATTTAAAAAAATCAAGTAAAAATGCATAGATTTGACCCAGCAATGCGAATTATCTTGGTCTGATAATGACGCCATCAAAAATATTTTCTGATATGTATTGAACTGGAATGTTCCTATTCTTGGGTTTTCCTAAACTGAAAAGTCTTTTCAAACAACTGTATAGTGCCACTCCAAGGCCGCTGCTAGCCCAAATAAAAACGACTGGCGCACCCAATTTGCATGCATTTGACGGTGTATTCATTGGAACTCGCTTTTTTTAAATTGTATTTTCTGGAGGTTTTAGGGTCTTTGAGTAAAGCTTCTTGTTTTCTTTCCGTTATCCTTGGCTCATTCATAATATCTCTTCTGCTTCTTTCTTGTTTTCTGAATTGTTCTCACGCGCCGTTCTTCTCTGTGCATAAGTTTCCCTGTGTCCCTTGTTTCTTCCACCCAGAAGGATTGTTCAGCCTCATTATAAATAGTGCTATTCAGACGAATATTGATGCTTAATAGTGGCTGTAAATAGTTAAACATTGAGTCCAGGTAGCCGTCGATATAGAGCCCTCGATCCCTAGTTTTCGCCTGTTTTATTATTCAGCTTATCAATCTTTGCTTGAGGATACTACTCGATAAATACACTCATAACTTCAAACTATTTACGTATATCGAGTAATTGGAAGTAATAATTTACAACGTAAATTGTGAAAGTGTGGAAAAGAAGTGGGCTTATATCGAGGTCTAACTGTATTGCTGTATTGGAGAATGTTAAAAGAATTTCTGTGTTGCGACCAAGTGTATAGCAATGAAGCGCAATAATTTGATAAGCCTCTGTGAAGTTTGTATTACCTAACTTTTGAATGCACTAACGGTAGATATTATAGACTGGCACGTAAAGCGTGAATTAAATTAAGCTTACTAGCATTACTTTGTCTGGAACTTCAGTCAAGAGCGTTGCTTGCCATTTTTAACCTAATTTTTGTCATTAAATCTCAGTCGATTTCTCCTGAAACTAGAGAAATCTCAATTTGGTCAAAACAGAAGTTTTGTCGCCTCAAGCGCCATCGGGTTGCGACCATAAACTTACATTACGTTCCAGACTGACGTAGCCAACGTTTTTTTTTGAACCTCCGGACTAATTAATGCTAATGGCTGACGTTCAAAGTGTAGCTTCGACTGTGTCACACAAAGGGTAATCGTCGCTGCGGTATAATTTCCAGTAATCACCTTTGGCTCAGAATGATAATAGTTTTTCGGCTTTCGTTAACATCATTCCCAATACGACAGATGATTAAATCTAAGCTACTAAAATATTTCGTATATCATAGAAGAACTGTGTTGTTCAGTTAACCCTTATGCTGAAAACATTGTTTCTGAGACTCTAAGTAGTAATATTCGTTATTTTCATTATGAAAATAAGAGTTGTGTTTTTAACATGACTTCATTTACAGTAGCCACAGCAACAAAATATGCTCACATTTTCAAGTTGAAATAAAGATAAATTTTTCATAATGTGCTTTCTAGGAGCATCTACTAGTACCGAAGTGTACAGTCCTCGGAAAGACCCATAACAAGAAATAAATCACCCCCCCCCCTCCTCCGTAAAAAAGCGTTTCAGTGGCGTTGAACCACCGAAAAGACATTTTCGAAGGAGCACGGGTTCACGGTTAGAGCCTCACACTGTTACCCAGACACCCTCACTTTTACTTCTCCACAGCAGACTGTAATACATTTACTGTTACTGGAAAACAGCTGCCTCCGCGAAATGATCGGCAGAAAAAAAACTACAGGACCCTCCTCCGTCCTTGAAATGCTAATCATATACAGCGCCTGTTCTTTTCACGGAATCAATCAGAGTTTTTAATTCAAGCCCAAATCACTTGGAGCGCACCGCTCGCAAATCCCGAAATAGAAGCAAGCTTAGAAAAACACCGCCGGCGGCTCAGTCGTTAATCAAAGTGCTCAAAGTTTTTTGAGTTCAGCGACCGCTGTTGCCGTGAAGTTTCGTGGCTTAAGCGAAGCCGCTGAGGCTTTGCCGCTCCAGTGGCGCCGTAATGAAGCTGTTGCCAGGCACCTCCGCTCGGCAGCAATGGCAGCCATTACGGGGTCGTATCACTCTCATCGTATTTTTGGCCAAATACGCCGCCAGCGGGCGTATCCTGCCAAATTGAATGGCCAACCAAATCCAGGTGTTCGAAATAAGCGAGGAACGAGAGCAGTGGAAAAGCCTCTAGCTTGGATACGACCTCCAATTGCTGGGCCGAGTGCTGCGGGCGAGGTTGGTGTCGCTGTCGGCAATGAAAGACACTCTTCACGAAAACGACAACAGCTCACGGTTACCATGGTAACCCTCCGATTTGAATCAGTCGGTCATGTATAGAAAAAATAACAATTACTTGGACTAAAAATTTAAAATATAGCAATGCTTCAGCGCACGCCTGAATATTGTGGTTGTTGGTGCAGTGGAAGGTGTACGTTGCACGAGTGGGATTTGAACAGGAAAGGTATAAAACTATCCTCGTGTATTGAGGCTATGGCTGATGTCATGGATTTTTTAAGTTAGAGAAAAGCAACATTTGAGAGCGAACAATGAATACGAAGCACTCGAATTAAAGCTTGTATGTAATGTCCAGGTGATGATGCAATCTCCAACCCTCATAATATACCCAAATGTGTCGGCTTAATAGTGGTGATACTGTTGAACCCCTTAACCTCCAACATCCTGCATCTCAAACTTCTCAAAAAATGTTATTCCCTCTAAAAATATATGTATTATTTAGTCGCAACTGGGCTAAATATACTGGAAGTCCTTGTTTTAGGCCAGACTTGTTTTCTATCGGTTTCGATTAAGTCCCAAATTTTTAGTTTCCGGTCCTTGATTTAGCTACTGTGCCACCTTGGTTTTGAATTGTCTCACTTTTCCTGCAGCACTCGTGCGAACTTCAAAGAGGCGTACTAGGTACCGGTTCGTCCACGCGTACCCTTTATCTGACTCGGTTTGTTAAGTTTACATGAATTAAACACTGTGATGATATGCAACGTTTATTATTATTTGAAGATTCTTTTTTTTTATTTAAAAGTTTGATAATCAACAAAAATATCGTGGTATTCCATTAAAACTACTCGTTTTCTTTCATTCTCTCAGCAATCAGAGCGCAGGGATAGAAAAGTGTTGTAGTGAAAGTCTAGACCGTGTTGCTCCGAGTTCCACAGTAACACCGTCTCTCTCAAAATTATGAAATGAATACGACAATACGACGCAATCTCAGTGAAATAAACTGAAACCTCACTCTTTAACACTGCTGGCTGAGCTTTAATTAGGCTGTCTATTTTTTTAGGATAAAAATGTGAAAAACCTGCAAGAGGCCAAATATACATCAGCCATGGGATATTTTCTTCATTTCCGTCTATCAATTGATCACAATGCTTGCAAGCAAAGACTGCGTTTTTAATCAAAGGGGGTTTTACTAAGCTAACGCTTTATAAATGTTGAGGTTGTCATCGGTGGTACATAACCTGAATGACATTGGATGTGGGGTAGCATACGTGACACCGGCAGTTTGATTGCAACACGCCTCAGGTACCGGGGCTTGTCTATAGCAAACCAGACTTGATCAGATCTGCCTCATTCCAACACTGAGCCCTTGGTCCAGATTTATCAAGCTACTTACAATGTTGTAAGTCGCTAGTTTGCTTGCATCTCGACTTACTGTGTTGTTTACTCTGGCCAGATTTATTAAGCTGCTTGCGTGTTGTTCTTATCTATCTATTACCTCGAATTATTACGCTGTGGAAGAAAAAAAATTCTTCCTGCAAAAAAAAGAGGAGACAAGCTAGAGAATTATGTGAAGAATGTTGTGTCTTTGCTAGACCTTGAGAAAATTTGTGAATGGTTACAACATTCGAGTCTCAAGGTGTAAACTAAAACAAAACGCTGATATAAGCCACCTGCAGATTGGCTGTTCGCTAAGTGGGAGATGCAAACCTACACCATTGGTTATTCCTTGAAAACAAGACGTAAAGCGACAGTTTATTGATTGTAGTAGTGACTTGTAACTTCCAATCACAAGGCAGATAGAATACTGCCTTGTATCGTCGTTGTAAATTACAACATTGCAAGTCTTACAATATTGTAAATGTTAGTAAATTTGGGCCCAGGTCTACACATATCGAGAACTTCCTATAAAAGCCCAATTTACAGAAAATCTATGGATATTTGGAACAGTTTTTAAGTATCTCAGCTCGCGCGCATCGCTTGAGGAACATTGGGGTAGCCAGAGATGCATTTACATTGATCGCATTACCTCCAGCATTGCTACCAATTTTTGGTGCGAACAAGTTCTGCAGTGCACTCTGCTCGAATAGTTTTTGCGCAGTGCTGACTTTCTTACTCGCCTGATCCATTAACAGCGCTCGAGCAACGAACGCTTCCTACACACGTTACTTGTGCTTCGAATAATCGAAATATGTCCGAGTAGACATCTCATTACTCATATATATGTACATATTCTAGTTTAGGTATATCAGTCACGCTTACTCGAATAATTGCTCATTGGACACACACATTCAACTCAGTATTGGGGAGCTGTACCGCCCCACAGCTGTGCAGCAGAGCTGCTGCAAGTGTTCATTGATCGCATAAATTGGCGCTGGCGAGGCCCGGCCGAGCACAAGCTTGGCCGCCGGAGTTCCGCTAGCCTTGGCAGTTTCCCCTCAGTCCTTATCTGTCTCGCTCTTACCAGATTTCGGAGGCAGCGTCTTTTTACGGACCGACGGGGCTTTTTGCTTGACTGTGGCACACGTCCTGGTAGCTAAAGCTTCAACTTGACTAAAAAAGCTTACACTATTTCCCAACAAGTTTTCAAGACAGACAGTTGCTGAAAGAATAGCACTGTTAGTAATGTACCCATTTGGGTACAGTGAGCGTTAATCGGCGAGATGAACGTATGGTTTAATCTATACTTTTATCAGTGTTGTGGAAAACCAAATTTGGATCCCCGTAGCACTAGTATGGTTTGAAATATCGAATGAAATTGATACTTGCTGCTAAGATAACAATAGGAAACCTCTCGGTTTGCACTTATCCAATGACACTTCCTGCACCGACGTTGAAGTGCTTGCATGTCCTATTCCATGAAATGATAGCTCGTGTTGGACATTTTAGTTGGACTATGAAAGTTTTAATTCTCTTTCATAAGTTCCTTTCACTACTCGGGGTGTTGGCGAGTTTTTTTTTTCTGGAAGACAAGACCAAATGTACATGACAGCCCCACTTTTCAGTGCAAATCCGTGTTAAATATAAGCCCCCTGTGCTCTGTTATAAAATTAAGCAAATGCACTGAGGGTTCTCTAAAGAAGAAAACTGGTTTAACGAGCCTGCCAAGAGCGGGCAGTTCTCCATGGTACCGTACTTTTCCTATAATTATTAAATGGTATCGCATGTCAACGAAAACTCTTTAAGGACTCAACAAATACAATATAATAATACTAAAAAAGTCCGCACTGCATGGTTTCCAGCTATGAAAATCTCTTGTAGGTGTAATACCATACATCGTATTTCTCGGCCGATTTGTTGTTTCTATTTTTGCGACCTGTCATTTTTATTCCCAATTGCAGAAGTTTAATTAAAGGTGGAACGGTAAAGTCAACTTGACCGCACGCACTGGTTTATGCTGCGATTATAGGTCCACTCGCCCCAGAGGAGCAAGTACGGCTGCAGCCGACCACGAGTTAGCAAGAACTATGGCCCCATTTCGACGGAAGGTTCAATGACTCACTCCCCTATCCCCTCATCGCTGAGGAAGGTAAGTACCCCCATGGCCGATCTGTATACCTACCACTGTCGGGTCAGCACATCTAGATTAGCAAAGAGCTCGCATGCCTGGGTTGGACTCGAACCTGCGCGCTGCTATCGTGATATATTATCCCTCAAAACAAACTGAACTTCATGCAAAGGAAAATATGCCCAAATTTCCTGTTTTAGATTTCCTTTTAATTAAGGTAATACATTTTATGTTATACTTAAATGCTGGTCTAAA
The DNA here is from genome assembly GCA_001587735.2 of Parhyale hawaiensis. Classification (NCBI taxonomy): domain Eukaryota; kingdom Metazoa; phylum Arthropoda; class Malacostraca; order Amphipoda; family Hyalidae; genus Parhyale; species Parhyale hawaiensis. The sequence goes on along the minus strand of LQNS02278140.1, from coordinate 4,650,320 downwards.
TGTCCGTAGATTTATTGAATGAAAAATTGTTTCTGTGATCAATGTGATTTGGAAGCGTTGTATTTCTGTCGCAGCAAACTGCCTGCGAATGGAAGGGCCACCATAAACACTGATACATAGAGTGAAAAATTAGTGCCGTCGAATGCTAGCTTCAGTTCTGTGTGCGAAAAAATCAAATTAAGTACGTCTAGAACATCGGATAATTGCACATATCGCTCGTTTGCGACAACGACGTCATAACTCAAAAAGTAATTTTTGAGTTATCCTTACAGACATATTCATCTTCAAACAATGATTATTTTTAGTAACAGTGTCATAACTGTAGGTCAAAAATTGACCTCTAAGGAGCGCCTGTAATGTCCTAACGACATAATCTTACATGTCCCAACTTGTTTGGGTGAAGCTCGTCACATTACCTGTTGTGCCCGGACTGTCAACTTCTATAAATTAGAGGCCTATTTGATGGTTCAAAAAAATGTTCCCCCTATGGTGTTTGAGGGCTATTTATAATATTGAGAGCGTTCTGAAAGTTTACAATGCCTCTCATGCAAAATTTGTTATTTTTAGTTAAGGCGACGTTGTCGCAAACGAGCGATATATGTTGTACGATGTTACCATCAATAGGCATTAGACGACTGGAGTCAAATGCTTCCAGTAAGATTGGGCTCCTGCGTATGGTGAATTCTGCATTTGGTGACAGTGAGGTTGTCCGCAGATGCTATTATGCTTTTTTTACTGCCTCTGTTGGAGTATTGCTCACCGGTTATAGGCTTCAGCTGCTGACAGCCACTTAGTTCTGTTGGACCGACTTGTTAGTTCGGCCAGCAGGCTGTGCGCGGATAATGATCTGCTGAACCTATCCCACAGCAGAGAGTGGCCGAACTCTGTGTGTGTTTTATAATGTGTACTATAACGAGAGGCATTGGTTATATTCTTCTGTCCCTGCCTCAAGGTCTCTAGGAGAATTACACGTGCTGCGGTCGGCGCGCACTCTTTCACATTGGAGAATGTTAGGTGCCGAACTAATCAATTCAATCGGTGCTTCGTGCCCTGGTCTGTTGGGGTTTGGGTTGGGGTTTGGAATTTATTGCCGATATCGGCTTTCGGTTGTATTGGCCTGCAAGCGTTTAAGTCTCTGTTAATGGCTCTTGTTGGATTTCCTTGAGCAGCGTTTTGGGCTTCCCAGTGTTGCAAAGTGCTTCATTTAGGTTGCACTACCTGTCCGTGGGGGCCCAAGCATGAAGTTTTAATAATAACGATAATAATAAAAAGATTGATGGAGTGACATTGGATCAAATTAATTTTTTAGAGACGGTATGCTCTAGGATGCTCAATTCTAGTTTGCTTTTTAATTTATCCAAATCATAAGATTAATGTCGAAGCATTTGACGGTTAAGCCACAAAGCGGCTAGCAGTTGTAAATGTCGCTCCCTGCTGTGCAAAGGGCGGAGTCTGAAGTTATGCTATGGGGAGTGGTACCTTGGCGAAAACCCCATGGTCATAGGCTAAGTTACCCTTAATTAGGCATTTGGGCTATCTTTTTTCTCCCCTACCTACTTATACTGACATTTTTCATTATCTTCTTTCTCATTTTTTCGACCTGATTTATTCTCGCGGTATGCTTAATGCACGTCTCTCCAGTCTTACACGACGTATAACGTATCCCTTCCTCTATGTTATTTTGAACACCTTATTGCTTACAAGGAGACTTACTGTAAACTATCGCATAATGAAACTAGCATTACACTCTGAAGCGCAGATCGCCGCCAAGTAAAGCAATGCTAACAAAAATAAAGAATTGCTAAAAATCCAAGATTTCCTCCGGATAATTACCAAAATTTAATCACGAGTTGCCTGGCATTCCTAATAACTCCATAAATTTCATGAGGATCCTTCCATAAGACATAAGTTACGCTGCTAAAACACCGAAAGACGGGCAGTTAAACAGACAGCCAGACAAATGATCTTACGCATCATCATATTTTTTTTACATTTCTAGCAGTTCCTGTATGTTTCTTTAAAATCCACTCATAACTTTTTGAGTTATGCTGCGAACAGACTAGACAGACAGAATAAGAGGATAACAACCCCCGGCAAAATCAGAACTTCCTTGTCCAGGAGAAAGACCTTCATCTGATTTTTTCTGGCCGAGATCGAGGCGCTTCTTTCTAAAGTTCTGACATTAACTTTTAGAGTCGATGATGCAGCGTTTAGTAATTGTGGCGGCCGAGAAGTCCTACTCCTTTGGGGTTTGAGTAATTTAGTAAATTGCCTGCCTGGATATTGTTTTATTATTGGTGATACAAACAAGGCCGCGTACAGTCTTTGATGAGAACTCTGTTATTGGATTTGACGCTGTTGTGCCTCACTGCCGGCCTTGAACTTATTTAGTCGCCATTGTCAGCGTTTTGTTTTGTATGGAGGGGCGGGGTGGAACTGTGGCTTTCTGAGCACTATTATTGTGGCATATAATTCTTTCACGATCGACACAATAAGCCAGGCACTGTAGAGACCTACATCGCAATTATTATCCTTACTGAGTTTCAACTGTAACACGAATTAAACTGCAACTAAGTGTGAAGGCTAGTCATACTCCTATAACACGGCAAAAAATTGAACTTAAGTTCTCCAATGTAGGGTATAGTGCAAAACATACATATTACTAGGTTAAGCTAAGAAAAGTGAGTATGAAGGATTGATGAATTCCTTATTCAGAACTTATAACGAGGGTGGACTGTGCTCGTAGTACTTGTCACCATTATAACGTTACCTACAGCATTAATATTAAAATATGCTCAAGATCATATCGGCCTTGATATGTAGTGTCTCACAACGGTTGCAAAATTAATCTCTTGCTGCTCATGTCAGCCATCCAGCCTGTTTATAAGGATCGTGTAATGAAAACATTTTATGCGATTGCATCCTACACTGAATTTCAACTGTCAAGCACAATGGAACTGTGCATCGGCTGCATCCTGCACTGAGTTTGGAACAGCCAAACACGCAGAGGAGGTGTCGGGCGAGCTGTCCAGGGAGTGAAAGCTCTCTGGAACTGACCGACGTTTCAAGGTCACCGGCGCAGCTAACGATGGCGGGGGAGTAGATGAGGCGTCGCGAGCTTCGCTGCCTGGAATGGTCGGGTTGTGCTCCAGTTGGCGGGCCGTAAACGCAAATGTTGAAGCTCAGCCCGGAGTTTATAGCTGATCCATTGCTCCTTCAACGTGGCATGTGGAAATTGGCGTGAATTTATGCCCTGTTTGGAAATGTGTGACTTAGTAGGACTCATAAAATTTTTTATAGAGAGAGAGAGAGAGTGTGTGACCGAGGTCAGGGTGAACCGCTGCCATAGGTATGGTGTCGACCATTCGTAAGGTTTCGGTATCGGCAACGTCAGCTAAAGTGGCAACAGCACGCCAACAGTATTGGGCAATTGCTTACTATTAAAAAGTTCACACCGATATTCATGAGCAGCAGCAGAATTCCTAAAGTATTAATTCTCAAGTTCGAACCGAGAATGTATGAATTGGATTAGCTTTGCCCTATCTTCAACTTTAAGACGGAGAGTTGAATTTACCTCTCCGGATGAAGTTTTGGTTATTCGTAGCCTTTGTAGGGCAATAAGGTTTTAGTTTGGTATTTTTTGATTTTACGTTTTACATGGTCATCTTTTTTCCATCTCAGTGAAAAATCAACTTGTACAGTTTTTATTTCCCTACAGTGAATGTAGTGACTACGATGCTAAGGTAAATCGTATTGATATCAAATGACCATCATAACTATCTGGTGTGAGTCATTGAAAGTCATTTCCTGTTTCCTGTAAAATTTTTGCTCAAAAATATTAACTTGCTCACTATATACCGCTTAGAAAAATGGCGAATTCTAGCTGTTGCCATCAAGTCTACATTCCTCTCTGAGTGATTCATTTTTTTCTATTTGTTCTTAATAATGGAAATAAGCCAGCAATTGCCAATTTTGTATGGTGGCAGTAGGACCATTCTGATTTATTCGTTAAGTATGGGATTTCATTCACACACATCAGTGTGTGGCATCAAGAGCACCTATAAACGATAGCAACATTTTTTACACTGACCCTTTCATAATTCAACTAATTATCAGTCTTTGTAAGAGAATCACTTTTTGTAATGTTCGCTATTGTCTACAGTGGGTAGGAAAAAGCAAAAGCGATTTTAAGGAAAAATAATTTTTCCATATAAAATGGCTTCAGTCACAGGCCTTATTTGTCCTTACTATTGGAAACTCACGAAGTCTTTCAGTTACAGCCTTATCTTCATAATAAACAGAAATCGGCTACTGATAACATAAACATTATTGGAAGCTTGGCAAAATTAGAAATTCAAACCTCATTTTTTCTTCTTAGGTTGTTGACAAAGTGAAATCTGTTCATGGTAAAATACGTAGATGATGAACTGTCCCCTATATAATAATACACAGTTGTTGGTCGCTCCGTGGTTGCTTGCTCTCTTGTTCTTTAGTTGGAGAAAATTCATCTACTAAAAACAAGTTTAGAAACCAAAAAATTTCAGGCCTTGGAGTAACGGTGACAAATATAGCTTCTGAAATATATTGTCAAGAGTAGAAATACAGCATTTTCTGAATATCGCTTTACTTTGTAGAGGGCGTGGTAGATGAAAGGCGGTATCTTCAGCAGCTATATCTCATATTTTTTAGCTAAATTTCTTCATAGCGAGAGAGGCGCAGTCTTGGTGGTAGTTTTCGTTTCTTTTGCGCATATTCCATTTAGCTTATGCTTCCTTTGGCTGAATCTTTACTCGGCAATTGCAAGTTCACGCTGAACAGACGCCAAATTATACTCTGTTTACATTGCAGCCAAATTTAAATTTCGACATTTGAGATTCAACCATCGCCTGGTATTCAGGTTACGGTAAGCCCTGAACATTTCCGGTAAATTCTTTTGATTAAACTATATTTTCATGGTGCCGCTCCACGTTTCACAAATACCAGACTGATATTCGCGCCTAAAGTTGCAGCGGGGATATTTTGCTCCAGCAAAACTTATGGCGCTACGACATGCTTTTCTTTAATGGAAGATCACGAATGCAGGTATGAGACCTATTTTACAGCAAAACCTAATCTGGAAGCAGGAATAATAAACCACAATTACAAATTTTGGCCATTATTTTTGACGGCTGTGCCCTCTAGTATTGCATAAGTGAAATAACATGTGCTGTGTAAGGTACCCTGTCCCTCTTTTATGGAGCTCGTAAAATAACTGCCGTCACAATAACTTTTCATCTCACGGTGTATTATATACGCAACGCTCTAAATTATTTGCCTTATATTTCCATGAGCAATGCTTGGCATTTTGGGTTTAGAGTCCGCGGTTCCGCGATGGCGGTACACAAAAACCGATCAAATGGTTTTGAATTGATTTCATTTAATTTCACGATCGTAATCGTGAAAATCTTTTGCACTTATCCTGGGATTAAACGTTATTATTTTTTCCTTATTGTCGCCTTCCTCACGCTAGAAACTAACTTCCGTAAGAAGCGTAGTGCTAGCAACTCAACACAGAAACTCCTAGCACAGTTGAACTAAAAAGCCTATACCTTCGTCAAATAGCAGTCACCAACCCTGCTTCATGCTGGTCGGCAGACTTCCGCTAGCAGCTATACCACAGCATGGTATCGGTGGAACCGATGACGTCATGGAGTTAGGGTATGTAAAACACGGTGGACGACTAACGAGTCATATGAGATGGTTTAAAGGGCGACGGTAAGCATAAGAGCTTAAGTTCGCGTTAGAATATGGGCTATTAAATAATGTAGGAGACTATTATTAATGTGGTTAGTGCTTTTTAGTTATTGCAACTTCTTCCCTCTACGGTCCAATCACTACTTTGCCTCTGATGCACAATTAAAACTTCGTAGGATGAAGATAAATACCCTCAGGAGCTGAGAACAAACCAGGCACTACTTTAAAATAGCGTTCAGTGGTATAATCCATTATATTTTCGGAGTACAGTGCCGGCTAAGTAAATCTTTACACTTCAATGTATAACGCAAGATTTAATCGTGGCACGCGACGGTAAATACATAGATGGACCGCGATCACTATTGCGCGATCAGAGATTTCGCTTTACGATACCGCAGTTCCTAATGAACGGAATTACTTTTAGGTTGAATTTAAACGCTGTGATTCTACGATTGGTAATTATAGTGCCGGCAAAAAAAATCTTTACACTTCAATGGCAAGAAAAAAGTTTACACGAGAAATGTGAGTTAGTATTTCGTTTGCCCTACCCGACATAATAAAGCGAGAAGACGTTCGTGATGATGCATTCCCTCCGCCCACTCTTAGCAAACGTCCATCACCCAGCCAACCCTCAGCGAGGGTTGTGTGCTGCTGCAGTGAGGTTGATAGTGGGTCGCTCTCGACATCCTCAGATCTTTGGTTACGGCAACCACAGAGTCTCCCTTTTCTAGCATCGTGAACGCAAGTGTTTACTCCTTTATATGAAGCATTTTTTACCCATTCTGAGCAGTAGGTGTAACGTTGTATGACTTCAAACTTTTAAAAAGTAAAAATAACACGTTGGCAAGAGCGACCCACTATCAACCTCACTGCAGCAGCACACAACCCTCGCTGAGGGTTGGCTGGGTAATGGACGTTTGCTATGAGTAGGCGAAGGGAATGCATCATCACGAACGTCTTCTCGCTCTATTACGTTGGATAGGGCAAACGAAATACTAACTCACATATCTCGTGTAAACTTTTTTCTTGCCATTGAAGTGTAAAGATTTTTTTTGCCGGCACTATAATTACCAATCGTAGAATCACAGCGTTTTAATTCAACCTAAAAGAAATTCCGTTCATTAGGAACTGCGGTAGCGTAAAGCGAAATCTCTGATCGCGCAATAGTGATCGCGGTCCATCTATGTATTTACCATCGCGTGCCATGATTAAATCTTGCGTTCTACATCAGTCGCTCAGGCTACACTGTTTCTCTACCAGCTAGGGTTCATCCTCCTAATAAATTTTTACCTAGGAAAAATGTTAGCTGTGAGCTAACACAACATCAGTAATCTAGGGTTAAGGTATTAATCCTTTGTTTCATAACGTGGTCTATGGACAAAATCGCAGATGGTGCTATTCCAACGAGAAAAGTAGATTAATTGATGAGAGAAAGGGTTAACGCAAGCATGACAAAAATTAGGCTACGACAATAGCTCACATCCTGCCATACAAACAAGATCTGCCGCCCTCAATACCTGAGCTGATGGACGCCTTTAGTTTCAGCCGACCCCGAGTCCCGGCTGCTTGTCATCTCATTATTATGGCTCTTGCTCGCGCCTAGCGTTAGTCCTAAATCGCTTATCCAAAATTTGTTTTCTCGTAGGAATAGCATTGCTTGAACCGTCCTGCACAAGGGACACTCGGCACTATAGCATGAGGCAAGTGTTGTCTGACCTCATTAGATAAGGTGTCACTGAACGGCTTAGTGAAACGACGCAGGCCGGTCTGTACAGGCAACGATGGAACATCAGACTGTCCCGTAGTGCGGTCAGCTTCTCCTCTGTGACACTGAGGCGGCGGGGAAAATGTTTGTGTGTTAGGGGAATTTTCTTGGTCTGTTTGTGCGCCGACTGCCTTGGATCATTGTTAATCTCAACTTCGGAGCGTCTTTGAAGTCTTCCAGTGGTTTCCTCAGCTGGCGCCTCACCTGATCCTAGTTTGGTCAATTGCTAATGTTACCTTCGCAGCGTCTTTGTAGTCTTCCAGTAATTTGCTCAGCTGGTACGTCGCCTGCCTTTAGTGTAGTCAGTTACAAATGCGAGTTTGTTGTGAGACATATTTGAACACAGTCGACAATTTTTATTAGTCAAAGTAATGCCTGTTCCTGGTTGCTTCATTACGGACTGCTCTAATTTGTTTTGCGCTTAATGAAGACGTTTCCAGTTCGGTGTAGCAGTGCTCCTGGTTTCTTCAAATTGTTACATGGGATAGTTTCTAATTTGGTCCATGGCTTATATTTTTTTAACGTATTTTTTAAGGCTTCCATGGTGCCTCAGCTTGTCCAACGACTGCCTCTTACCTATAATTTAACGTTGTTTTGATCCATCTTCCACGACTTACGAACATACTGAACCAAATAAAAATTCTAAAAAAAAAATCACGGTTACGACAAAGACCTCATCGAATGTAGGCGTAAGTCGTTTGGGCTCTGCTCACGTGCATTTAATCCGGCAAAAATCCTCACCTGAGCAGGTGACCTTGTTCCAAAGTTTTGGGCGATTCGAAAGCTGGTCTTAAGCTTTTCCGCGCGTGCAAATAACAAGTGCTATAACGACCCCATTCCGCGCCCATCTTTCGCTTCGGCCTATTTTTTTGCCCACTTTCTCTCCTCACCTGCGCCTGGCAGCTACGGTCACACTGTCTAATACTGACACTACACTATTCAGTCGGACGCTCAACTTATCATCGGACGTTCAGCTCACATGTAGTCCTGATTATACCATGAAATTCAGTATCCAAGATGTCCCTGGAATGTGGGTAAGTTGAACGACATTCGCGCTGAACATCCAATCATAAGTTGAGCGCACAATTGGATCGTGTGTCCGGCACCGATAATTACATACGAAATCCTAACCGCAAGAATATAATGATAATAATAACAATGATAAAATATATATAATGGTAATGATAACAATTAGTGTCAGTCGAGAAAGGGCTACTCTTTGTTTTCGAACAATTCGTTAATAACCCGCTGCCTCCATCTTCCCTTCGCGTCCGAATGAGACAACCCAGAACGTATTGCTCTAGTTCACGGAACTTTGTCGATCCTGTCCGCAAAGCTTTTCTGATCCGGTAAAATTTGTCTTTATCCTCGAAGATTGCGGTGAGAGACCGCGGCCGCGCATTACCCAAGAAGGGCAAGACCGTAGAACAAAAAGATGAAGATGGGCCGCTTTGAGGTCAATAGGACTATAGAAAGGAGACGAGACACATCCCAGTATGGGAATTTTCACAGGCATAGCTGCATTATTGCCATAGGCGTCGGGCGGCTCTTCTTGTGCCTTCTAATCACGTACCGGAAATCTTTCGCCAGGCGGAGATCAAAGAATATTTCTGTGGAGCTCGAGCTGCAGCTGCTGCGTTTCCCACGGGATGTTTTGGGACAGCAGATGTTATTTTCTTGCCGCTCTTGCTCTCAAGGCCAAAGAATCTCATAGGAATCCTGTAATACGAAGGCCGCTCTTAGCTGAGCAAAGAATGCACTCAATTGGGCCAAATCACTTTATACAGCTGCGCCCATAGTGTTTTCATTGACCAAAATTTGCGCTCTATTCTGTATTTTCCATGGGAAGATTGCACTTTGTTAAAGATACGATATGCACTCAGGAGATATAATTTGGCGCTGGAGAATAGCTGCTCGCGGCTACTAATGTGGGATTGCTGGTTATCTGTAATGCTTTCATGTAGATGATGGCTATCGATGTTATTGATCTCAGTACCCATTCTCTAGTCTCTGCTAACGTCAGTAGTGGTTCGCTAGTTTATGACTCATGAAAGAAATACCCACACTCAGTTGCCGCACGCCACCACTTCCTGTGGGTGCTTGTTAAGCCTGAGGCTGAAGCTGTGCACAAACCATGACCGTAGTTGCAGAATAAGATACAACTATAGGTTTATTTTTCCCTTTTTTTGACGATGAACTGCTACCTCAGGTGTGACCAGACATGAGTGTATATAGTTGTGGTCCAGTTCTTTGTTTTCATGACAACATTTCTGGCGACGGGATATCTGCTCTGTGAATTTAGCTTCTGTAGCAGCTAAGAATTTGGCTAGGGTAGAGCGCGATATTTGTTTTCAAAAATTTTAATATGTTGCAATGTTGTGCAAAGTTTTGAGGGGATCTTCCTTCCAATTATTATAGTTTGTGTAGACCATCGTCCGGCCCGAGAAGAAGGATTGCTTACATATCACGTTGCAAAATAACCTTGGCTAGAGGTCGGAACAATCTTGTAATGTTGGTTGAATGTTGGAGCATTTTCAACCGATACTGGACCAGTGCTTTACCGATATGCGCTAAGATATGGGTACTTATCTACATTATCAAGTAATGTTGGGCCAACACATGGTCATTCGTGGGAAACGCTTTATAAAAACGCAGTATAAATCATACTGTCAGTTTGATTTATGCATTATTATAAAACAGGTATCAGGAAATTAGTCAAGCTTCTGTTGATAAGAAAAAATATATCGAATTTAATGAGATTGGATCGCAATACTGGGGTCGCCCTAAATACCGAAATCGGCCGAAATCAACCGAAATCTAGCGAAATCGGATCACCCTAAACACCGAAATCGGTCGAAATCTACCTACTCGGAGACGAAAGGGAAACCGCTTAGCAGCGGTAGAGCCTGAGTTATAATCCAAATAAATAATGACTACCTCCTCCCCCTCCCCCCAACACATTCACACCTAGAAGAGGTGTGCTCACACCTATATTTAGAAAGTGACATGTTAAGGTTTTACTCGCAGTTTTATTCGGCAGATTGATGTTGGCAATATTAAATGTATGCAATAAAAAATACTAAAGGAATAGTCTGTATTGCATTGTAATACATTTGTCTTGTAATTTGAATCTCAATTATACCTGCAATAAATTTATTAAATTATGGCTTGAGATATGTTTCTCGTACCATAGATCATGAAATTGGTCATTACTGAAATAATCTTCAACTGAAAAGATAATAAATGGTGTTTTCATTTATGTTGAGTAGCTTTTCACTGTTAGGCCTATTGAGTGACTATTTGTGAAAAAAAAAATCAACTTTGAATAAAAATATTATCAACAGAGACCATATCAAGACATTTAAAACTCTGTTATAAGCTCGGTTACATTATAAAATAAGGCATCACAATAGATACCTACTAGTTACTCAACTCTGTAGTTAGTATGTAATGCGCACCATATTTCGCGCCAATTTCACGAACACATGTGCGCACCAGCCCCTTACTGATGCCTCTGCCATCTGCAGACTGTGTTACTTATAGCTTAAATTCAGAAAATACCTAGTTCGATCTCCATAAAAGTTTTATTTATGTGTCATGAGTCGTTACCTTCCAGTGTTGCCTTCACAGCTGTACAGTAAGATGCAATGAATCTCATGTTTTATTAGGCTTGCTTTATTTTTGCATTTTCTCCCAATCAAGCAACGTACGTGAACTTGTTCTCCACTCTTGAGAAAATTGGCTAGACAGCTGAAAAAATCATTTACCTACCTGCATGTATATTTTACGGAGTTATCTCCTAGCCTAAAGCTATTTTACCTTTATTTTCTCAAGAATTGCATAGTTGGCAACTAATTATTACTGCACCATTTACTACAAGGTCATTCTACTGAGACGATCATTACTATATTCGGAGCATGTTTATTGCCAAACTTCAGCCTATAAGCTTAAAAGTTGTATGATAAGCCTGATATGGTTTTTACCTTAATAGTACCAGTGTCTAATAATGCTAATGGAACTATCCCCAACTTTCTGTGATTATTGTTGTTTTAGTTATTTGTTTTTAAAGTGGCCGTGACGATCGTTACACAAATGCAACTTTGAGTTCGACCTAGAGCGACTAAAGTGCAAAACCCTCTGAAAGTGCTAATAGATATCTGAATATTTTATATGGAAGTTATAGATGAAGGAATAGGCTATCCAAATGTGTATAGGTTTTGCTAGGTGCGATTACCATTTTTCCTCAGAAGCAAAAAAAAAACGCCGGGACGATCATTACAAAAATATCGTGACGATCGTTAAACTGCGAATTTCTTTTCGAAAATAATATAAATAAAGCAATTTAAAAATCTTTAGTTAGTCCTAGGGTCTTATAACGCATTTTAAGGATAATGTTTTTACAAGTGAACATGCAATGTATATGACTTATCACGATAATAATTATCTCAACTGACTATTAGAAATTTATAATTGGCTTCCAAGTGCAATCACTATGTAACATAGTTTCGAAGCATAATGTTTACCTAGTACTATGAAAAACTATGAGTTGAATCTGTTGCATTTTACTGTCTGTATTAAGGTTTTTTTTTACAAAATTGTTCGTCTTTGGCAGGGTTTTATAAAAATTTGATATAATATCTTTGTGTTTTCTTTTCAGATTCTTAAAGTAGAGGTCTTCAGCTTTAACTTTGTATATTTGTATAGATTGGCAATATATTTTTTCTTAAACACGTTCTACTGAAGACCAGGGACGAGTCACAGTTTATGATTTTAGAAATTGTATATCAGCCTCAACTTTACAATTTACTTTGGAAACTTTATGCAGTTGCAAAGTTTTATTCACGAGTAGTTTTAAGGAAATTGACAAATGACTGTCTGAAAATTTTTAGGAAGGTGGAGAAAGTTTCCAAAGTTTATGATTTTCTTAATATTCTTTTCAAGTTTGTATGTATAAAAGCTTCTTTTGGTGAATTTTCAAATTTTATCCTCCGGTTGACACCAGCGTAGAATGACCCTACATTGGATTTCTTAGCTACTTGATTTTTTGTAATTGTCTTAGTTTTTGATTTTACACTGTGTGTTTAAATTTTCAAGCATGAGGAAAGCAGAAAAACACTTGTTTCATAAGTATTATCTTTAGCTCACTGGAAAATAACTTTGAAGAATTATTGTATAATTTCACATAAAGAAAATATGGAAAAATAAATTAAACAAATCAATAAAATAAAAAATTTAATTTTTTCTTGAAAAAATCACCAACCCTGTGAGCAATTGGCCTCGTTTAGTGTGGGGATGTGAAAAATCAATATATTTTAGGTGAAATTCAGTAGATTTCGGTGTTTAAGATGACCCCAATATTGGGCCAAAAATAATTACCAGCAGTGATCCAAAATTTCCATTTAGAAATGACGACACCTTGAAATAATTATAAATAAACACTCATGTAAAAAACAAGAATGCAAATATTCTAATAAAAACTAATGTTATTCATAGAACTTTCTCCCTTGAACGAAGCCCAAAAATTTTACAAAGAAGCCTGTTCACTATATATAATATCTTTTGGTGAATTTTCAAATTTTATCCTCCGGTTGACACCAGCGTAGAATGACCCTACATTGCCGTCGCTCGCGAACTTATGTTAAGTCAAAGGTAATTGGCTTAGTGATAATAAGCAAAATCCTTGATACTGAGTCAATACATGACAATTAATGCAGCACTTGTATTCCTTTGGCATGTATGTAGGATACCTTTGATGATTCTTCGGAAGAGGTCCAAGTAACGTTATGCACGCCACCTATTTAGTGCAGAAGTGACACTGCAGTCCGTGACCAGCGGGGTGACTAACAGCGTGTTATCCCCACAGTTCACCTAGCCGCTTACAGCAGGTTTATCTGGCACTTTCAGTAAGCATGTGCCCAGTAAAGTTTTAAATTTTGCAGTCTCTGTACCGGTGACATTTCGAATGTGACGAGGCATTTTGTTGAATAATCTAGCCCCTCGTACCACGAAACTATTAAAATACTTTGTGGCTATCGCAACACCACCAGTTTTGATCGGAATGCGCACCTCACAAGTGCGACCAATACGGTTTGAGTGTCTGGCCTGGATTCGCCCATTGACAGTAATTCCTTTTAGAATTTTCCAAATATATATGATCGTAAAGCGCTCGAATCTCCTTTGAATTGAGTACATTTAAAGCTGAGCCAGTCTTTTGTGATAGTTTAAATCTTCCAAGCCTCGGATTTTGGCAGTGAACGATCTCTAGATAGCCTCGAGGCGCTCTAAGTCTTTTCGTTTGTTTGGCATCCAAAGAGGTGAACAGTATTCAATCCTTGGCAGTATCAGTTGTTTCCATAAGGTGAGCATTGTGTCTGCCTCGATCTCGTGAATAGAAACTTCGAAGCACCCATCGGGTCCACTTCTTGCCTATGGTAAGAACTCGAGCCACATGATCTTCAAAAGTGGCATTATCTTGTATTCTCATCCCAAGATCCCTTAAAATTTGCTTTCTCTCGATTTCACTCCCATCTCTCGTCGTGTCGGTCGTAGATTCAGTAAGGGAAAAGTTTTTTCTGTATCGTAAAAGTTCAAATTTTGATTCGTTGAAGGTCATGTTGTTAACCGATGTCCAGTGAAAGATGTTGGTTAGATCTAGTGCACATTCCGTACGTCTGTCATCAGCGAACGATGAGGGAACGGCAAACTTGCATCGATGTCCCATATCATTTATTTTGATGAGGAAGAGCATTGGACCAAGCATGGTGCCTTGTGGGACTCCAACTCCACTGAGTACCGGCTGCCATTTGGACACTTTATTATCTATAATTACACTTTGGGTTCGGTTTGTCAGGAAAGCTTCGATCCATCTAAGACATTAATCACGGATGCCCATGTTGAAGAGTTTGAGTAGCAGTATTCCATGGGCTACTTTATCGGATGCTTTGGCAAAATCTCAAAATATTACGTCCACACTTTTGCCTTGGCGTAGTAGATCAAGAATAAGGTCATAATGCTCAAACAGCTACGAAGTGGTTGAACGTTTATGGCGAAAACCATTACTAACTGCTTCGTTGGTCCTGGGTTGAAAAGTAGCATTGAATAGACTTTCCAACAGCGAGCAGTAGGCCAATGTCGGCATGCAACTTTGGTTCGATTTGCGGTCGAAGATATCTCCGTATCGACAACGCCTTAACTTTCGCCATGCATCCCATCCAAACGAATGATACGAATGCAGTCAGTAACTCGACAAGTGAAGATGTTACTTTTCATAATGCTTAGAAGAGAAGTGGATCGCGTACATTGGCCTTGGCAGAATGAGGTAGCTGTAGCATATATGCATTATAGTTACCACAAAAATTTTACTCCAGCTGGTTTTTTCGTGCTTAAAAAACCTCAAATTCGTCCGTATAGAGTGCTAGTGAACAATCAAAGAAAAATAAAGCCTATGCGTTGGTCAGTTGACGATGGGTGCCGCCCAATGTCAAAAGGATCACACTCCAGGATCGCGGTCGCAGCGGGCAACATCGCTGAAGATCGACAAATGTTATCTCGTGTTCAACAGTCCTTTCAGAGGAGGTGTCACGCCTGCACTGAAGTAAATGTTGGACATTTTGAACAGTTATTGTAAATGATTGTAAAATTAAAGTATTACATTTCTTTACACAATATTCTTTCAGTTTCCACTCTACTGTTTATTTGCAACTGGAGTTGTATGTAGATAGGCCTTCAGTTAGTTGAGTTTTAGGTAAGGTTTTGTTACAAATTACACATGGCAATATCTCGGAAACGTACAAGTTTTGGAATTTTTTATAGTCGTAAAAAAGTGTTTGTTTTGAGTGTCCCTATCACCTGTGAAAGTTTGGCAGAGTTTTTTTGCAACACCCGGTAAACTTGAATAAATACATATTAATAAATTTACCAGTCTTAAAAACAAATCTGTGCCGTACAATAAGTAATGTTTAGATGATCTTTGCAATACCGAACAAAAACGCTGACCGTTGCCACGAACGATGAAAATTTTACGAACACGAATACTAACAGTCCTATTTTCTTTTTAGCCACGTGGCCATACTGCTTTTGGAAGCAGTTTCTCCTTAGTTGTTACTTAATTCTCAAGTCTCTGTGGCGAATGGTGGTTGGAGCGGCAGTTCCATTTTAAATTTTCGCTTTGCATTTCAGTCTGTCAATTAGGTTGTGGAAAATGTTCTTCCATATAGCATTTATTTCAATTAATTAAATTAAGCCTATTACTTTTAGTTCATTTCTTTAATTTCTATTCTCTTGCATCGCCCTTTACTGCATGAGAAATATCAGTATCCCGAAAAAGGAGGAGGAGGAGACGACTAAAAAAAATATATACTGTAATACATGCATGTTGCATGCACGAAGCAGATTAACTATTGGTGTTCAATGTTACCCATATTACCTCTCAAAGACAGCTATATATCTTGAACGCAGTCCTTCATTTTGTTGAACGCTTTGCGTGATAATTATTGTGCTTCAAGCAATGGAGATCATTTACCACTAGTGGACCCGTGCGTGAAAAATTCACGCAATAACCTATACGTTTGCCTAATGCCTCTAGGCCGGTGCGGAATCTCCTCTTTTTTTATTTGCTTCTTAATTTTCTTCTTTTCTTCATTGATCCTTTGTCGTGCTGTCATCCTTAGGTCTTCTATAAAGACAGGCAGAAGTAACATCTTGAGTAAAACACTCCAACAAACTTAAACAAAGTAGCAGCTTATATATAATGTGTTCGCTTAGTAGCAAAGATACCGTATATCTGTTTCATTTGAGGTGCTCAAATTTTAACCTATGAAGAGAAAACTGCTTCGTCAGAGGAAAACAGTAAGCTAGAAGAAATAATTGTCTATTGCCCGTGAAAACATATGTTTCGTCGGTTTCGTTGACAATTGCATCAAAGTGGGAAGAATAGCTCATGCAATGAAAACATCTGTGGGAAGAAATTACGAATCAAGAAGCATGAGAGTGCCAACGGAAGCTTCAGATATCTTCAGTGCTACGATTTCAACTTCGGCAATGCAAGAAGTGCATTCAGACATATGGTCGCCCTATACTTTGCCGTAGATTCGATGTATGGAGAAGCTAATACTCGTACAAATCAGACTAAGCCTGCGATGTCTTCATTGTTGGAATTTCAACTGTCCCTGCTTAAGATACGTTTGCCATCTTCTGCAACCCTGCTTATTTTTTGCCCATCACTTTCAACGGAGCTTGAGAAGACAACCAGAGTCTCCAACCTGGGCTAAATTCCGCCTATCTATTTCGTTTAGAGCGTGACACCAAACATATAAAAAATATATAAATTGATAAATTCTGGTTCTACATATTGGAGCGTACATATTGGAGAATTAGATCAGAAGCAAATAATTTAGTTGAAATTTTATTACCCACGAGGCGTTTCACTGTAATCTCAGCTCATCAGGTATAGAGGATCGAAGATGGTGAAAGAATATTTCGTTGACATCATTAAAGAAAATGTCATTTAAAACTTTCGTCCAACCGGTATCATATTTACATCTTTATGTGATAACCGCTGAAATTTTAATGAAGTCAACGAAATATTCTTCACCATTAGATTAGATAGGCGGCAGTAGACGAACCAAAAGGCCCATTCCCAAAGAGACACCGGGACTTACAGCCCGGCCCTCTATGAGCTATTGCCATTATGTTAGTAGGATGTAGAGGACTGGAGAAACGAGAGGAGAAAAAAATGAAAGACGATAGAGAAAAGAAATACACACTGATCCACATTGAAGCTCTCTGTGGATTCCACTTAGCGGTGAATACCGGTTACTGACAGTCGTAGCACAGTGCTTCTTTTTTGCATTGCTAGTCATTATTTCCTTCAGCAAGATGGCGGCTCATGTGTGCTGGTCGGATTCTTTCCAAGTAAAGATGAAGGAAAAAGCAGCGATGAGATCCCGCCGCCTGTAATGAGGTGCTTGGCGCGTCTGGTTTCGTATAACGTCACAGAAAATCATTAGCGACAGAAGCCTCAAAACAAAGAGGCCTTTTGGAGTCGGTGACAGTAATGGATTTGTTTTTTGACTCTTGAAGGTCGTCTTCTGATTAACAAGATTTTCTATAAAGCTTGTCGTAATTTTTCACCGGCGAAGTGCAGGTCATCGCGCTAACTGTGCTCTGGTTAGTTGTCCTCGCAAGATTTGCTGGTTTTTCGCATGAGATTATTATCTGGGTTAGGGCCGGCAAGAGAATAATATCTGAGACGACAGAGCCTGCAATATTATCTTGGGGAAAAAATAGTAATATATCCGGAACAGAGTTTATAAGATTCGCTGAGGGAGAATGTATAATATTATCTAGGACAGAGCCTATAAGATTATTTGGAGCAAAGCTCATCATATCCGTGATGAAGCTTATAATATTATTTGGAACATTGCTCGTCATAGATATAACCAGGGAGACATCGTATTATTTATCTGCAAGAAATGTTATCACAGTTTCTTGGACAGAACGTATAATATTTTATTGGATTAGAGCATTAATATTATTAGAAACAGAGCTGATAATCACGTCTTCTCTGCAGTGCTATTAATATTAGCTTAGACGGAATTGGTAATATTATTATTAATAATATTATTATTATATTATTATTATCCGGAGCAGAGAATTTCAGATTATATGAGACAGAGCTTACAACATTTTGTGGGTAGAAATAATTTGGTAATATTAGTTGAGATAGCCTGTAATATTATCTGTGGCTGACCTCTTAATAATATTCGGGGCAGGACTGATAAAGTCAGTTACGATAGAGATTGCTGTATAATATTATCCCAAGCTGACCACGCATACTGTATAATTTAGAACACGGCACCTAATATTGTCAGAACTACCTTATAGTATTAGGTAGGTAGGAATAAGCTTGCGGAATATGAAGAGTGGCATGTTACGGTCATGACTCTCTCTTAGCTAATGGATCCCGAAAGAAAAAACTTTGCTGTGACCCAAGATGAAATGCATGATGTTACTTTGTACGCGGGCGGTTACCAACGGCGACACGACTTTGAGTGGAAGTTGTTGCTTAAGTAACCCTGGGGTTGTGACTGCAACATGATTTACGTCACAGTACGTCGCAAAAGAAGCTCCCGTTTTGATACATCTATCTACTGTATGTAGAGTATTATTATTATTATTATTTATACTATTATCATTATTCTATACATTATTTCCTGGTTGTTGGTACTTCTGTCCCTTCATCCTTACGCCTGGACGAATTATGCTTCCGCATTAGATAGGGAAAATCATATGAAACCAGCTTGGTTTTAAGCTACTATAGCACTTCTCACAAATCACAGATCTGTTGTCTACTTAGACTAATATATTGGCACATTCGGTATCCACGACAAGGCTCCTTCGGGTAAAAATGAGGCGCAAAGCTTTTGTTTTGGTGTGATTTGCCAGCAGATTAAAAAAAAAAAAACTTTAGTGCGTGACAGGTATTTACGACAATGTCTGTAATGCTGAGGCCACGCATACCTTGGTACAAGCAGCTGGAAGCGAGGACGAGCAACTTACTCGTCGTTTTGTTAAACATATAAACGAGGTAGCATAGATACGGTGGCATGAACAACATGCGAGCTGCTCATCTTGACATAACGTTGTTCTTATGGATGTCTTAGGTCGGGCGCACACTGAGACGCGGGGCAGCACAGGCGACACAGCACAGAACAAGGCAGAAAACTGTGTCTCACTGGTTCTTACCTAAGCGCGCATATTGACGCGCAGGACAGCACAGCGCAGGTAAAGACCTGTGTCGGCCTGCGCCACACAGTCGTCCGAACGCAGTTTCCTGTGCCACGTGCGGCGCAGCTTGAGAGCAGCTCACTCATTTAGTGCTGACAATGTCGTCCATGGAGCACTTCGTAGAGGCTGTTCGCCACTAGGTTAGGTTAGGTTAGGTTAGGTTAGGTTAGGTTAGGTTAGGTTAGGTTAGGTTAGGTTAGACCAGAGTGCTGTACGACATTAGTCATCCTGATGATATGAGAGGAACTAATAAGGATGAGTTTTGGGCTCACATTGCATCGAATCTACAAGTAAAAGATGGTGAGTATGTGAGTATGGGATTCCTATTTGTCTCTCATTCCTTTTTTGTTTTTTCGTGTAAACTTCTAATATTGTCTTAATTTAAAAAAAAGATGAAAAAACTATATTTCCACATAATTTTACTTTTTTTGGCAAGAGCCATGATTAACACGACCGCACAGGACGGCAGACTGCTTGTCAATGAGCACACCATGCCTGTGCTGCGCTGCTTCTGCCCTGCCCTGCGTCTCAATGCGCGCCTCGACTTATGCAGGGGCCACACTAGACATTTGTAGGACGAACGTGATGCCAGGATGGGCAGCTTGCATGTCGTTCCTGCCACCGTATCTATGCTACAGAGTTTAAATATATTTCAAAACAACGAGGGAGTTACTTAAACTCGCTTCCAGTTGTGTTTGTGATTGCGGAGGAGATTCAAAAGAGGCTCCTTGGTGATTGCGCATGTGGCCTCGGGATTAGACCACACTAGGCATTTACACAGACAACTTGATGCACGGATGCGAGACTCGGACGTCATTTATACCACGGTATCTATACTACCGATTTTAAGTATGTACAGAAACGGCCCGCGAGCTGAACATCCGAGCAACCAGTTGGGCGTAGAGCTGTATATGTGTCCCCGGGCAGACTGTCGCCACGGCTCATAGAACACCACCACGTTACCTGACGTCTATCAGACGATGCACTATTGAAGAATTTAAAAAAAAAAAAACTTTCTTCTTGTATGTAGGTCGCAAAAGACGTAGCCGTGTTGCTGTGCACCACACGCCTTCATGTAGTGATGGCTGTGTACCACACGCTTTCATGTAGTGATGGCTGTGTATCCCACGCCTTCATGTAGTGATGGCTGTGCACCACA
>LQNS02278140.1:4594627-4616688 GCA_001587735.2 Parhyale hawaiensis | reverse complement strand
CATAACTTTTTGAGTTATGGCATCGAGAAAAATGACGCAGACAAACAAACAAACAAACGGATGGACATATCTTCACCAAAAGTTAATCATCTGTTCCTCCTAACATGCCTAACAATCCCTGTAAATTTCATGCAAATCGGTTGATAACTTTTTGAGTTATCTTGGTGACAAACAGGCAGACAAAGAGACAGACAGACAGACAAATACGACGAAAACATAACCTCCTTGGCGGAGGTAATTATGAGCTGTTTAGGCTTTAGACCACCTCCCTCCGCCGCTGGGGTTTCTTGCCCTTTTGTGCTTGTAATATTCTCCACTACACCACTCTCTCTCTTTCTCGGAATTCTAAATCCGCCTCTGTTCAGTTCACTATTCAGCACTAATCTATAACAAAGTAGCATGAATTAATTGACGTTAAAACACTATATAGCTAATCTGTGTCTCTAGTACGATATGGCACAGTCACAGACACGCCCTGTGCAGTATCTTAGCTTTGCCGAATGTTTGGCCACAAACGCGGCTTATCAGATTCATGGCACAGTTAAATACCTACTACTAATTTTAACCACCTCGTAGAATACATAATTCAATCTATAAATTAAAAACACCAACGGTACGGTTATCGAATTTACGTCGATACAGGGCTGATGTTTTCGAGAGGAATATCAACTGAGTAAATAATAATTATCATAGTTCCTTGCACGCTGACACTATGGTTCAATCCTTTTGCTACTGACGGCGTCCCTGAAATACATTTTAGCATCCATCACTTGGTCCTGCATAGTAACTGCCATACTTCGAAGTCTGTGTTAGGTTACGTTAGAATTGACTGGGCTAGGTTTGGAGAGGTTCGGTACTGCTAGAATAGGTGTATATCTAACCTACAGAGCTGGGGTTCGGTATTTATTCTGTACCGCCGTATAGGTATTTGGTATTTAAAAAATGGGTCATTCGGTTCAGTTGTTCGGCCCCCACGGACAGGAAGCATAACCCAAATGAAGCACTTTGCAACACCGAGAAGTCCGAAATGCTACTAAAGGAAATCCAACAAAAAACCATTTACAGCTGACTTGAACGCCTGCAAGCCAGCACGACCAAAAGCCGATGCCGGCAATGAGTTCCAAATCATGACAGACCAGGGTACGAAGCACCGACCGAACTGATTAGTTCACATTCTCCGATGTGAAAGGGTGCGCACCGACCGCGGCACGTGTAATTATCCTAGAGATTTTGAGGACCGGGACAGAGAATATAACAAATGCCTCTCATTATTGTACACCTTATAAAACATACAGAGTTCGGCCACCCCCTCTCCTGTGGGACATAGTCACCAGATCATTATCTGCGCACAGCCTGCTAGCCGAACTAACAAGTCGGCCCAACAGACGTAAGTGACTGTCAGCAGCTGAAGCTCAGACCGGTGAGCAATACTCTAACACATGCAGCAAAAAAGTATAAAAGCATCAGTGGACAACCTCACTGTCACCAAACACCGAATTCAACTTAGGCAGTTAGCCCAATCTTACTGGACGAACGTTGCACCAGTCGCCTAAAATGCTGCTCAAAAGTAAGCTTCTCATCAAAGACAACACCAAGAATCTCCAAGGAGCTAGACTCCTAAAGTAAAGTGTCATCTATCTCCAAATGTGGATGCTGCGGTACAAGTGTCCGAGTCCGACTGACAATCATCGACTTGGTTTTACTGGCATCCAGCTTCATACTCCAGGCCGAGCACTATGCACTAATGAGTGACAAATCTCTATTCAGAGACTGGGCGACAGCATTACGCATGCTGGGAGCAGGTACCGCTGCTATCAAAGTGGAATCATCGGATCGTGTTTTCCAGCGAAGAGGACATGTCACTAGTATACAGAACGAACAACAGCGGGCCAAGCACGCTACCCTGAGGGTCGCCAGACTCCACTGTGACTGAGGAACCCAAAACGCCGTCAAAAGACACACCCTGCATTCGCTCAGAAACCAAATCACGAGTGATTGATAGAACTCTACCACTCACGCCGAACGACTCAAGCTTATGTAATAGACCCCTGTGGTGGACACTGTCAATCGCCGTGCAGAAGTCAAACTGTACGAGGTGTGCCTAAGACTGACAATCTAGCACAGACTGTAAATAGTGTGGCACCGACAACACAGACGTCACAACAACCCAAACCAGTCATATACGCAAACTGACCAGTAGGCAGCAAACCTATAACCTCAGCAAAATGACCAAGCTTAAAAGCCACCAATTTCTCGAACACTTTCGACAAAATGGTCGTCAGCGTAATGGGCCGGTGGTTGGAGACATGGGGCAACATGTGCACTGGACCCTTGGGAATGGGTGTAACATTTTCAGTACGTTAACTACGGGGAAAACTTCCTCACTGTATCAGGCGCCGGAAGATCACTGCTAGAACGCCAGCAAGCTGCTTATAAAACAGAAGAAACATGCCCACCGGGCATGTAGATTAAAAAACACTCATTATATATACGTATGAATGAAAATCCCTTTAAAAGCCTTATAATACATTCTAGAGCCCATAGAACACCTATTTCAAGCATTGAGCTACATAATCCACTGACAGTTTTAGTTTACGCTTCACTAAGCTCGGAAGGACGTGACAGCTGAGTGAGCGAACATAGTGAATTGGGACTCACTACGCTCAATTCTCACAGCGCAACGTCTCTTCTCTTCAATAAAGTGTAATTCAACGTGAAAAAGCCCTGAACAAAATTCTATGTGAATTTCCTAATGTCTTCCAGGAAGGACGGTGGATCATAGAGGGCTTAGAAGCTTCTTTTGTGGGCGCAGAAAATTCAAATGTACCGAAAACAGTCATTCGGTACATCCATTCGGTATCGGTAGAAGATTCAGCAAATATTCGGTATCGGATTTTGGTAGATGAAAATACCGCCGGTACTACCGAAATACCGAATTTCATTCGGTAGTCCCAGCTCTGCTAACATTACATATAAACACACATGTGCCTAAATTACAGATGGTCCACATACATACCGACACGCATTTATTTTTACAGCCAACTGTAGCTAAGCGATAGCGATGCCGTATAGGCAACAGCTCGGTGTACGTGTGTCCACACTCAGTGCCGTGGTAGGGACAGTGTCTGTTCGTGGTTGAAAGGTTAGTGTATGCCAAACAGTTTTCGTCTAATGTTGTGCCGTGCTGCGGTATGTGGGTTTCCGTAGCACTTTTCAGTAGCTAGGTCAAAAGACTTGCCAGCTATTATTTAATTTTTTCAATATGAATATAAACTGTCCAAATCAAACGTAGGTTTCTCGTAAGAATAGTATTAATTTAAACGTCTCTCCGTCCCTCCACCATCTACCTGTAATACCTGTAAAGGCATATGATTTTCCACCATTTTTCCTTTTTTGTAGCTTATATTGCTTGTATGCTTTATAAACAATACTGGTGTATACTTTTGAATTCATATACAACCGTTGAAAAAAACTGACATATCGGTATAGCACTCGCACAGTCTTTTTTTTTCGGAAAAGCTTATTTTATCAGGCAAATAATGCGAACCCATTGTGAAGTAGTTAAGAAATGAAGTGGTCAGCATGTAGGGTCTAGATATACATAATACATCAGCTGTCGTAACCAATACATGAAGTAATGAAGTATTTATATGAACGTACAAAATTTCAATGGTAGGCTTTTGTGGCTACCTCCAGCCATAAAAACAAAAGAGGCTGAAGGTCTTTAGCCACCGGTGCCAGTTTGCTTTATTTGGCATATGTGCTGGTGCCCGGCAATGAAAACTACGGCATATTGTTGTACGTGCAGAATTTCTGCGGTAAGTGAGCAAGAGTCGAAGGTCGAGTTCATGGCAATGGCTGGTGAAAAGAATTTGAGCTCCTGGCAACACAGTCGCGATAATGGCGGCCCGAGAGACTCGGTGTGGCCTCCGAAAATTGCTTGTTTGGAGTCCCTCTACAACAGTAGATGCTCTCTCGTAGTGGTGTCTAAAATTGGTTATTTGGAGTCCCTCTACAGCAGTAGATGCTCTCTCGTAGTGGTGTCTAAAATTACTTATTTGGAGTCTCAACTCCATAATAGATGCTTCCTCTCGGTCACTTCGGAAATTGCTTGTTTGGAGTTTCACTGCAGTAGTAGATGCTCTGGCTCTATTGACTTGTAAATTGCTGGCTTAGAGCATACATCGATCAGTGCTCGATTTGCCATATTTCCGCCTATATTCTATATTTCTTGTCTCTCCTTGCATTAGTACATAGATGCTTCAGCTAGAACACTTTAACACTTTGTGCTTACCTCCTGACACAGAGAGGATTTATCAAAACATTAACCTAATTTATTCTGAACTAGAGCGCTCTGAGAGCTCATACCTCCGCCAAGCAAGGCAACGGGAAGGAAAAATTCAAATTGGCTCTGAAACCATGATTTTTTTTGTATAAACTCTAAAATTGAATCATTTGTGTCTTTTTGTAGTAATAACAGTTTATGCAATTTTGTTGAAGATGAGTTCATAACTTTTTGAGTGATCTTGGTGACAGACAAAATAACAGACAGACAAACCCGACGAAAGCAGAATCTTCTTGGCGGAGGTAATTATATTTAGTCATAGCAACAGGGACGAACGTTACAAATAGTTTATAGATTTATCAATCTATATTAACCCATTACTTGCTGCACCCATTAACAAATTCTAATATCCTTGTTCAGCAATTTAAACGTCACGTATAAGGTGCACGCGCTCGTATTGACTCACACCAATGTCTAGCATAGAACTCTGCAGTAACTGCAGCAAACATTTCAACCAAACACATTTGGTTTTGAAGACCACTGAAGAGAGTTGCTGTACGCACACTTATAGAGTACTATAAGTAATCCCCTCACTTATACTTGCTGTGAGAAACAACCTAACCAGTAATAATATGTATATCTTCTTGGCTGCGAGATCTAGTCGTGCGCACTATATCTTTTAAAAATACCTTTTGTTGCAATAAGTTGTTACCCTGATGCATTAAAGCACAAGCTAAACCATTGTTTCCCATATAAGCAGCGCTATATGTATATCTCTGAAGTCCAGAGAATTGAACAAAATGTGCTCATGGCTTAACTAGATATTTCTTTGTGCGTTCAGAGATGTAGAGATTTCAAACCGTACCCATTATTTTGATAGACTCCATTACCAGAGGCAACTAACAGACAGTGTGGCAACACTGCCCTTCGTAAGCCGCTTGGGTTTCTTCGAAGTGTTGCAGTGTTTACGATTTCCCTTCAGGCTGCCGCTCTTCTCAGAATCCCCTTGTTTTCTCTTGGCAGAGACAATAAAAGGTGGAAAACTTGCAGTTGTGCTGGTAAAATTACCTTTGAACTATGGTTTCTATGAAATAATTATAGCACTGATCTTCTCAGTAATTGCTCCCCCTTATAAAATTTTTGGCAGCTCCAGAAGTCAAAATCGCACAGCCAAAAATTCCGTTTCGGCTGCCATGCGTTCTTAGGATTGTTCTGCGGGTGCAGCAGAATCATGGAAGTTTTTTTTTCCGGCTTTCTCTGTTCAGCTGCTTTTTTATATACCTACATACTGTGCAAAAAGTGATTCGTGCAGCCCTTAAAACCAGCAACTTGTTTGGTTCTTACAAGTATGCTATATATTTTTTTGTTTTCAGAAGGGTGTAATGCAGGGCCTCATGCTTCCATGACCCTCTTTTTTTTTAATTATGAAAGCTACTGAACTAAAAGAAGTGTTTGTCATGGCTGAAAATCGTGGTCTGAAAGACGGTAAAAGTGCCCATGACCACAAAATTTTCAGAAATAGGTTTTATGTAAGCAGATCTAAAAATAACACTTTATTGCTATAAGGTTGCTCGCAGCTGTAGCCTGTTCAAGTAACTGAAACTTCCTGGTGTGTTCGGCCATCAAAAAGAAGCGTCCTTGAAGAAGCTCACAGCCCGTAGTATAGCATAGCCTTCAAGTGGCACGGATCTCCAAATAGACATTGTCACGGGGTCCGGACTCACAACTAGATCCCGTAGCTTTTAATATATTAAGTCGGGTCGGCGCCACGTGCCTGTGTCGTGGGCGCGCGCAACTAACATTTTTACAACCGAAATGCAGCTATATTGGGAAAGTGTGTGTGTGCGTGTGACGGTACGTTTCGCACAAGTTTGTTTTATCGCATTTTCCTTGTTAGGATGATGGTGACGGCTGTGTGTTTGTGTGTGTCCGGATGAGCTAGAGTTTATACCACGAAAATAGTAGAGTGAGACATGAAAGATAAAATAAATTTAAAAAGGTGGGCGAGGCCCTAATGCGGCATTTCTGACTTCTAGCTGTCCCTGCCCAAGTCAAGCTCCATCGCTCCCCTTCTTTAATTTTTTTAAGCCTAGCGACCAGCGGCCCTTCGGCCATTTTGAGACCAGAAATTTTTAGCCGTTTCATGAAATTCGTTTTGCTCAAAAGGCTTTATGATTACCGAATGACAGTGATGAGAGTTCTCGGCCCTGCGGCCCTCTTGAAAATTATACAATTAATGCTAGGGTTAAGTGGGCTGTAGGGCCACTGGCCGTAAGCCTTAAAAAAAAGGCTGCGGAGCCGCTGGCCGTAAAGCCTTTACAAAAGGGCTGCAAGGCCGCTGGCCGTAAAGCCTTTAACAAAGGGCTGCAGGGCCGCTGTCCACAAAGCCTGCAAAAATGGACTGCAGAGCCTCTACACAAGTCTTCAAAAGGGGGCTGTAGGGCGGACAAAGCTAGAAATAGATACTGCTGCTGCTGTATAAGCCTCGTCCAACTCATATAACATAAATATATATAATACAATCATGCACTCGCGTTTATTACATTAAAGTAATTTGACTGTAGATTATTACGTTCTCCTGCTCACAAGTCGTCAGTGTCGTATGTATTCTAGGGTTTTATTGAACATATTGTAATCTCGCTGAATTACTGTTAATATGAAGAATGAATGAAATACTCTAGGTGAATTATTAAAATCGCTTACACAAGCAATTTTAAATCCATCTATATACATACAAAAATTATGTAAACTTGTTACCTGGTGGAGTTAATGGACTGAATAATAAATGATTCATCTCTGACTGAGAATAATGGAATTGCTTCGAAGAGAATCTGGATGCAGAAATTTACACTAAAAAACTAACTCAGTAATGCTTGCTCTGTGAGGCTCTGCACTCAGTTACTCTTCTTTCATTTCTGTTAACAATTTTACTGATCATGTCTTCACGAGCAGCGGTATTACCTCCTCACTTGGTCCTGTCCCAAACTGCACAGCTAGCGAACACACTTTCATCTATGTATACGCAATTTCCCCTTCACTTTCTCTTCTCACACACTGCAGTTGCCGTGCAGTTTACGGTCGGGGTATCCGTTCCATATTTCACCTTATTGTAAACTGCCGCGTTAACGGCTAGGACCTTCTTGTGCAGGGAGATTACTCCATGAACTTTATCTTCTTTCACACTATAGAGTTGGCTGCTCGTCTTAGAGCTTCACGCATGGGCCACGAGCTGGGTTAAGATATTCTTGGGCCAGACGCGGTCACTGTCCTAACCGGATTATTCCAGCAGCGGATCCTCTCAAGTCACCGGAAAGAAAAACGGGCGTCTCGCCTCTCCGCTGGTGGAAGACACGATGCTGTTGGGCCAACACCTCTCCACCGACCCACGGCGCTTCTCCGTCCGCCCACCACAGCCCCCACCTGGAGGCAGGCACACCCAACAACAATAGCAGGTCCGCCCGGAATATGAAACTCAGTAAAAGGTAAAGTTAATCTCCACTGCATCCCAAACCGCAACGTGTATGTGCTTCTGTTTATGTATAAATGATACCGTAAGAGTGTGAAACCAGCGATTTTGTGAAATGTCTTAAATTTCGGAGATTTTGCGTAATTAGACAATGTATATTTAACTAGAGCACTCTGAGAGCGCATACCTCTGCCAAGCAAGGCAACGTTAACGAAAAATTCAAATTGGTTGTGAAACTATCATTTTTTCGTTATTGTGCCTTTTGACAGCAATAACATCTTCTGTAATTTTCTTGAAGATTCGAGCGTCTCATTTGCGTTATGTTCTGACAAATATTCTAATAAACAGTCGACACACAAAGGGACAAACCGATCGCCACCAAATTTTGATCATTTGTGTCTTTCAGTATTTCTAACAATATCTACATGTTTCATAGAGATCTATTCATAAAATTTTGAGCTATCTTACTGACAGACAAACAGTTTGATAAACATCAGTGAAATAGACAAACCGATCATCACCAAAATTAATCATTTATATCTTTCAACATTTCTAACTATTCCTGTAAAGTTCATAAGGTTCGTTCATTACTTTTTGAGTTATATTGCTAATAAACATAAAATTGAACCTGCAGTAGAGACAGAGAAAGAAAAGGACCAACCAGATCACAAAAAGTGGTTATTTGCTCTTTGTGATATGCCTAACAACTCATGCAAATTTCATAAATATCGGTCCATAACTTTTTGAGCTATGCTATTAGAAAAAAAAGAGACAGACAAACAAACAAATTGTTCAACGGAACTTCAGAAAAAGTTAACCATTTGTTCCTTTTAATGTGCTTAACAGTATTTGTAAATTTTGCAAAGCTCCAGCCATAACTTTTTGAGTTAGCTGGTGACAGATAAACAGAAAGACAAACAAACAAACTCAGCAAAAACACAATCTACTTGGTGGAGGTAATTAGATATGTACGGTATATGACAGGCTAGACTAGCTTCGGTAGGTCAAGCAAAGCAAGGAAAGATTTATTAGAATCACATGACGATTTAATGAAATCGCTGGTAAAGATATAAACTGTGTCTCTGTTACTATCCTTGCTTCTTTCAGCATTAAATCTATACTATAATAAGAGAGCTGTCTGTCAGTCCGTCCGTCCGTCCGTCTGTCCGAAGCTTTATTTTTCCCCTATCTAATACTGAAGAAAAATATTCCAAGGCACCTAAATTTTTTTTGCTAGACCGTATCCAGGATACGTGCCCGGGAATTCCCGCGGCTGTGAAGGCCTGGTCACGGGCCTTTGTGAACTTGGTTGCTTCTGTGCCCTTGGTGGACAATGTGGACTTGGTTACGTTCGTGAACTTTGTGGACTTTGTGGACTTGGTGGACTTTGTGAACTTGGTGGACTTTGTGGACTTTGTGGGCTTGGTGAATGTAGAAGTATTGTATAATTTTTCGATGGGATGGTAAGATGTTTTCAAATACATAGTCTTATTACTCATTCGACAAAAGGGTTGCGTTTGGTGCACTAGTTGGTTATAATATTAATTGGGTGCCTGTTTCTATATCTATGTGTATCAACAGATTTTTTCGTATCTGCTTCCGTATTTATTTGTTTAAATTTTCTAAATATATAATAACTGTACGGTTTGGAGGATTTTTATTTGCTTCTATCTTTCTACTGCCAAAAAATTTATAATTTTACCGGGCTAAAAGTATTAAACGAAGATCCGTGTCCTGGAGACACGCTTTATAGGCACGGGGAGTACATTGGATTTGGGAAGAGGTTTAGATTTCGGCCGTCTCGAGCGCAACTGACCTGCAGTTAACACGTGAAACACAATCCAGAGTCGCAAATCAAATGCTCAAAAACTAAGTTGTTGGTGAATTAAATGAAACCAATCAGATTAGATTATTTCCTTCAAAGTAAACCCATCGGAGACACCTATATTTGGCATGTATTTTGTCAGGCTGCTCACCTTGGAATGCTTAGAATGACCTTCTGACGTGGGATGATCGAGCAGAGAAGTTGAAAACCTCTGTGTTAAACGAGAAGCGGTGTAGATCATTTGAACACTCAGTACTCACGATATTCTGCTTAAGAGTTTTTCTTCCTGTTATAGCATTAAGTCCAGCAAGGCTACAATTTGGAAAAGTAAGTCTGGGGAGTTTGCTACCTGTATTTCATTTATTTCAATGACACGTGCAGTGCAATAACCTATATAAGTCTGGGGAATATACAACCAAGATTTCATTAGGTGAATATACACTTTACCCTAAAAATAACTTAGGCTGACCCAGAAGCTGATT
This sequence comes from Parhyale hawaiensis, assembly GCA_001587735.2. Classification (NCBI taxonomy): domain Eukaryota; kingdom Metazoa; phylum Arthropoda; class Malacostraca; order Amphipoda; family Hyalidae; genus Parhyale; species Parhyale hawaiensis. Next base: position 4,606,630 of record LQNS02278140.1, on the reverse strand, counting down.
TACAGTTTTAGTTTCTGAGGCGGCCCACAATTATCTTAGGGTATGTAGCAAAAAAGACAGTTAGTTCTCTTCTACTCCTCATACGCGTAATAAAGTTATGCGATTTTCTAGTACGCGATATGTATTAAGTGCAAAGTAGTTACAGTACGTAATAGAAGTTACTTGTACTAATGCGTGCTTCATAACTATATAAAATTTGCCTATGACAATCTGTCGTAGTTGCATGAGACTACGGGCTTAGTTATTGCTATAGTTACATACATGCTTATACACTATTTACTTAATAAGAGGGAAAGACATTAAGTTAATGGAATTCACTACATGCAGCTTCATTTTGAGGTATCAAATATCTACGGCTATTCAATAATCAGCTTAGTAGCTGCTCATTTTTGTTATGCTAGAAGAAGCCCTTACCAGAGAATAGTATGATAATTATTTCTACGCGAAAAATGCCCGTGCGCAAACTTCTCAAACGCGTAGCCCTACATCCAGTACCACCTATAAATGCGTACCATACTTAACCCTTTCTTTGATACCGTTACATATGCAGATATCATACTTTATATAGTGTTATTCATACGAAGAACTTAAATTTAAGTCTTGAAAAAAGGGGTTAACTGAAGCTGTGCTTTGTGCAGGTATGAATATTTCACTTCTGCAGCAGAACATTAATTTCGAGAATCGTTATAGGCCTTGGAATGTGGGCCAAGATTTAATTAAGCATTTAATATCTACAATAAACATATGTTTAAAAAAAATTGCACGATCTGAAACGGGCTGAATAGTTCTGTGGGGTATAAAGTGTAAACGAAATTTGAAGCACTATATTTACACGGAAATGGCGTATTAATTACCTATATAAGTTATATATCTGATATTACCTTCCATTATCAGCTATTATTTGTTATCATTATTACAGTTGTTTTCTGTTGTAATAAACCACATTTCACTTGTAACGAATTTCTTTACGAGCGTATCAAGACAATTAAAAAAAACAAAAAATCTTCATTAATTCGATCAGAATCCATTGCCTTCTGGGAAGAATAAAATATTGCTCTTACTTGCGGGAACGAATACTTCTTTTCATTTCCCGCTCTCGTTGTGGGAACATATGCTTAATTTTTCTTCTACAAACGCTCGTTTCCTTCCTGTATGCACGTTGTGTTCAGTACACGTGAGTACAGACCAGGCCAGTCCTAACCGCCATGATCTTATCAGTGTCCTCAGGATGTCCAGCGTGGAGCGGGACCGAGAGATAACTCGCGCTGTTCTCATCAACGTGCTCGTCTTCATCCTTGCTTGTTTTCCCATGCTGGGTGTGGGCAGCTGGATGCTCTATTTGTTCTACACGCACCAGGTAAATCTTTACAGTAGGCAGAAAAACCGTTGTCATCTTAATTCGATAAGCATGAACAACTCAGCGAAAATTTTGAAAAGTTTTCAAATGTAGGATGTTTTTTTTTGGGGGGGGAGACAGGACACGTGGTTGAGCAGAGCAGGACGGCCTTGGCTCTTCCCACTCTGTGATGTTGGATTTTTATCTTGATTGGCAATTGAAAATATTTGATGTTACCAAAAAATGCAAGCATTTTCTTACCTACAGGGCTAGAATTTCTAGCACACATGTAAACATGTGACTTTAATGCTCTCAATCAGTCGTTAAGGTTTCCAATTTTTAAATTGGACTGATGAGCTTGGTAAAGGTTTGAGCTCTTTGTTTTCTAGCAGCATATGCACCTAATGAATCCGCCACTACGTATATACCAGTATTTGACCTACTTTCGCTTCTCACAGTTCATAGAAAGCACATCAGGTCAGTCAACGTTAAGATAAATACATTTGATACAGTTTGGTGCTATTCGTACTCACAAGTGGAGCAATCTGACATGTAGACATTTATACTTGAACAAATTTCAAGTTTTGCAAGTTTGTTAGGAGGCTACGCACATCAGGTAGCTAAATATGCTTCCTTTGCATAACAGATGCATTTGCCTGCAAGATTGAACAAACGGCAAGTTTTGAGCTCATTGCTGCGGAATGAAACGTTTTCACAGTCATCGTTAAATTATTTATAAATATTGAACTGAAAACTACCTCAATTTTGACTTAGTTTAGCGATGGCAGAAAATTATGCAACCAGTCACTCGGAAGACATCCCGTAAAATGAAGCTTACAATTGGTTAAGTTTTTGATGAAATAAAAAAAACTGATGCAATATGAATGACTATTCTAGGGTATCTATTTGATGTTACATACTATATTAAAAGTGCGCCATCTTACAAATCATGTTCATTCATTCACGTATCGGGTGATCCAGTGCTTAGATCAAATGTGGTTACAGTTTTCGCTACTCTGCTGTCTTCGTTCACGTACTGCGTGAATACTACTTAGATTTGTTAAATAGCATCCAGCTTTAAGCTTTGGTACTATGTTGCTATATATACGTTCATAACATGATTCGAAAGCCAGCATACTGTAGATGCGCATATCGCTGTGCAACTGAAACGTAGCCTTATTCTTTTAGCGAATTAGTGTGCTTCGTTAGAGTAGCAGATGCCGTCTATAGCATACTTGCCATTCATTATAATTCGAACAACAGTACGTTGAATTATAAAGCAAATCAATTGGATTTATCCTGTCTTGGACCTTATTATTTTAACCAGGACATGCTATTGCGTTGTAAAGGCTTTTTCCCGTAGAGACATAATAGAACAAGGAAGCCTTATAGTAAGTAACCACTGGTTAAGATAGGGATGAAATTTTTGCAGCCCTCTCCCCCCCCCAAAAAAAAAAAAAAAAAACATTTCAGTCACTTTTCACACGCTGTAATTACTAGAAAAATTCATTGATGTGTTACTACGGTGTGTTTCAATAAAATAATTTTCATTAAGCTAATCTAGTCCAGTTACCTTTAGATTGTCAAAACTTACAGCACTGAGGACTGGATTCACCGATTGGGATTAGGTTATGTTCAGTCAACCCTCGAGCCTCAATAAACAATGGCGAATATAAAGCTCAGAATAAAAGTTTCATACAAATTAAAGCTAATCAGATTAGATTAAATGGATAAAAGTTCTCGCTCGCGTATACCCAGAACCGGGCGTCTTATTTTAGTCCCTGCAGGGTTCTTGTGGACGGTGAAAGGTTAAGCTGTTCGCTATTTTACACAGGTGGTTCTGAACAACCGAGCCCCCCTGAAGCAGCTGCTCTTCGTAGCGCCGTGGCTGCTGGCACTGAACAGCGTCTGGAACAGCGCGCTGCACTTCGGCTACAACCGTAAATTCCGCAGCGCCACCTGGCGTCTCTTCACCAAGTTCTGGTGTTGGAGGAAATTTTGCGCTCCGAAAAAGTAATACAAAAACAATCTGAGCAATGACGTCACATATCCTAGGCCTCGCTGACACATCGTCGCATCAGTCGCAGGCTAAAGAAAATTTTGTGCTTCCGGAAAAGCAAGATAAAAAGTCAATCTCAGAGATGACGTCTCACATCCTAGGCTTATGAGACAAATCTTCACAAAAGTCTAGGGCTGTAGAAATTTGTGCATCAGCTTCGAAGGCATTTTGTATTTGCAAACAGTAGTTTTCTCCTAAATTTTGCAGACGCTGACGCATGGAGATAACTTTGATTTCCTAACATGGAATTTAACAAAAAAGGGATGACGTCATATATGTCAGGCTTCACTTGCAACTATATTCGCAAAGGCCTACAGGCTGACAGATAATTCTGGGTATCCAATAAAGTATGGATTTCAAATTTCATGGATGACGCCACATGTTCTATAGACTTCAGGGATTTTGCTTTATAGGCGTCTAATGCTCAGAACTCGTTTGTGCTAGCAAAGAGTAAATATTTCATATGTGAGGAACGACGCCACATGGTCTAGTCAGCTGTGGTATCCGTACTATATCGGTCAGAGGTGTGTTGCTAAGGATGACGATCATATGGAACCTTCGTTGCGTTATATCATCCTTGGTGTGTTGCAGGCACAACCCTGTTCGGGTGCCGTAACCAGGAAAACATTCATCATTTAGCCTGACCCATAATGAAATAAATGACGTTGCTGTGGGCATGATGTGGGAGCATATAACACATGCTAATTTGATATATAGGTGTAAAACTTTTGTATATGAGTGGTTAAGCCTGATTTACATTAGGCAAGATTTTCATGCAACTCAGCAATACTCCCCAGGATCCCCCTGGAATTCACTCATACAAAAATACGAGCTTTGCCCTTAGCTTTCGGTTTGTGTCTTATCTATTGAAATTCACCGCCCAGTTTTATCTTCAAGTCCTTGAGAGTCACCGGTAATTTTAAAGTGATGAACTATCCCATAGCTTGATATTCCGACCTACGTACGTAGGACATCGTTGAGCGGGAAAATTTTTCGCCCCGAGCAGGCATCGTTGGGAAACAGGCGTGTTACATAACGAAAGTTGCACTGTGTAAACGGGCTTGACCGACTGCGACACGACTTGGAGCGGAAGGTGACACTGCCGTAACGCAGGTAACCTTGGGTTGTGATTGCAACGCGCAGTTCTGTAGTATCCTGAAGAACGGTGAGGTTCTGTCACTCCTATGTCACAAGCAGGGAGTAATAATATCGAGAGAACCAGACAAGCCTGCGAAGAAAAAGAACGCGCGTAAAATGACGTTTTTCGGACGAAGCAGCCGCAGTGTTCGCTGCTCGTTTTCCTGCATATTATTTTCTAGCATATATTTGTTACCAATAAGATACAGTCAGGAAGTACTAGTACTACGTTCTATATGACAAGCATAGAGCACTTCAATATTGATAATACAATAGTTTTATACCCATAATATTGAGAGCGTGCTGCAGCTGCTTGGTCTGAAAAACGTCATTTGATGCGCGTTCTTTTTTTTTTTCGTATGCTTGTCTGGTTCTCTCGTTATTGTTACTCCCTGGTCACAAGACAGAACTAGTTTACGGATCATCACACAGAGTGCATTCCAACTACCTTCGCTGTTGTGATACCATTTTTAGGCTGCGTTCCATTGGGTCACCAAAGTCGCTCTAAGCTAAGCCCGCTTGACTTGACTCGTCCAGGACTTGAGAGAGTTGGGCCGGTTGCGACTCGTTCATTCGCGTATCAAGCGTTGACTCTTAAGACGTGTTCGATTGGGGGGACATCGCTGTCGAATATTGAAGTGCACTTGAGTTGATTTTACGGACAGATTTAAGCGTGTCCCAGTCGAACGGCTTTGGGGAGTAAAGTTGTCAAATCTTAACCTAAGCTGAGATGTCTCAAGCAGATTTTCTCCTACGGTCCTAGCATTTAAAAGTTGAGCATCCTTGAATGTAAAACTTTTGATTTGTCATTCACAAGCGTCAATGATGTCGTTTTCTAAGAAAGTTTAGAAGTATGGTGCTGACTCTGCTAATTTTTTCTAGTTATTCATGATGCGTCGGACATAACAGTGATGATACTACCTAGACAGAACACCACGCTGGGCGTCTTGAGCCAGTGACCGACCCATAGTGGCCTGCTCGTTTTTACTATTTTACGGATCTGTGGTATGGTTCAGCGCAATATACTTAGAATAATCCTAAAATAATTAAGTTGTTCTTCTATTACTTTCAAAGACAGTGAACTAATAATTTTTTTGAAAAATAATTGGTTTACTAGGTTAAATTGCAGAAAATCTTCGTTTTGTTTTAATATTATTTCATCGAAAGGAAAAAAGTTTGTTTCTATGTCACCGCCACCATATCACCATTATTCTATATATTACGGTAAAGTCAAGTGCAGTTCGCTAAAAAAAGTCAAACTACCTCTGGAGCAGAATTGAGTTGTCGGCCCAAGCCGGTTCCGCTTAAGGCCTTTAACTCAAGTCAATGTGGCGAAAAGAACGGCCTAAATTGACTTTCCGCTCGATGTAAGCTAAGCACATTGAGTTTATGTCCCAATCGAACACGCCTTTAATCGATCATCTATGGCACTTTCAAGAATTCAGTCTCACTCCCTGCAATGAAATTTTCTGTCGTCTCATCGTATCGTCTCACCGTAATCGAGTGCTTATAACACCTGACCCGCCAGTCATAGTGACGAAGCCAACGTTCCTGTCTGCAGTTTGGGACAAGTCAAGTTGAGTTGGCTTGGCTTAGCTCGACTTGGAGGACTCAATCGAACTAGCCCCAAATTTTAATTGACCAAAATTTTAATTCATTTTGGGCAGAGATAAATCAGAAGCGCATCGTAGGCTAGTTATTTAAAACGCAAAATTGTGCGGCTAGTCAACGGTCGAAGTCGATTACAAATATCTTTATTTCCAATCCAGACTGAAATATTACTGATCAAACTAATAGCGTTCTCACAAACAAATTCCCTTGAGAGTAAAGCCAAGGCCATCTAGGCAACAGTTGTCTAGATGGCCTTAGTGAAGCCTAAAACCTAGTGAGCATGAATGACACCATAAAGAAAATGTAGGGGCCGTTCGATCATGCGGCGAGCTTAAACCTTCGAGGCTTTATTTGAAATATTAAACCTAGACCTATATATTTCTCATACGAATGCTGTCTGTGTTCAACATATTAAGGGCAGAGCCCCTTGAGGTATTCATTCTTATTTATTACAAACAAGACAAGAGAGAATTAGCATTTGATCTCTCTAGCGTTTCACTGGCACAGTGCCGGTATGTTATTAGGCAGCAGTTGAAAATGAAACGGTTTTCCGCTAAGAGAGACGCCGGTTTAACAGATTTTTTACTCTAGAGATGCGAGAAGTTGAAATTAGAAATACAGTTTAAATTGGCTAAGAAATTAAACTAAACTAAGGGGAAATTCTATGTGCTTGTAAGCTATACGTTTACAAGATTTTAAGAGTAGGGTAAAAAGTAAATTGTGAAATTTAAAAGATACAAAACTTTTTATGAAGAGTAAGAAACAATCAGGCAAACATAGAAAACACACTAATTCGCTCATCCGGTTGCTCTGTTCAACAGACTACGCAGCACCTTAAGGTACGCTGTCTTATGAGTAACCTATCGGGCAAAAATTGGCATTTAACCTTTTCTGAAACTGCAGACAATTGCCCTGTCTCTGACCCTTTGAATTGAGTTCCAGGTGTTGGTTACTAAGCGCTAAGCAGTTACCCCTGACACTTCCAGAAAGTCAATTTTGCTTCATAAAACAGAACTTCAATGGGCTCAACGAAATCGAGTTTCTTCTAACTCTTGCCACATGATTCACAGTAGAAAAGCCAAAACTGTTATCTGTAGATGTAGACCAACCAAATCAATCCTTGAAGTATTAGTTTTGATGGTTAAGCGAATGATTCCTTATAAAACAAAATAATTCGTCTTATTTTCAAGTTTTCCCTGCTGCAAAGTTTTTTTTTTTACTAAAGTTTTTACCGTCAGTAACCTTACCTGCTTATGGCATGCAGGCTTCACTGTCAGCGACTGTGCAGTTCGTGCAGTGATGATATCAGATTCATCAGTGGAGCAGCAAGTAGCTTTCCCGGCTGTTCGCCATTATAAGGCATTTTTCGCTGGTCAACGGGTCATAACTCAACATCAACGGTGTGAAGACAATGGAGTCGACGACGTTGCGACACAAATCGTATCTACAATATAATAAAGACCATTATGTATGATATTTATCTGCTTATCTGACCGTTTTCTGTCACTCTTGAAAAACGAAGAGAAAATTAGGTCAGGTTGGAGACTGTGGCTATCCTGTGCAACTTTAATATAGTAATATAGTTAGTTATAGTCAGAAGATTTAAGCCTCTGTTTCCGGGCAGAACGGTATCACAGAGGAAAGAGCACGGGACATATAGTATGTCGGTAGAAACGAAGAACCCATGCACGAAGGTGTTCACACACAGGATCAACGCGCATGGGAACAGCAAGCCGGGAAAGAAGAGGAAGAACAGTATAAAGCATGAGCAAGTAAGAGTATGAAATCAGGAAGGAAGCAAAGTGAGCACGAAAGACAGACGTCCCGAATGCCTAGCTAGTGGCTGAGGTAACGTACACGAGCCCCCTGGGGTTGCCGGGCCCCAAAAAATAGGATGGGTGAACCTAGCTAACCTAACCCTATGGCCCATCCTATTGCCCCTGAGGGGAAGGGCAACAAATAGTCCAGTTTACAGTCGACGGCAAAAGTAAACGGCTACCCTATATATAGTATATCTGAATGCAGTTTTTGCATTGCCAACGTTGACATCGAAGCCCTGAGGGTATCTTAAGCTTTCCTAAGCGCTCGCGTGCATTCTGATTCTCAGTTTCTTCCCACAGACAAATTCGTTACATCCCTTATTCTTTGAACTTGATATCGATCGTCAACAAAACAGCGTTTCGCTGAGAGGAAAATTTTTGTCCTATAGGTTATCCTGTGTACATGAAACCGAGTCAAAATTATTATTTTGAATGATGATTGATTACCTGCAAAAGGCAATGAATTCTGCTCCACCACAGAGAAAAATAAGAAGAGTTTCGCTATCCAGTAGGTGTGAATCCAAGAACGCTCATCTGTATATATACGGTACCTTTTAGCTGGCAGTTGTGGCAATGGAGAAATATCACGAATTCTTACCTGTCGCGCTTTATTTTTGAATACCTGGTGCTCTTGTATGAATATAAAGGAACTTTGAAGTGAAAAAAAAAATGAGCTGAGATGAGCATCAGCAGTAAATATAAAGTTAAAACAATCCCAAGTCTACAACCCGTTGATTGCTCAACTTTCAAATAATAGCCCTCTGCTCATATTTTTATCTACTCTTATTATTAATATTTTGACAGAANCAGGAAGCAAAGAGCGTAACGGGAGGACTCACGAAAAATTAGCACCAAAAAGTGACGTCATCATCGATGAATCTATGGCTGAACAGCCTAGGAGTATTTTAACTAATTTCACCAGAGAAATCGTCTTAAATTGCAAAATTTATCTCTAACATATAAATAAATGATGATAATATATACTAATTTAGCAATTAACTATAGAAAATTGCAGTGCATGTTGGTGGAAACTTTCACCACACTAGCGCCGAATTTGTTCCCTTTCGGCGACCTGTTTTAACTTCTTTTTCTTGATTGAAGCCTTATTTACACTTCATATTCACTTCACAGTACTCTTCTCAGAATATACATATTCCTTGCCAACATATATTAGCACCATTGTAGCCAATTCTGTACGCGAGAGAAACCACAGTAACAGGTAGCCTAATGCCCGAACTTTCTGTACTTGGCGACAACATTTTCGCTATTTTGCAGCACAAGTAGCTGGCCGGTCTTGAGCGGGAGACTGAATGAAATAAACCAAAAAAATACGGTGATATGTTCAAGAAAACCATATACGAAGGTCTGAGGCCCCACACCTAAAACACTTCGACTCGTCAATGTGATGTATAGCCTATTTGCTACGTGCGGTCACAGCTATGTTTTATTTCACTCCTATTGAGTCATCCCGTTGCATTCTTTGCTTCCTGCTATGGCCCATCCTATTGCCCCTGAGGGGAAGGGCAGCAAATAGTCCAGGTTGCAGTCGACGGCAAAAGTAAACGACTACCCTATATCTGAATGCAGTTTTTGCATTGCCAACGTTGACATCGAAGCCCTGAGGGTATCTTAAGCTTTCCTAAGCACTCGTGTGCATCCTGATTCTTAGTTTCTTCACACAGACAAATTCTTTACATCCCTTATTCTTTCAACTTGATATCGATCGTCAACAAAACAGCGTTTCGCTGAGAGGAAAATTTTCGTCCTATAGGTTATCCTGTGTTCATGATACCGAGTCAAAATTAATATTTTGAATGATGATTGATTACCTGCAAAAGGCAATAAATTCTTCTCCACCACAGAGCAAAATAAGAACAGTTTCGCTATCCAGTAGGTGTGAATCCAAGAACTCTCATCTGTATATATACGGTGCCTTTTAGTTGGCAGTTGTGGCAATAGAGAAATATCACGAATTCTTACCTGTCGTGCTTTATTTTTGAATACTGGGTGCTCTTGTATGAATATAAAGGAGCTTTGAAGCGAAAAAAATGAACTGAAATGAGCATCAGCAGTAAATATAAAGTTAAAACAATCCCAAGTCTACAACCCGTTGATTGCTCAACTTTCAAATAATAGCCCTCTGCTCATATTTTTATCTACTCTTATTATTAATATTTTGACAGAAAATGGCTACTTCTGATGTAGGAGTTTTTATCGTGAGAAGGATATACCTACATGTAAGTTAGGTTTGCTTATCCTATATTATGAAGAGTCGAGATTCCCCTAGCTTCTTTGTATTTAGTTAAGACTATTGACTAACTTTCCTTTCGTATTCAGTTTATTTTCAAGATCGGGAGTATGTTTTACAGTATCTGAACCTGCATTTGCGTAAAGGCTGGTACACACGCTAGCCAAAAGAAAGAATTTCCTCAGCTAAGGGCCGAACGTTTTGATGTTCCTTCGTAAACTAATCTTTGAGGGTGCCAAAATAGTACAAAAATGTTAGCTGTCAGTTCCATCCCCTCAGTAAGTGCCGTTAATTTAGTTTCAGACATCTCTTTAAACCTTTAGGAAATTATAACTCAAACTTCTTTGCATGTGACACAACAATGCATCCTGACATCAAGATAACAAAATCTGTTCTCTTGCCAAGCGTCAGTGGCGGTTCGAAACCTGTTTTAGGTGGGGGCGCTGTATATTTTTTCGAAGCCATTAAGTGGAAAAGCTATTTTCTATGCTGAATTCAAGTCTTGAATGTGATAAGACTTGAATTCAGCATAGAAAATAGTTTTTCCAACTAATGGTTTCAAAAAATATACCGCGGGCCCCACCTAAAATTGGGCACGAGCAGTTAGCACGAGCCGACACTGCCTAGAGAGTGCAAAAGGTATTGCGGGAAATACTCGATCTGTTTGGCGGGCGAATAAAAGAGGGTTCGCACGATATCCTGCTGCATTACGTCAATTTTTCGAAATAATTGAATGTTCCGTCGTTTCCCTATGGGCACAACTTTGTGTTCACTAGAAAAAATTGTTATATTGTTAGCTGCAGTCTATTGGCTGACCAAGTGTCACTGAAAAAGTTGCATTCATATATCTCTTTATATTTGAAGTGAACTAGAGCTGCTCGAGAGAGTAGGTGGACTCTCTGCTGTTCAAACAGACACAGCAATGCATTCGAACAATGTGAGGTATGACTGTATGCAATGTTGTTCACGAGGCTGATATCTAATGGCTGCTACACACTACACATTGAAGTAAAAAGAAAGAGTTTTATGATCTCCGAGTGCGAGTCCGTTATTGTGACAAGTTAAATAGCACACACTTGGAAAAATCCTTGAGTATAATTCCCTCAAACTTCGAAGAGATGTCCGAAACTTAACTAACGGCACTTGTTGAGCAAACCAAGCTAGCGGCTAACATTTTTTTACAGCTTTTTTATGGTAAATTTAAAACTGTGTTAACGGGGGCTCAATATAACAGTTGGCCCAATAGACGAGAATTTTTTTCCTTGCTAGCGTGCTCACAACCTGCAGTACAACTCTTAACACGATTTAATTCTGTTCCAGGTAAATTTTTACAAAAAAGCACCATGGCCCCAAGCTAATTCACTATTAGATATCGATAGCATCATAGCAGTCTATTAGAGAAGTGCAGTGATACCTATTTATATCAGTCGGAAATGCATAGTTTTCAAGATATTTGACTCCCCATTGTTTCTCTATGGGAGAAAATAATTGCAGTCAATATAGGGTTGCTAGCGACCTCATAGGAACCAAACCGAACCTACCTAACCTAACCCATCTTAATCCAACCTAGCCTAACCAAACCTAACTCATCTTAATCCAACCTAACCTAACCCAACATAACCTAGCCCAACTTAACGTAGCCCAACTTAACGTAGCCCAACTTAGCCTAACCCAACTTAGCCTAACCCAACTTAACCTAACCCAACTTAACCTAACCCAACTTAACCTAACCCAACTTAACCTAACCCAACTTAACCTAACCCAACTTAACCTAACCCAACTTAACCTAACC
>LQNS02278140.1:4397817-4409846 GCA_001587735.2 Parhyale hawaiensis | reverse complement strand
GTACAGCTCCATACTAGATCTATTAACAACACTGGAGTATTATATAAGTAGTGTATATAGCAATCTTGTAGCCTGAATGCGTAAAAATTAATCTAAATAAAAAACCTCACAAGCGCAAACTATAAATTAGTTACCTCTATAAAATAACTAAAAGTGCATGTTATCTGCATCGCGTGTATGAGATGCCGGATTAAAAATAAATGATTGCATGCCACACTAACAGCTTGAACAAAGACTCCTACAGGACGCGCGGAGGGTTGCTTTGCAAGCCTTTCGTACGGCGCGTCGTCGCCGCAGCCCCTCACGGCCGACCTACACGCCAGTCGCGCAAAAACCGTGGTGAAGCATGCTTATAGCACGCTAGTCGGAGTTCCACCCATGGGAAACACTGCACCCGAACCAAAAAAAAAACAGCTGCCAACTCAGCCAACCTACCGTCCGCCGATCTCAACCCAGGGCCTGCTGCCGCATCCTCCGAGGCGACCTGCCGAAAACACCGGAAGACAAACAGTCAAGCGCCAAAAACCCGGCAGGGCGTGTAACCATATCTGTTCCCTCTTAAATTTAACAACGTAGTTAAGTATGTCTCAAATCTCCATGCTTGCACAGTAGTTTATTGAGAATTTCTTCCCTGTGCAGGAAGTGACGGAACATTACAGGAGCCGGCCTAACCCTAACAAAACTAAAACCAAAAAAAGGCCTTACAAATATAACCCTAATCACTGTGTAGTAACGTTTCATTCAATCCCTGTGACACCAATAGGACCAAATTAGTGTAAGTGTTGCTACAACCCTAGCGGCACTACACACGAGCCTATTGGAGCAATATTTACGTAACTATTGAATGTAAAAAAAAAACACTCAATAGAACTAGCAGTGTCACACTAACATGACTTATTCATCAATGTGATTAAATCGACTTGTTAATTTAGATAACCTACGCTCGTGTGTCTGAGAGGTCCACCCTGTTCCTCACAGACACACGAGTCTATTAGGGCCATATTCACCGCATTTAAAATCAAATATGCACTCAGTAGGACTAGTAGTACTTACTTCGTAAAGACGCGGCGCATCGCCGATGTAGGCATTAGCGCCCCACTTCGCCAGCTTCACAACTTCTTGAGTAGATCCGCCGAGGCAAGAAAAGACAGCAAAGGGGGGGGGATGGGCAGACTCAAGAGTAGGCAGGTTGTCTAGAATTTCAATCAGAGAGGAAGGTATTGAATAAGTGCTGCACATGTGCTCCAATGAGATGCGATTTTGAGCGAAGTGAATGATAATATGAGGAATGGTCAGCAGACATTTATAGGAGCTGCACTTGACTAGAAGTGTCACACTAACATGATTTATTCAGCGAAATGATCCAATCGATCTCCTAATTCAGAAAAGATAGGCTCGTGTTTCTGGAGGCGCACCCTGCTCTTTACAGACACACGAGCTTATAGAGACCATATTCAAGAAATTTTTGTCTCAAATACACACTCAGAATAATATAAATAAGTAGTGTCATTATATTATTCTGTCATACAGTACTGACATGATTCATTCACTGAAATCATCAAATCGATTTCTTAATCTAGAAAAAAATAGGCTGGTGTGTACGTTAGGAACACAGTGCACGATCCCATCTTTTCTGAATTGACAAATCGGTTTGACTACTTTAATGATTAAATCATGCTAGTGTGACACAACTAGTCATACTGAGTGCAGATCTGATTAAGAACTTCCGTGAATATGGCCCTAGTAGGGTTGTGTGTCTGTCAAATTAACGCGCCGTGTCTATCAGTTTCACTGAACGAGTGGATCAGAACAGGGGCCATAAGGCCCTGTTCACACGTCCCTCAACGTCACGAGTTCAGTCAAACTGATGGACCCGGCGCGTAAAATTGATGGAAGCGGCTGCAGCAAATGCGGGAAACGGAAGGATGAGGCACGTCGCATTTTTGAACGCATGGCGTAATTCAGAGTTCAGTGACCGAAAAATGGAGAATTAAGCCTTCATAGCATTTTGCAGTCATGAAAATGTCGACAAAATTATTTTTAGCGTCAGTTTAACGATCAAAGTTACTGTATTCCCGTTTAACTCATAAAAATTGGTTCAGTTGAAAATGTTGAACTAACCACATTGGCGTCATCTCTTATTTCACAAGCGGTTGCTGCGAACTGGTTCGACTTCTATCGGTTTATCGGGCTGTAAATATTTTGAAAATAGACTGTTCCTATCAAATTCAGGCTATAAAATGTGATACGAATGTGAATTAAAACCGACGAGAAATCTAAGGGAAATTATAAAGAAACGAGATAATATGCGAACGCGTGGCGTCATTCATTTGACTAAAGGATATTTCTACGTGTGGACCGCGACAGAAGCCTCCCTAAATAAGTAATAAGCTCTTCTAAGAGAGGAAAAGGAAGGGACATATAGTATGTCGACAGAAAAACGGGGAACCCATGCACGAAGGTGTTCCCAGACAGGATCAACGCGCATGGGAACAGCAAGTCGGGAAAGAAGAGGAAGAACAGACAACAGTAAGATCAGTAGGAGTATGAAAGTGGAAGGAAGCAAAGTGGGCACGAAAGACAGACGTCCCGAAGGCCTAGCTAATGGCTAAGGTAACCTACTCAAACCCCCTGGGGGCGCTACTCCCCATAACATGACAACTAAAGTTTGACGAGAAAACCCTATTGGGTAACAAATGATAGTCAATAGTTGGCAATAAATTTATTGCAATTAAGGCGATAACCAGTCGATTATACTCATACATGAGCAGTAATAAAACATTTTAAATGGAAGATGGATGTATTCAAGTAATTTTTGTCTTTAGGGTAGATTATTGTTCAGGAAATGATCTATTCAGTATGCCTGTATTGCAGCTGAGTGAATATTAACACTCCATGTAGGTTCGCACGACTTGCCTCTTAGCTAACCGAAACCAAAACCACAAATATGAGTAATGTGCACTTAGGATCTACGCAGGAAGACTACAGACAAGTCGGCAACGTAGTAAAAACCAAAAATATCAGCAATCTGTAATTGCTGCAATAGAGATAAATCGGTATTGGTACGAAATTTAATTACGGGATAACTGAGACCTAATATTATTATCGCGGTAGCACCCGCATATAATGGGCTTGATATTCAGTTCCTACGCACTAACTTGAAACCCACACGTTTGTGAGAGTTGGTCTCTTGTCATCTCCAGCATACAATTTGATATTGAGGTGAAATCACTACTATTTCTAACCACTTCGAGTAAGGCGACGCGACTCCAACGCAAAGGCTTAATTGCGTGGGAAATACCGCAAGTCTAGAACCAAGCCTTCGGCTTCTCGTAGGAATACTTTGTATGGAAGGTCTTTAAAAACAGATGGAGTTTAAAATCTTCAAGACTGCCAAAGCAACGCGCCACCGAGAAACAAACCGTGCTGCCATTCAGAGCAGCTACGAATGACCAAGTTCAATTCTGGCAGCGGCGAAAAGACAGAAAAACTCATTGCACTGTAGGATGGCCGAGAAATGTTTACTTCTTCTTTGCCTTGCCTTTCTTACGCGAAGTGGAAGTGGCGTCCTTCAACGCAGCGTGGCCGCTCGACTTAATGTGCTGAAATAATTTATTTTTCGATGGAAAACTACTGCCGCACACGAGGCACTCACACTCCACCTGCAACAAAGAAACGTTGCAAACATAATAAATTTATCAAAAAATCAACGAGAGCCTCCTATGTGACCTACACTGTCGCACTATCGACAGCCCACCCCGCGGACAAGAGAAAGCATGGACGTCCCACTTAGCTATATGAGATAACCTCACTAAGAAATTGTGGCCAAATGCACTGACCTCTCTGGAGAGGTGCTAGGGTTACTCCGTGGATATATAAGGCCTTAAGATACTTTAATAAAGATATAGCACCATTTTTATGGATCATTTTTTTAATAGATTGATTAAAAATTCTTCGTACTCGTCCTATCGTTTCCTTCGCTTTTACATCCTTTTCTCTTTCATTCTTGTTTGGAAAGTCAAGTTTTAGGTTTGAAGTCTCCACATCCATTATCTGACAAGTATAAAAGAAAAATGCAAGTAGTAATGGTGGGTTGAGGTTTCGGTGCACTCATGGCTTAAAAAACTTTCAAGGTTCCACTGCAGTTCTAAAAAACATTTTCAATTAAGAGGCATCATTAACCCACGTGCTTGTAAAAAAAGATCAATTTTGTTGCCGGGCGTAGTTATGACTTACCGGTAGTTGATCCTCATCGGCAGCAGGCATCGATGAAGACTTGGCTGCAGCTGTAGAATTTTGTGAACACGCTGCTGCAGTTGCCGCAGGATCGCCTAAACTCTTAGTTGAATTATTTTTCGAACAATCTTTAGCCTTCTTCCCTCTTCGTCGTGACTTTCTATTATCTTCTTCTACGTTATCGTCTACATCCGAATTCATTTTACCATTAGTAATCTTACAAGTCGAAAGGTCGCTTTCTAATTCGATTACAGTTTCTTCAACGTGTTCGACACGCAACGTATCACTGTTTGCAATTGACTGATTATGAAGTTCTTCATACTGGTCTTGCCCCTTTCTTCGCTTCTGCATCTTTTTCTCCATCTTTCTCTGCTTCCTCTCCTTCTTGGAAAGTCCAGTTTTAGGTCTGTCGTCTTCATATTCTTTATCTGAAGGAGCGTCGTCTACGGTTTCCACAGGCGGCTCCCCGTTCACAGCAGCTTCTGCAATATGCATGGAGTAAAATGATCAAATGTAGGATGTGGCTCTAAATTTGAGGAACATGCATTGCAGTAGTTCGTTTATTACACCGTAACTTTGTCCAGTCGGTTTTTTCCAATTTGTATGAAATGGACAGATGCGCTAGTTAGAAAAAAAGTAGTACAGTTTATATACTAGCTACTATCCGCTTTTTAGAATTTGAGAAATCCACTTGGAAAAAGTAATCCCACTTTAAGGTGACGTAAACCTGTGTCCAAACAGAGTAATGCGCATAAGCATAGCTAATACATATTATATATAATAGATACATACCGGTAATACATTGGGTAACTTGCAGCTGCTTAAAACATACATCCATTTAGGGTCATATACATCTCGGTATTAGAGACATTTTCTGATCAATTATTCAAGTACAAGCCTCCTCTGCTGCTGCAATTACGTTCCAAGACAATGCTACTAGAGAATACGAAGCGTATCGATAGGAACTTAGAAGCGCGGCCCGAATATGTTCCCTCACAGGATGAACGCGCAGAGGACAGCAAATCGGCCTAACCTCAACCCAGGAAGCGCAACTCACCGTAAAACGCTATCAGCAAACTTTACCCCGTGACCTTTGCTTTGGCTACCGCGAGAGCATCAATATTTCCATGATGGATACACAAAATTCCAGGATGAAAACGGATTATATATTTTTAACTCCGACAAAAGATCAGAGTTAATACAGTGAACTTAATTTCCTGAAAGATGCACTGACAACGCTTGCTTAATATGAACATAGGCAAGGAATTTAAGAGCAAAGACTATAGTTAAAAATGATATCATATTAAGACGTTTCAGAGACCTGCTCCATCTTCAGTTCTGAAATGCAGATAGCTTTAGTGTTTTAAAGACTGCCAATAGTGATATAGAATTAAGGATTTTAGAATCCCTTTTCATCCACAAACTGAAACCCGACCTCAATAGTACCAATAGTTCCTATCCTTTGAAGCTAGTGAATAGATCATTTTTATTTTTAGTCAACCTCATCAGCCCTCTTTTGTATAGTTTGTTGCATAAGTTTTTACCCCTGATTTTGCATTTCAGAACTGAAGATGGAGCAGGTCTCCGAAACGTCTTAAGATGATATCATTTTTAACTATAGTCTTTGCTTTTAAATTCCTTATTAATTTGCGATTAAAGCAACAAAATGACTTTCCTCAACATAGGCAAGTATCGCAAAGGCATAAAATGGCCTGCAGCAATGTTGAATATTTTTTCGCAATGCTAATCTTATTGCAATCTACAATTTTTATCATCCGCAAGCGAAGCAAACAGCAGTGATAATGTTCTCGTTAAAGATATAAGTAGCTGTATATACTTGTTTGTCCACCCAAAGAGAGGGAAGAGTTCAGCACTGTTCATAATATTTTGTAGGAAGTCAGGTGTATTGACCTAGATATGACCAACACCAAAAAACTAGAATTAGCTGGCCATCAAAAATCATGGCAATAAATTTTGTTGTCTGTCCACCCAAAAAGAGGCAGGAGTTCAGTCATAATCAAATTTTTTTCATGTAGTCAGGTGGGCTGACTGAGATGTGAAAAATGGAAAATATCTTGAGTTAGCTCTCCATCAAAAATGATGGCGTTGAATCTGTAATTCCACCCAAAAAGAGGCAGGAATAGAGCTATTATTACAATCTTCTTCAGACAGTCGGGTGGGTTGACTGAGATGTGAAAAATGCCAAAATTCTAGAGAAGGCTGGCCATAAAAAAATGCCGGCATTAAATTTGACCCCCACCACGGGTGATGGTCTTACGCCACGAGGCGTACTAGTCTCCATTGCAATTAATCCAGGTAAGCCTGTTAATAGCCTGTAGGGAAAACATACCGTCAGGTAGCTAGTAAAATCTCATTACTAAAGAAATCACTCTGAAGGCAAGGTGTGCGTAAATACTTCAGGTTGTGCACAATACTGTTGACTCTGGCCACATTATGGTGTCAAGGGAGAAAAAGCTATGGAGGGGCAAAGGGAGGTACTCTCTTTTGGCTATTCAGTGTACCACAATCATATAAGTACACTAAAAAGACATCATAGCCAAGGACCTATTCTGTGTCAGAACATGAAATAAAAGTTTGCATCGTTGGATAAACAAATTCCATGATTTTTCCAGGATTCTAAAAATTTAACAAATTTTATCTGAAATTCCACGACTTTTCCTTGATTTAAAGTACTGGGAACCCTGTACTAGCTAAGACGGATAAAGAAAGTGAAGCTTTATTACCAGTTTGTTCCGCAATACAGTCTTCTTCTTCTTCGTCATCTACTTCTTCATCTAATCCATTCTCCGCTAAGAATTGCGCCAACTTTTGCTTATGCTTTTTGGTTTTCATGTGCTGGTCTCTCGCCTTCTCGTGGCTGAAGACCTTAACGCAAATGGCACACATGAGCTCGATGAAGTCCTCCTCTTCCTCTTCGCCCTGGTCACTGCCGCCTTCGCCTTCCGAGTCACTGCTGCCCTCGCCATCCCTCATGGCTTTCTCCATGGCCTGTAAACGAGAGTACCATGTTGTTGTTACGAATTATTAACATCACTGAGACATAGTGACACATATATTAAAGCCATTGCCTATTACCACAATAGTACATTAGAAGTAACTAGTGGTACCCATGGAAATTCGACTGTTAGTTAATGTTTTCGCTTTAGTTTGACCAACAGTAGCGCTTGTAACTCAAGCTTTCTTCCAAACAAAGTCCGTCACCTAGCGTAACGACCTCTGTCTACTGCAACACACCTCGTCTAATTTTAGTATTGTAATTTCAGCCGTGAAGCTCGTGAATATTCCGACAGCAAGGAATACGCACTTGTATGCTGAAAAAAACGTAGAGATACGAAAATACTTCTCGCATTGTTCTCCTACCGTATGTATTTGGACAGTGGACATAATTTCTAAGCTCTAGTTTCCATGGTTTACTGATATTATAGCTTTTGAAGTTTTCATATTCTTACACATTACCATTTTGTCGTCCGTGTATGCGTTTCTTTCACACTATATCGGGGCTCATGAATATTCAATGGTAGCCCATCGTTATTCTGCTCTTCTTGTGGCGATAGCTACAGAACGAAGTATGGCCGACTCAAAACAAATTATTGTATCATTCAGTACAGCATAACCATCTGCTTTCAAGGTATTGTATTTCCTTAGACACCGAACTTTCGCTTCAAAAGAATACTTGACAGTGGAGCTGTCTAAAATATCCCCCTTTATTCTCCCGTGCTATATCCTAGCTATGCATTTAGCTCTATTATGAATGTCATGAAACACCCGTAAAGTAAATAAATAGCGTGAAAAAAAGAAAATGCGTAGCTATGGGTACAGTAAAATGAACTTCATGTCTTCACTTCAAACTAAAAAAATTTACAAGCAAAAAACACACAGCCGTGGTTGAAATTCCTTAGCAACGGGCAAACGTATGGAACTCGTAGTAAAAATATGCTGGAGCGCACCTCAGCTACTGTCGCTGGCAGCGGCTGCCATAGGAGCTGGCTGGCACTCCCCACCCTAATGCATCCAACTTCGGCGGTTAACCTGGCTGAATACTCCCCACCCTAATGCAACCAACTTCGGCGGTTAACCTGGCTGAGTGACAGCCAGTTTTACGATGCAATTAAATGGCTAGCACCACATCAGCACAAGCTAGCTAGCTGATTCTGCTGGCAAAAGCTTTTAAATAAATTTTTAGTTTTTACTCTGAGCCAAAACTAATGTTCGTGAAGGGACGGAAACTTGAGGGGATTTGTATATTGGATAGAAAGTGCTATATTCGTCGCGTTTTCTGAAGCATTGAAAATCTAAACTTTAGCACGGCTGGACAGTATGAGCCTGATGCCCCTCTCCCCACCCACCTCTCTCCACGCCGCCTCAGATAAAAGCTACGGCAACTAGGCACGCTGGCTTGAATGGGAATTGGAGGATGCGTGGGCTCACGCATAATTTTACTGCGAGCAATGGAACCACAAGCAGAGTAATATTATAGATAATAGGTAGTGGGTGGGTTAGAAGTGCTGCAGGTATTACACTATCGCTCTATGTGGAACGAGATATGCCCTCGAAAAGCACAACAAAAACAATCTAAATCGTCCAAAACTGCCAGAGATGTAGGGTACGGTACCACTAAGTATCAAAGTTTAACTCAAAATCTTCGAACTACACAAAAACTCGTCTAAAACTACCAGAGATACCGTATGAAATTAGAAATGATATTTTATATACCTAGGTACCTCAAAACCTCGAAATGTAGCTACAACAATAACACAGTAAGTTACCCTGAATTGCCAGAGATATACCAAAAACAATCTAAACATATGTGCAGAACTTCTAACCATTCAAAATATTATAACAGGGTTTTCAATAGGTACCTACTTCACTAGGTACGGTACCTCAAGATCCTCTTCAAAATGTTCCGTAACATTTGAAAAAATTCACCACGCTAAAGCAGCTCGAGATGTTTCTCAATAATGTTGAAACTCGCTACAAAATCTTTCAAATGTACAACGAAAGCATCCTCCGTGCCGAAGTACCTCAACATACACGACAAGCACAGCAACTCACTCTCAACTGCTCGAGATATTCTCGCTTGGCCTTCTGCAGGTTTTCATCCTGGAGATCCCTCAAGAGCTGTTGCTGGCGCTCCTCCTGTCTCTTATGTTCCATCTCCACTCGTTTTGCCGCCACCGCACGGTTCCTCTCCTCTTGTTCTTCCTAGAATGCAAGGTCCTGATAAAGTACCTCTACTGCTTACCTCAGAGTATGTATTAGGTTAGTTGAGACAACGTTAGGTTAGGTTCAGCGGAAGTAGGTGCCAAAATTAATTAATAGGCACAAATGCCACATCTGAATCTCTGGTAGGCGACATGCTATACCGGCACCCACTGAACAATAATAAGCTAATTCCGATGTGTAAGTCACCAACCAAGTAGCACTGTCGCTCAGAATATCATAAAATAGTGGCTGCTTTATGAAGGCTGTCATGTAAATTACAGCCCATTAATCCAAGTAGTATAGGAATGGTGGTGATGACGATGCAATGGTGCTTGGCATTAGATTGTTAGAAAAGATATGTGCAGCTAGTATAAGAGAACAGTCAAGGAAAATATACGGTGCTAGCATACGAATAATGCTAAGTAAAAGAGAGACAGAAATGCCCGACACAAAAATCAAACTCAAAAATCAATCAATTCGTACTAATGAAAGCTTACGCCTCCAACCTGTAAGGGCCGAAACATACCAAAGGCAGTTCAGCGAAAAACTGGCAGGCAGGCTGGCTGTTTTTAAGAAGTACGGAATACATTGGAGCGCGCAAACTGAACAGCAGCAGTTGAGCAGGCCGCTGCCGCTGTTCAGTGTGCGCGCTCCAATGCATTCCATGCTTCACAAAAACTGCCAGCTTCTCGCTAAGCTGCTTTTGGTATGTTTCGGCCCTAACAATAAAGATTCAGAGACACGAAGGAAGAAGAGACATGCAGCCTGTCAGTCAATCAAGGGGAGATTGCCATGTACAGAAAAAAATTGAACATGAGAAAATTTATTATAATAATCTTAACTCGAGCCTCAATAAGGAGGTTACCGACGGTCCAGAGGGAAAGAAAGAGGAGACATGAAATACAGTATGTTAAGAAAGGAGAGGAACAAATGTAGCTATCTACAAGAGACGCAGTTCAAGAGACGAGAGAAAGAAGAGAACAATCTCATTCACAACTATTGGTTAAAAGAAACTAGCTGAAGTGAAAGCTTACCAGGCGGCGCTTCCAGCGAGGATCTCGCTTGCGCACAAACAGCACCAAGTTGCGGATCTCTTCATTGAACTGCTTCTTTTCCTTATCGCGATATTTCCGATTTTCTCGCTCGATTTTCTGAAACAAAACGCATGCACGTTGGATGATATTGACGACTACAGTAATTACATTATTCACATCGCACTCAAATAGAAATATTTATTAATTATTATTATTATTATATATTGCTGAATATTATAAATTTAAGTCTTCCTACCCACAGCATAGACTACTTTCCAAAGAGAGGAAGAAATAAAGGACATGTAATATATCAAGAGAAATGCGGAAACCATGCACGAGGGTGTTCTCACACAGGATCAACGTGCATGGGAACAGCAAGATGGCAAAGAAGAGGAAGAACAGAAAATATCATCCTTTGTAAGAGTATAAAAATGAAAGGAAGCAAAGTGAGCACGAAACACAGACGTGTTGAAAGTCTAGCTAAAGCTAAGGTAACCAATGGGGATCCTGGGGGCGCTACTCCACGAAACACGAATGGGCAAACCTAAGTAACCTAACTCTGCGGCCTAGGCTATGCCCCGTGATGGGAGCTCAAATACGAACAGTGTTATTTCTATGAAGATTGAGGCACAATTAAATTTAAAAAAAATAGTTAGTTGCTATTTAACCTAAAAGCCACACTCGAAAACTCTCCAGCACTTAATACGTAGTAGCTAATGCGGAAGCGACGATGTCAAGGCAACATCATCATTCTCTACCTATGTGTTCACACTAAGGGCAGAGAGCCTCGGCCCGCACTCCACGGGCCAGTATCTTTCCCAGCTCAGTGCTCTTCATACCACTGTCGCGTGAAATTGTAGTTACTCTGTGAGTTTCCAATAGGAATCCAATTTCACACAGGAATAGTAAGGGTAAGGTTAAGGAAGTCAAGCTTCAAGTAAGGTTAAAGTTCCAAGCACAAAGCGCAACATCAGAAGAAACTCAAAAAGGAAACCTTCAAGTTCTCAGGTTAGGATTTATAAGATAGTTTAAGCCTCCCACAATCAGCACTAAGCTGTTCTAAGAGAGGAAAAGGAAGGGATCGGTAGCACGCCAAGATAAACGCGAAACCACGCACGAGGGTGTTCTCACACAGGATTTAATATGCCACAGCAAGTCGGGAACAACGAAGAAGCACAAAATAAAGAGGAAGCGCAAAATAAAGAGGAAGCGCAAAACAAAGAGGAAGCGCAAAATAAAGAGGAAGCGCAAAATAAAGAGGAAGCGCAAAATAAAGAGGAAGTGCAGAATAGAGTAGCATCAGTAAGAGTATGATAAAAGAAGTAAGCAGAGGGCACAAAAGACAGACGTACCGAAGGCCTACCTAATGGTTAGGGTAAACTACCCTGTTCCCCTTGGAGAACTCCGATTGTAGTAGTAGTAGTAGTAGTAGTAAAGGTTTTACTAGCGCTTCAGTGGCACAATGCCTATATCGCGCCGAATTATTCCCGTGGTTATCCACAGGCTCGTGCGCCGCCAGGGCGCGGAGTACGTCTC
>LQNS02278140.1:4359200-4369752 GCA_001587735.2 Parhyale hawaiensis | reverse complement strand
AGCGGGGGTTTTCCTGAAGGGCTAACTTACTGCCGTCATTTATCGCACACGTGCACCAGTCATTAATAACCCAATATGCCGTCATTTACAATGACGGCTCGGGACACTAGTTTAGAAATAAAGTTGAACTTAAACGAGCTTTATAAGGCCAGTTGCAGACGATAGTCTTTTCAGCAGGTAGTCCGGAGTTTTCTCTGCACATAAAAGAAAACTCAAGACATATGACAGTCACTTCGAGAGGCCTCGGCCGCAGGGCACTGATCCAGCATGTTCTATTTGTGTCGAAGAAAACCAAGTTTTCAGGTTGATCATATCTCGTGGATTTTTACTGATATTAAAAACGTATTTTTGTGGCCACACTCGTGATCAGAATCACCGTGATCATGATCATTGTAATCACTGAAAAGCACAAGAACGGTCTACGATTTTGTAAACAAACCAGAGACGCCACGTCAATTTTGGAAAAATATATTTTTATTGTATTTTTACGGAAAATGGTAGGGAATGGATTTCCTATGAGCCTTTATTTATTTGAAGCCAATGCATAACTGAACTAGCAGTATTTAAAGAATTTTGAAGATACACAGGCATAAAAATAAGGAAACTACAATTTTGGAAGTCAATATTACAAACAAACATCATAACAATATTCAATTTATCCCTAAATATAAGAAAACATCAAGACCCTGCATTTCAAATTTTGAATTTTTACTTGTCCACCGGCTGGAGTCACACTTTGATCACGCATGATTAGCTTGCGGAGGAAATCACGCTGCGATCAATTCTCACCACTGATCACGGTTGATTGCTATCAGAATCACGTCAAAATGCGTTCACAAAAACGTGCGAATAATGCGCGATCAGGGGGAATCATCCGCGCGTTGGTCACAAAAAGACGCCTTAAGAGTTTCTCGCTCAGAATCACAGGCAAATGAGTACGAGAACAATTGCTGTGATGGCAACCGTATTTCAATTAGTGTTTAAACGTTTTTTATTTACTGAAGTATACAGAATTTATTTCAGTGACTCATGTGGCGGTTCTTAAGTTGGCAGCTGTACAGGTCACGAGGTGTCCTGTTCTCGATTAATATTTTCTTTATAAAACGCAATTGCGCCAATGCAATAGTGATTTCTATACACTAATTATCTCTATTGTTTTGAATAATAACAATATTGTTCATGATGCACTTTATTTATCGAATTTTCGATTTATTTGTGAACAGGCCTCAGGTGCAGCAAACGTATTCCACAGCTTCACCTCTATCGTGTGCATGGTCGAGACTCGCAAAACGGAAGCAAGACATAAGTCGAGACTTTCCTTATTAAGGCCATGAGGCTATCGTCTGCAGAGGCCTTAAGAATAATCTTGGACAGGTGCATCATGTCTGACAAGAAACAAGGCGTGAGCATCTCTAACTCTACACGGCTCGGCTAAACGAATTCGCTCTACCATGCGGCACATGGCAGAAACGAAAAACGAGAAAAAAAAACACCTGTGCGGTGCCTCCCTTCCGAGCCCCGCCCCCCACGGTAGCAGATGGGAGTCCCATGGAATAGGTCGCTTACCACCATTCGGCGGCCCATCTTGCGGAACAGGAGGGGGAACATAGAGAACCATGTACCATCACACTTCATCAGCAGGAACTGCGGCCAGCTGCAACATCACCTGTGGAAAAGGCACTCGGGTTTGCCCCTGAGTTCATGAGAACCAAGTGTATTCTGACGAGGAAAGGGCCAGCCAGAATATACCCCCATGAGGGCACCTACGGGGAAAGACTGAATAGCTGTAGTAGTTGAAGTAGAAAGATTAGTAGCGCAGCAATTCTGAGTCGCATTGCACCGGATTCTCAGGGATTGTAGAATGAGTTCTTGAAAGTCTCACTTGTAATCAACTGGTTAATTAAGGCTCAACACCCGAAATATCAGCTAATGACTCGAAGCACCTGCCTCAAGATCCGGCAAGTCAAGTTTCGAAAGCTCAACTTCACTAGCCAATCGGACGCGCCCACGGCGAAATAATTTCAACGTCGTGAGATGGCTGTGGCTCACTAAGATTTGGTCCATCAACAATCGAAGCAGAACAAAATCTCAATATACCAGCGATCGCACGGCGCTGAAATGCCTCAAGGTGCCAATAAAAACTTTCGAACATTTGCTATATTTACAGACAGATTTTTCCTGGTGGTGAGAAAATAAGCCGTAGCGCGCTGTCGACTTCTCGACAGACTGCAAACTTTAGTCACATGAGGTCAATAAACTAATGCCAACAGATAAGGCCCATTTATTTCCTTGCAATATTGATAAGTAAAGAAAAGTCATAACTTTCCGTTATAAATTTACCACAACGGGCAGAAAGAAAATAATTTCAAGATGACCTGCGGCACGACAACAATAAAAAAAATCTTTCACGGCATAATGTATTGGATACGAGCCTAAAGTTCGAAAAAGAGCTTCCTATCATGGTTAAATTAAAGACGTTATCGACTGGCATGGTGAAACCTGTAACCAAAATTAGCTTCAACTTACCAGACAGTTTAGTTATGAGCGTTGGTTTCGCCACTTGGAGTTGAATTCCAGGTGTTATATCTAGTCCTACGACAGCCGAAAATTAAATTCTGATTAGGGAAATAGAATTTCAGCCGTCTGAATAATAATCGGTTTCTTATCAACACCCGCCACACGATCCAAAGAGAAGAAACCAAGGTTGCTCCCTCAAGTTCCAAACAAGCAAAACTCGAACGAGTCTAGCTAACTGCATTGGTAGAGAGGCTTAGTCACACGAGTGAAGTAGCGTTACTATGCAAAGTCAGTACTGATGTTTTGGGATGTGGTCCGCTTCATGAAGAGACTTTGCACCACGCTGGTCTGGTCTGGTCTCGCTAGATCTACGCCGGGACCGATTTGGGGTAAAATGTACAAAAAATTCCAAATTTGGAGTCCTCAAATCAAATCGAAGCAATAGAAATATTACAGCAAACCATATAATTTCATATTAAAAAAGCGTCATATAAATATAACTAACAAAAAACATTACGCTAGTATATGAGGTGTTTGCTGGATGATGATCCAACAGTTATATTGCTGCTCACACTTTACAAGTAAAAGAATCGAGTTATAGAAAATACTCTGCTGGATGGGGAATATGTTTTAGCGTAATGAATTTTCCCTTTTTGATGACGTCACAATAGCCATAAGCCAAGCGAACTGGTGACTGGGGAACGTGAAGGCAGAAGCCCCGCCTATCAATTAGCCAATGCGAAGTGGTCACAATTGTGACGCCGTAGAAGCTGGCCAATCAGCGATGATAAAACACAAATTGCTTCTACCTCACAATTCTTGCATCTAGAAATAGAAACAATAACAGTTTGATGTCACGTCGCTGGTTTAGATTTTCACCTTGTACGAAGTGACGAACCGGTGTTGTTCGTTCGTAATTGGTTAATATATTTATTCTTCATTTCCGGCTATCGTATGTAGGTTCATCGTCAACATGTTGCACATCACTTAGCAGCCGCACTGACTCCACTGACGAGCATGACACAGAACACCTCAATTAAGAAAGTGAAGCAGCTTTGGGTGACTAATATGAATAGCCGAGCAAAAGGGCAGACGGGAATATCAGCAAAGCAATCTTCAATGGTATCTCAAGAGTAAGAGGTCTAGAGAGAAACAAAAGTGTGGTGAGCGGGGCCTGTTTCTCAACAGAGGAAAAGGCTGGGGTCCACAGGACTCTTGGCCGCCCCTCGCCGCGAACTCTGCACCGCATCCAAGCACTAAGACTATAAAAATAGTGATGGTAAGAAATATACTGAACCTCACAGACAGCGGTCTCTTATGTAAAAGAATGAATTTGACGGAGCAGACTGATGTTGCTGATAAATTTACGTAACTAAGGTGGGCCACTTTTATATTTAGTAGTTACAGGCTCCTTTTCCACAACAAAGGCGGTCTCACAGAAAACAGAAGAAAAAAGAAGGGACATACAGTTAGTCGACAGAAGCGTGGAACCCATTCTCACATGCACAGGACCAACGCGTATGGGAACAGCAAGTCTGGAAAGAAGAGGAAGAACAGAACAAAGCATCATCAGTAGGAGCATGAAAACGTAAGGAAGTAAAGCATGAGACACAAGGTCTGCCATTGAAGAGAATGTGGGGTCAAAATGTTAGAAGTGGTCTATTTCTTAACGTCACTGCACGAGTGAACAGGTCCAATGCTGCCTTAGAGCATTAACGCGAGTAGAAAACAGCACAAGAGGGACGAGCCAGTGAAATCCCATTCGCGAATAGACCTCACCTCGTTCGTCGTACTGCCGCCCTTAAATCGCAAAAAAAAAAAAAAAAAAAAAAAAATAGACGATGCAAAAGGGACAGCAGACCCAGATATATGTATAGCATCGCAGTCTCTATGTTTTACGTTAAGACTTGGACACAACTGGGGAAAAAACGAGCACAAGCCCCAGCGCGTGCATCCAACGGCAGCATCAGCAGCAGGCAGCTTTACAAGAAACAGTCCTGGTCCCTAGGAACTTTGATTGTAGATCCAGTTATTGAAGCACTTAAGGATGGCATGAACGGTTGAAGATGATCCAGCTGAAGGTTCATCAGCCGCTAAAAAAAAAGGTCGAGGTGAACTTTCCCCACACAACAATCCAAACAAAAGTGTTAACAATAATGATATATCCGATCAACTGGAGAGCAAGTGTACACGGTTTTACAGCGCGAGCATTTATTATGTGAAAAAAATAACAAAATCAAATACACACACGAAGACCGAATCTTACAGTCTCATACCCAATTAGATGCTATCGATTAACAGAACAGGACATAAAGCTATCTGTAGTGCAAAGTCAAAAGATACAGACGATACTTGAAAAAAAAAAATACTTGCCACAAGCTGCAAGGACAAATGAACATACTAGTCCGACAATGCACTACAGCACTCCGCCGAATATTTGCACACTTAAGCAAAATCACCGTCTTACGTTGGAAATACACTTAAAGGTAACTTATAAAGCAAATGCCGATACCGAAATGCCAAGATATGAAAGCATAAAGCGAATTCGAAACGAAAATTAATTGATACGTCCTACGAAACAAGGCCTTACTTAGTAGTTTTCTCCAAACGAATGCGACTCCGCTGATTATGAATTATGACGCAGTGACACGCTTAGAAATGTTCATAACCTGCAGAGCAGAATACGATCTGACACTGTGTTGATATAACCAGCATTTGCATGGTTAGATCCAGATATTAAACCAAGTTATACACACTGGGAATGCTTCCATAAGTTTACGATTTTCATACTGACGCTGTTTCCTGCATGTATGAAGGAGCAGGATTTTAAATGGATTTTAACCTCAAAAGAAGCATACTTCTCAGATGCAAACGTGAGCAGGGTAACCTAGAGCTGACAGAGTAGTACACCAAACGTCAGGTCGGTGCAAAAGTTGTTGCCGATTGGTAGTAGTAATAGTGTGATGTAGTAGTGGTAGTAGTAGTAGAAGTTTTACTAGCGCATCAGGGACACAATGTCTATATCGCGCTGAACTATTTCTGTGGTTTAACACAGCCTCGTGTGCCACTACGACGCGTTTTAAATTGTCAATGATTTTTGTCTCAGCTTTTCTGCCGGGAGGTCACAGAGTGGTCAGTGCACTACTGACAGGAAAAAGGCGCAAGTTGAGCATCTCCAACCTCCGGGCACGGCTGAACCCTGTCGCTCAGCTACGCCACTCAGGGGAAGGAAACGAAATACAAGAAGGTAGAAATCTAGCGGAAATAGGTCGGCCACCTCGATCGGCAGCCCACCTATCGAAACAGAAGGGGAAGTATTGAGAGCTTACATATCTTTACTACAAAATTAACCTCGTCAACAGGAGCTGCGGCAAGATGCAACACCTCCTGCGGAAAAGGCACTCGGGACCTTTGGGTGTGTGAGGCCCCAGTATATTGTGGCAGGGGAAGAGCCCGCCAGAATATACCCCTGAGGGCTAGTAATAGTATAAGAAAGTTCAAGCCTCCCTAAATTAGTACTAAGCTTTTCTGAGAGAGGAAAAGGAAGTACCATATAGTATGTCGATAGTCACGTGGAATGGAACCCAAGCAAGAAGGTGCTCCCACACAGGATCAACGCGCATGGGAACAGCAAGTCGGGAAATAAGAGGATGAACAGACGAAAGTAATACCACAAGTATGAAATCTGAAGGAAGCAAAGTGTTCGCGAACGATAAACGTCCCGAAGACCTAGATAATGACTAATTATTATTATAGTGGGTTGGGTTACTGGCACCGCAGGCATCACGCCCGCCTCGCGCCGAAAACTAATGACTAAGGTAACCTACAAGGTCCCCCTGGGGGCGCTGCTCCCCAAAACATAGGACGGGCGAACCTTACTAACACATAACCCTATAGCCCATTCAATACACTCTGAGGGAGATTTTAACCGATTTAAAAGTTTACATCGAGAATAAAATACTGCGTGGCTTTGAAAATTTTTATTCATAACAATAACGTCCTCTGCCCTCTATAACTTGATTCCATCTGTCAACGAGCTAATAAATGCTTCGCTCGTAAAATTCCTAACGTTTTAATTTTAAATACGAAATCTTAAGACCAACTAAATGGTTCTGTAATCCTGGAAGTAAGTGATAATCCGAGGAAGCCAGGTCAGGAGAATAAGCGGGACGGAACAAAACCTCCCACCAAATTCTCCTAGGAGAGCATTAGTCAGGAACGCTGTGTGTGGGCGTGCATTATCGCGACAAAAGATGGACTCGCTTTCCTGGTCTTTCAAGTTCTAATCTCCTTAAAAACGGAAAAACCACCACCTGCAACTTCTCTCCTTCACTGCATGATCTTCATAAGCACCCTGAATGCTTCGTGCTGCTGCACTTGCACTGGAACCTACACGAAACTCGTAAAGTGAACGATAGTTCAGTAATCTGAAAGAAAAAGTTATAAATACTCATAATGACATATTTAAGCAACAGGAATAGGCACAGTATAAATTTGAATAATTCAAAATGTCTCTCTTATAAATCGGCGAAAACTTTTGCACTGACCTGATATATCGTCAATGTCCTCATTCGCATTGGGAAATGAACCGCGAAATGTAATCGGCGATGCCTCATGACCGGTTGCCCTACATGGGTCGACTGGTTATTTGCTTAAGCTGTAGTAAGTTTTTATTCTTGTTAGTAGTAACACAAGTTCGCGTTTTATGCGTTATCTTCTACTACGAGGGACATTCATAAAATTTTGGTAACAGGAGAAGGAAAAAAATTACAAGAGATACACATTAAGCCTCTCATTTCTTTTACATACTTTCCTCCATGGTTTACGAACTTCTAGAGCTGTGGTATCCAGAGCGTCATTCACTTGACAAAGTACTCACAAGCGGGTATACTTTTTAGCTCTGGCATTAATTTTCTAGCAAGATCCTGTTCAAGTTAGCAAACTGCAACTGACTGACAATCCACCTTATAGTCTTGATTTGTGGTTATTCACGAAGTTTAAAAAAAAAACAACTTGCAAGGATCAATTCCGTGTATTCTGCATGCTTGACACGGTTGCAGAAGTGCGTCAACCTTGGAGGAGATCCAGTGTGCGAGTGTATTGAAGGAAGGCGAGGTTAAAAAAAATGTGCATCTCAATTCTCTTCTTTTTATGGCGTTTAAACATTTGAACGCCCCTCGTGTAGCAACCACAAAATAGGCAAATCACCTGCAGAGACACAAACACATTAGAAAGGGAAATACTGAACACGGAAAACTACAACGCCAAATTACAATAATACAAATACTTCAATATCAGATCTCAAGAGCGTAAGAGCAGTCCAAGAGCGACAGCGCAGCATATCAGCCAAACGAACAACACACACTTAAGTAGCAATAATTTGGTGATAACGCAGGACATGCAAAGGACCAGGGTTGCGCAGTCGGATATTTTGGTAAAGCGTGAGTCAGAGTCGGAAAGTGGTAGGAATCAGAAGGTGGAAGTAGATAGATGAAAATGGGTCTACTTCGTACAAAAAAAAAAAAAAACGAAGTCGGTAATCTTTGCGGTAAAAGGAGTCGGAGTCAGAAACTGGCTGAATATAGTAGTCGTACTTCTTCCATACAGCTCCGTAACCCTGTAAAGACCCGAACTAAAATACAAAAACAACGACTCTACGACGACGTCTGACTTAGGATGCGCTAGCTCACTGCAAGGGCCCTTCGCCTGTAGGAATACAATAGCTGAATGAACCATTGTAGAAGAACAGCACAGCCTGAATAAAAGCCTGGTCACACGTTAGTCAAATGAACGTGTTCTCTCAGCAACTGGTCCGAAATTTATGTTGCGTCGTTATGAAAGTAACAGTGCGTATGCAAAACAACGGCCGAAACTGTTCGCCGTCACGTCAATTTGCTGAGCAAGGTTCACTAGAGAAGATTTGTATGTCCTCATGTGAACCGCCCTTACAATAATGTAGTTTTAAATTCAGTACCAAAATTTGCAGTTCTTTCTGCGAACAATTAACACGATTAATTTGTTTATCCATGTCAGTGTCAGCCTTGACAGTTAAAGTAAAGGTGTTCCAGAAGGAGAAAAGGAAGAAGCATCCAGCATGTGAAGAAAATGAGGAACCCATGCATGGAGGCAACACCCAACATGAGAAGGAAAATGAGAAGAGCCAAGGAGAAGAGAGATTCTCAGCGTGCAAAAACACACAGTCAGATGCGACGATGAAGAAATACGCCCTCGGACTGAGATTAAACGTTACGGTCATTACAAACATTTGAATAGACTAATAATAATAATTGAAGCAGTGAAACCAAATTTACTTTATTAATAAGCTGCCACTATTACAAGGCCTTTTTACTTTACTTTTTTCTTCATATGATAATAATGGCATTAACCTGTCAAGCAATACTACCAGTTGGCCGCGGCGCGTTCACACACGGTCAGTGTACATTTACAACATCGAAGAAAAAATAAAAAAAGACTCAAAGAATGTTGACCGCTCTAGAGAAGAACAATTGCATAGCATCAATGTACGTCCAGAAGCACACTTGGCGAACACTTCGAGCAAGTGAATCGATGCAAATGTGACTGTTATAGGATGCAACCAATAGCGTCGACATATGTCGATGACGCTCCACAAGTCACTGTCGAAACACACGCACTTTAATCACACGGCGTATATTTTCAGTACTCTTTTCATGTGTGGTTCAACCTACCCTTCTTTTTCCGCAGCAACAACAACACAAGACTGATACGCGCAGCATTTGTTACACCATGCGCTGAACAGCTAAAAATAAGTTAGTATCCCTGCGTTCAATAAAAATAAGTTCTACATTGCGCCTACAGGCAAAAAATTACTACAAGCAAAGAGAAGAAACAAATGCCAGCACGAAGAAAAACAAATAAAAAAAGAGGCAGTGAGTAAAAAATCGAATAATTTACAGCATACGGTACGCAAAGTAAATCTATGAAGAATTAACGGTAATGCTTCCTACTCTATGGATATATATAATAAATAAAACTCTTACTTAGAAACACTGAGCTACAAGACACATGGAATAAGATGGATGTCTCTCCCTCCTCAAATGTTCCATTTATACATGCAAGGATATGTCACAAACGGCCATGGTGACCCCGATACTCGAACGATTAACTCAAACCGTTAATCGAAGAATAAACATCGGCAGTTGCCTTACTCGAGAGCGAATTTCCGTTACTAGAATGCCTAAGGCGCAAAACACATGTAGCTACTTGTTAGCGTTCATGGTTGTTACCACAGCTCCCTTTGTCAATTAATCGAATTTTTCATTAACTAAATAAGTTATAACCATTACTAATTCCCACTGCTGCCTTCCCGCAGCATTTTCTTCCCTAGAGGGGAAGGAAAACAAGGACACGTAGTACGTAAAGCTAAACAAGAAACCTACGAATGGGGCCGCGAAAATGGGAAAGAAAAAGGAAGAGTGGGAAAAGGAAAGATATCAGTAGGAGTGCCAAGAGCGAAAGACGCAAGCGCGACCAAAGAAAAAGGCACCCAAGATAATCTGGCAACGATATACGTCAATGCAGACAATGGCGTAGCAGCCATCACAGCTGAATACGACGTTAATTTCTCACCAGATTACCGCTAACTCTGATGCTGTATATATTTCAAACACTGGAAGTTAACGGGTTTACGGGCTAAGAAATCTCTATATAACCAACGCTGGCAGGACACAGGTCTTACCCTTCACCTGCTGGAATTTCACCCTTCTAAGTAAGTTTCAACCGTTAGAGAAAATTACATTCTTGGGTGGGCGGTCTAGGGTGTCCCTTGGAGCGCAACTCCCGTTAACACAGACCGGGAAAGACATGGCTATCCTAACCCCGTGAAAAACAATGATAATAAAACTATGAGACAAACAGCGTTATAAAATATTAAGCCAAAGTATTCCAGAACGACGTGCATTTGTTCAGTGCAAGAGCATAACATACTGTGTAATGCCGGGTAACTGACGCTCTGTTACAGGCTACATAATTAAACACGCCAGAGCAATGATAAACT
>LQNS02278140.1:4303102-4323974 GCA_001587735.2 Parhyale hawaiensis | reverse complement strand
GGTGTGATGCGACTTGAATACAATTGGGAAATTGTACTCCAGTTATCAAATCCTTGTCCCAAGCACACAGTATCCCTTCACCAAAGATGAACACAATAATATTATTTGGTACCAGTAAAACTCGGTAAAGGGAAGTGTGAAAATTCTGCACATCACTTAGAAACCGCGCTAACTCGACTGACAAGCATGGCACAGAACACCTCAATTAAGGAAGTGAAGCAACTTTCAGTGACTGATATGAATAGCCGAGCAAAAGGGCAGGCGGGAATATCGGCAAAGCAATCTTCTATGGTATCTCAAGAGAAAGAGGTCTCGAGCGGGGCCTATTTCTCAACAGAGGACGAGGCTGGGGTTCACTGGACTGTTGGCCGCCCCTCGCCGCGGGCTCGGCACCGCGTCCAAGCACTAAGACTATAAAAATAGTGATGGTAAGAAATATACTGAACCTCACAGACAGCGGTCTCTTAAGCAAAGGAATGAATTTTGACGGAGCAGACTGATGTTGCTGATAATTTTACGTAACTACGGTGGGCCACTTTTATATTGAGTAGTTCCAGGCTCCTTTTCCGCAACAAAGGTGGTCTCACAGAAGACAGAGGAAAAAAGAAGGGACATACAGTTAGTCGACAGAAACGTGGAACCCATTCACCCATGCACAGGACCAACGCGCATGGGAACAGCAAGTCCGGAGAGAAGAGGAAGAACAGAACAAAGAATCATCAGTAAGAACATGAAAACTTGAGGAAGTAAAGCATGAGACACAAGGTCTGCTATTGAGGAGAATGTGTTGTCAAAATGTTAGAAGTGGTCTATTTTTTAACGTCACTGCATGAGTGAACAGATCCAATGCTGACTGTCACAGAGCATTAACGCGTGTAGAAGGCAGCACAGGAGGGACGAGCCGTTGAAGTCCCATTCGTGAACAGACCTCGCCTCGTTCGAGGTACCGATGCACATAAATAGCAAGAAAAGACGATGCAAAAGGGACAGCAGACCCAGATATATGTATAGCATCGCAGTCTCTATGTTTTAAGTTAAGAGTTGGACACAACTGGGGAAAACACGAGCACAAGCCCCGGCACGTGCATCCAACGGCAGCATTAGCAGCAGGCAGCTTTGCAAGAAAAAGTCCTGGTCCCTAGGAACTTTGACTGTAGATCCAGTTATTGAAGACTTAAGGATGGAATGAACGGTTGAAGATGCTCAAGCTGAAGGTTCATCAGCTGCTAAAAAAAGGATCCAGGTGAACTTTTCCTACAAAGCAATCCAAACTAAAGTGTTAAAAATAATGATACATCCGATCAACTGGAGAGCAAGTGTAAACGGTTTTGCAGCGCGAACATTTATTATATGAGAAAAATAACAAAATCAAATACACACACGAAGACCGAATCTTACAGTCTCATACCCAATTTGATGCTATCGATTAACAGAACATGACATAAAGCTATCTGTAGTGCAAAGTCAAAAGATACAGGCGATACTTGAAAAAAAAAATACTTGCCTCAAGCTGCAAGGACAATGAACACACCAATCAGACAATGCACTACAGCACTCCACCGAATATCTGCACACTTAAGCAAAATTGCCGTCTTACGTTGGAAATACACTTAAAGGTAACTTATAAAGCAAATGCCGATACCGAAATGCCAAGATATGAAAGCATGAAGCGAATTCGAAACGAAAATTAATTAATACGTTCCTACGAAACAAGGCCTTACTTAGTTTTCTCTTAACGAATGCGACTTCGCTGATTATGCATTATGACACAGTGACACGCTTAGAAATGTTCATAACCTGCAGAGAAGAATACGTTCTGACACTATGTTGATATATGTAACCGCATGGTTAGATCCAACTATTGAACCAATTTATACACACTGAGAATGCTTCCATAAGTTAACGATTATCATTCTGAGTTTCTGACGCGGTGTTTCCTGCATGTTTGAAAGTGCGGGATTTTAAATTGATTTGATAACCTCAAAGGAAGCATACTTCTCAGATGCAGAAGTGAGCAGGATGACCTAGAGCCGAGAAAGTAGTACACCAAATGTCAGGTCAGTGCAAAAGTTGTTGCCGATTGGAACAGATTAGTAGTAATAGTATAAGAAAGGTCAAGCCTCCCTATATAGGTACTAAGGTTTTCTAAGAGAGGAAAAGGAAGGGACATATACCGTATAGTATGTCGATAGTCACGCGGAACCCATGCACGAAGGTGTTCCCACACAAGATCAACGCGCATGGGAACAGAAAGTCGGGAAAGAAGAGGAAGAACAGACGAAAGTAATACAAGGAGTATAAACTGGGAAGGAAGCAAAGTGGGCACGAACGATAGACGTCCCAAAGGCCTAGCTAATGGCTAAAGTAACCTACAAGGTCCCGCTGGGGGCGCTGCTCTCCAAAACATAGGACGAGGGAACCTAAGCTAACCAAACCCTATGGTATGGCCCATTCTATACACTCTGAGGGGGATTTCAACAGATTGAAAAGTTTATGCAGAGAACAAAAAACTCCCTGGTTTTGAAAAGTTTTATTCATAACAATAACGTCCTTTGTCCTCTAACTTGATTCCACCTGTCAACGAGCTAAAAAATGCCTCGTTCGGAAACTTCCTTACGTTTTGATTTGAAATACGAAATTAACTCATTTTCAATTTCTTCCCTTGATGCCACCCTAAGACCATTCAAATGGTTCTGTAATCCTCGAACTAGGTGATAATCCGAGAGAGCTAAGTCAGGACAATATACTGGGTGGGGCAACACTTACTAGCAAACTCTCCTAGGACAGCTTTGGTCGGTACCTAGCGCTGTGCGTGGGAGCGCATTATCTTGACGGAAGAGGACTCCCTTTCCTCATCTTTCAAGTTCAAATTTCCATCTTAAAAAAGGGAAAACTACCACCTGCAATTTCTCTCCTGCACTGCATCATCTTCATAAGCACCCTGAATGCTTTGTGCTGCTGCACCTGCACTGGAACCTACGTGGAACTCGTGAAGTGAAGCGTGCCCAATGTGTTCTTTAGATAGAAAGAGCATGGGTACGAATATTGCAGAAAATATGAACGATACTTACATAATCTGAAAGAAAAAGTTACAAATGACTACTCATAATGTCATATATAACCAACAGGAATGGGCAAAATATAAATTGAAATGATTTAAAATTTTTCTCTAACAAATCGGCGAAAACTCCTGCACCGACCTGATATATCTTCATTGTTGTCATTCGCATTGGGGAATGATCCGCGAAATGCAATCGGCGAAGCCTCATGACTAGTTGCCCTATATGGGTCAACTAGTAATTTGTTTACACTTTAGCAATTCTTTGTTAGTGGTAACACAATTTCACGTTTTCTGCGTTATCTTCTAGTACGGGGGACATTCAAAAGTTTCGGCAACAGGAGAAGGAAAAAAACATTACTGGAGATACACATTTATTAAGCCTCCTATTTCTTTTACATACTTTCGTCCAAGGTTTGTGCGCTTTTGAAGCTGCGGTACCCAGAGCGTCATCCACTTGATAAAGCATTCGGAGTACTCACAAGTGGATATACTTTTTATCGCCAACATCAATTTTGTAGCAGGATGCTGTTCCCGTTAGAAATGGATCCCAGCAAGTTTTTTCGACACGACTCGCTAGTTTGCAGAGGAAAGTAAACTGCAACTGACTGACTATCGACCTTATGGTCCTGATTTCTGGTTCTTCAAGAAGCTGCAAAAAGAACTTGCAAAGATCAGTGAGGATAAATTCTGAACTGGAAAGTGTACCTTATTGTGAGTGCTCTGAGTGCTTTGTCAAGTTGATGGCACGGTTGCAGAAGTGCGTACACCTTGGATGAGAGTGCAGTGAAGGAAGGCGAGGCTAAAAAAATGTGCATATCAATTCTCTTCTTCTTGCGGCGTTAAAACATTTGAACGTCCCTCGTGTTGCAACTACCAAATAGGTAAATCACCTGCAGAGAAACAAACACAATTACAAAGGGAAATACAGTATTGAACACGGAAAACTACAACGCCAAATTACAATAATACAAATACTTCAATATCAGATCTCAAGAGCATAAGAGCAGTCCAAGAGCGACAGCGCAGCATATCAGCCAAACGAACAACACACACTTAAGTAGCAGTAATTTGGCCATAACGCAGGACATGCAAAGACCCAGGGTTGCGGAGTCGGATATTTTGGTAAAGCCTGAGTCGGAAATTGGTAGGAATCAGAAGTTGGAAGTAGACAGATGAAAATGGGTCTATTTCGTACAAAAAAAAAAACCGCAGTCGGTAATCTTTGGGGTAAAAGGAGCCGGAGTCAGAAACTGGCTGAATATAGTAGTCGTACTTCTTCCATGCAGTTCCGCAACCCTGTAAAGACCCGAAATAAAATACAAAAACAACGACTCTACGACTACCTCTGACTTAGGATGCACTAGCTCACTGCAAGGGCTCTCTCGCTTGTAGGAATACAAGAGCTGAGTGAACCGTTGTAGAAGAACAGCACAGCCTGAATAAAAGCCTGTTCACACGTTAGTCAAATGAACGTGTTCTCTCAGCAACTGGTGCGAAGGTTATGTTGCGTCGTTATGAAAGTAACAGTGCGTATGCAAAACAACGGCCGAACTGATAGCCATCACGTCAATTTGCTTAGCAAGGGCCACTAGAGAAGTTTTGTATGTCCTTTCTATTTTGAACTGAATTAGACATCATGAAGCTGTCGACTTTTTTAGTTGTCTTATAAATTCAGCACCGCATCCGGATACCGTGAAGTACGAACGGAGCGCAAGAGACTATCATGTGAACCGCCCTTACAATAATGTAGTTTTAAACTCAGTACCAAAATTTGCAGTTCTTTCTGGGAACAATTAACACGATTAATTTGTTTATCCATGTCAGTGTCAGCCTTGACAGTTAAATTTAAAGTAAAGGTGTTCCAGAAGGAGAAAAGGAAGAAGCATCCAGCATGTGAAGAAAATGAGGAACCCATGCATGGAGGAACACCCAACATGAGAACGAAAAGGAGAAGAGCCAAGGAGAACAGAGATTCTCAGCGTCTTCAAATAGCAAAACCACACAGTCAGATGCAACGAATGAAGAAATACGCTCTCGGACTGAGATTAAACGTTACGGTCATTACAAACATTTGAATAAACTAATAATTATAATAATTGAAGCAGTGAAACCAAATTTACTTTATTAGTAAGCTGCCACTATTACAAGGCGTTTTTACTTTACTTTTTTCTTCATGTGATAATAATGGCATTAACCTGTCAAGCAATACTACCAGTTGGCCGCGGCGCGGTCACACACGGTCTGTGTACATTTGAAACATCGAAGAAAAAATAAAAAAGACTCAAAAAATGCTGACCGCTCTAGAGAAGAACAATTGCATAGCATCAATGTACGTCCATAAGCACACTCGGCGAACACTTCGAGCAAGTGAGTCGATGCAAATGTAAACTGTTATAGGATGCAACCAATAGCGTCGACATATGTCGATGACGCTCCACAAGTCACTGTCGAAACACACACACTTTAATCACACGGCGTATATTTTCAGTACTCTTTTCATGTGTGGTTCAACTTACCCTTCTTTTTCCGCAACAACAACACAGACTGGAACGCGCAGCATTTGTTACACCATGCGCTGAACAGCTAAAAATAAGTTAGTATCCCTGCGTTCAAAAATAAAAATAAGTTCTACATTGCGCCTACGGGCAAAAAATTACTACAAGCAAAGAGAAGAAACAAATGCCAACACGAAGAAAAACACAAATAGAAAAAAGAGGCAGCGAGTAAAAAATCGAATAATTTACAGCATACGCAAAGTAAATCCATGAAGAATTAACGGTAATGCTTCCTACTCTACGGATATATATAATAAATAAAACTCTTACTTAGAAACGCTCCGCTACAGGACACATGGAATAAGATGGATGTCTCTCCACAAATGTTCCATTTATACATGCAAGGACAAGTCACAAACGGCCATGGTGACCCCGTTACTCGAACGATTAACCCAAACCGTTAATCGAAGAATAAACGTCGGCAGTTGACTTACTCGAGAACGAATTTCCGTTACTAGAATGCCTAAGGCGTAAAACACATGTAGCTACTTGTTAGCGATCACGGTTGTTACCACAGCTCCCTTTGTCAATCAATCGAATTTTTCTTCAACTAAATAAGTTATGACCATTACTAATTTCCACTTTAATCCGTCCTACCCACAGCATTTTCTTCCCTAGAGGGGAAGGAAAACATGGTCACGTAGTACGCCAAGCTAAACAAGGAACCTACGAATGGGGCCGCTGAAGGGGAAAGAAAGAGGAAGAGTGGGAAAAGGAAGGATCATCAGTAAGAGTGCCGAAAGCGAAAGACGCAAGCGCGACCAAAGAAAAAAGCACCCAAGATAATCTGGCAACGATATACGTCAATGCAGAGAATGGCGTAGCAGCCATCACAGCTGAATACGACGTTAATTTTTCACCAGATTACCGCTAACTCTGATGCTGTATATATTTCAAACACTGGAACTTAACGGGTTTACGGGCAAAGAAATCTCTATATAATCAACGATGGCAGCACACAGGTCTTACCCTTCACCTGCTGGAATTTCCCCCTTCTAAGTAAGTTTCAATCGTTAGAGAAAATTACGATGTTGGGTGGGTAGTCTAGGGTGTCCCTTGGAGCGCGACTCCCGTTAACACAGGCCGGGGAGCACACGGCTAACCTAACCGCTTGAAAAATAATGATCATAATAAAGCTATGAGACTTAAACAGCGTTACAAAATATTAAGCCAAAGTATTCCAGAACGACGTGCATTTGTTCAGTGCAAGAGCATAACATACTGTGTAATGCCGGGTAACTGACGCTCTGTTACAGGCTACATAATTAAACACGCCAGAGCAATGATAAACTATACATATTTCTTTTAATATTGCACTAGATAAGCCTTACATAGAGGATGTTCAAGAAGCACTGCAGCAATTTTTCCTTTTTTTTTTTTGCAATAACCTAAGAAGATGACAACATCATAACAATACCAGAGCTCTCTTTTTCGAACTATATATGCATCATCAAACCTGTTAAGAAGAGTACACTTCATAAACATTTCTAGCAATGCTATTCCGAAGAGAAAGCGCTTGTTTGGTACTTACAAAATCAACCGTGGGTTCCCACAGAAGCAGAGGTGGTGATGTGCATTGGTTGGACAACGTTTCTCAGCTGTACATTACACCAAATACTGCAGTACTAGGAGAGCAACTGTTCGCACTTCCCGCATGAAGTCCACTTCAATAATCCCAAAGAATAGTTTAAATGAGGTTTGTCAATTTACTCTCATAGCAGGAGATGGTTCTTGTAATTAGAACCAAAGGGTGAGAGCCAAGGGTAAGGAGTGAAAGCTTTTGAGTAAGCTCAGCTCTCGAGCAAATGACTCTACTCTCCAGGTACCATAGTATATATAAAGAGCTTTCAATTATTTTCAAAAGTGACGGATGCTTTGCTAAGTTGGTTTTGTCTACAAACTAGGACCGCACACCCAGTAACCAGACAGAAGGTTAGGCAACGTGTGCTCATCTTTAGCAGTAGACTCACACTACGAGCAGAGACTTTTGCAATAAGAATGTCAAATGAAAAGCGAGGCACCTCCAAAACACACTTCAATTATTATTATGTTAAGGGTTTTCCTTCTGTAGCCGAAAGGAGCACGACACAACAGCGAAATAAATTTTTCAACTAGGATAATTTACCCGGTTTATGGAAGGGACTTCTCATAGTATATCTCTATATATATATATTTTCTGGTTATGTATTTGGACGTGTGAATTTATTTCGTTCTTTCCATCTCATGTTTATATTATGTTTCGGTGATCCTGGTGAGAGTAGAAAATCTTTAAGAGAATAGAGGAGGCTTATACTATTCATAAAGAGACATAATGGGCCTTGGAAGGCTGATTTATCATCTGCTAGGATAGGCGAATGAGTAGACACTGCAGAAGAATATGTTTGTGAGGGGGCAGGGCGAGCAGCAGTCACATAGGGGAGGATTGTCACGCGTATAAAAATAAGAATGCGTGAGATTGGCATGCCCAGTCCGTAATCTCGCCAGTGACAAATCATATAGCCTGTTGGTGCATAGAGCATCAGCAAACTGTCGGGTTGATACACACCTTGAAATGGCAAAGGAATACACTCAACAGTTGTGGTAGTGGAGTGGGTTATTAGCGCTGCGGGCATCATGCCCGCCTCGCGCAGACACCGAGTAAGCTAAGTGACATTAAAAATAATCAAATTAGGTAGGTATTCTAACAAGGCCGGAAAGTTAGAGCTTTTCAATGGCACTAATAATGATTGGATCGAAGCATAGCATCACTGGCTGAAGAAACGAATGCACTAAGTATTAACTGTTCGCATGCCACAGCGAGTGCAATATCATGTACGAAGAGATGCTCGCCCGCAGCAGTCGTAGTTGTACAAACTTTACCAGCGCATCAGGGACACAACGTCTATATCGCGCCGAACTATTCCTGTGGCTCAACAGAGGCTCGTGCGCCACTAGGACGCGAGGCATGTTTTGTCGCGGCTTTTCTACCTGGAGGTCTCAGAGTGATCAGTGTGTAACTGATAGGAAAAAGGCGCAAGTTGGGGATCTCCAACCCCCGGACACGGCTGAACGCTTTCGCTCAGCTACGCCACACAGGGGAAAGAAACGAAAAGAGATGAAGACAGAAGAAACAAACGCCCGTGCAGACGGTCCCTTCCGTGGCCCTCCGCACGGGTAAAGGTGAACGCCTAGCGGTATAATTCGGCCACCACGACCAGCGGCCCACCTCCCGAAACAGAAGGGGAAGTATTGAGAGCCTGCCTAACTTTACAAAACTAACCTCGTCAGCAGGAACTACGGCAAGCTGCAACATCTGTTGCGGAAAAGGTACTCGGGTTGGCACTTGGCCTCTGGGGTTGTAAGGTCCATATATATTCTGGCAGGGAAAGGGCTCGCCAGAACATACCCATGAGGGCTCGCACACAGCAGTTAGAGTGCTACCTCACTAGAAATTTACTGCATATTTAATACTGCGTATATTTATTCACTCCGCAAATTGTACGATCCATACACATATACACAAATTTTTCAAGCCGTACAAAGTTCTCAACTGATTGACGGCACCTATGTTCTTCTCAAGACATCGCGCAACTCTTAAAAGCAACGACGGAAATTACTGCAGGACTTCAAGAACACCCTGAAGAGAATTAACTCTGGGGAGTGTAGATATTAACATTTGTGGCGAGTTCACGAAACAAATGGAAAGCTCAGAAGTAACTTGTCATCAATGATTTAAAATAATAATTGCAGGCGTTAGAAAAAGACCGATTTACAAGAATAAAATTATACAACACTATTCAAATACATACTGAACACACACACCCTTAGACCTTGGAATTTGATACACAATACTTTTAGATACTTCAACTGTAAACTGTAACACAACGCATGTGACGGCCGTAACGTTGATGCATCACTACTGGCTCTCATGTGACGTCACGTTACACGGGAATAGGTACAACAAGACAGGGT
Organism: Parhyale hawaiensis; assembly: GCA_001587735.2. Lineage (NCBI taxonomy): Eukaryota > Metazoa > Arthropoda > Malacostraca > Amphipoda > Hyalidae > Parhyale > Parhyale hawaiensis. The sequence goes on along the minus strand of LQNS02278140.1, from coordinate 4,314,407 downwards.
CACATGTGCCCCAGGGGGGGGAAGTAACATCACAAATATGTGTAGCGTCTTGGGATTACCACACACCATAAAGGCCCTATTCCCCAGGCAACAAGCCTTAAAGGCTTGATCTTGAAGCGGTGTGGTGGAATGAGAAACACTTATTTCTGGTGCTTTAAGAACGGTACCACAAAGTTGTACACATTTATAATGACAGTACTGTGGTGCTATAGGCAAGCAGGAGGACTAACTGCCTCAAGGGTCGCTGAGGAGAGGTGTCCAAGGGACCGACGGCCTAACGTTGAACGGTTTTCGTCTTGCATTTTATTTCAAGAAGTAGTTACATGAATAATGACGTGATTTTACGCTTCAAACTGCTCCGAAATTACAGTGCATATTTCGAGGGACAAACAGAAACAATTGTATGATCTAAGCATTAGCGGACATTTAATATTAAAAAGGGAATAGGTGTGGGAGGGGAGGAGGGGTGACTGTAATACCTGTACAAATCGCATCACATCAAATTCTATTTTTAATCGTTTTTATCCCGCTCGGAGAAAAAAATCACTTTTAAGTACACAGAACATAATACAACTTCCGAACATACAAAAGTTTTCTTCGGTAACAGATTTATGCATAAATTGTAATTAATTTGGAATAGATTGGATTGTTAAAATAGTTCAGGACTGCGTCTCCACAACTAAGGTTATCTAACAGAAAAAAAATAAGGGACATATAGAATGTCGATAGAAACAGGAAACCAATGCATGAAGGTGTTTCCACACAGGATTAACGCTAATGGGAACGAAGAGGAAGAACAGAATAAAACATCATCAGTACTAGTATGAAAGTGGAAGGAAGCAAAGTGGTACGGAAGACAGACGTCCCGAAGGCCTAGCTAATGGTTAAGATAACCTACATAATCCCCAGGGGGCGCTGCTCCCCATAACATAGGATAGGCGAAGCTAACTAACCCTATAGCCCATCCTACGCCCCCTAAGGGAGATGGGGCTACACGATGAGCGAAATCCAGGATGCTAAACCAACAGTACCCGTGTGTGCCCATGACATCTATCCGGGCTAAGTCAAACTTGTGTCTTAGGACCTCTGCTCAGTGGCTGTCGCACCCAAGGAGGTTTGGAAGGAGAGAACGAAAAAGCCTCGGCGAAGCAGCCAAAATTTCCGGCAAGGCTGAAGCCTGGCCAACTGGCTGCACATATGCACAGTGCCACTGCGATACTATATTGCAGTTCTTTGAGGTTTTCTGGGTAATATACTGCAAAAAATACATAGATATTGTGGTGTGCGGGTGTGCAGGCGGAAATCGACGCACACCAATCTGTATGCACGAGCATTGGCAGGAAGGCTTGGGCGGCTGTAGCTTCAAGGTTGGACATAGTAGCAATGGAACGATAGTGAAGTTTGCGGATATATCGGGCAGAATATATACTTTACCAGCTTACTTCTACCAATAAACATAGCAAGACTGCATATATATAGCGATTACAGGATATACTTTTGAGTAAATGCGCACCGCCACACAGGAAAAAATAATTAGCTGGCTTGCCAGGCGAACGAACGATCGTGTTTCTGCCTTCTATTCAACCTCCTTGGTCGCACCGTTGACGCGGAGGTTGAGCTCGCGCTTCCGCGAGAACGCCAGTTGTATTAAGCCTAGCCGCCCTCCTCCTCACCATCTGTGCCACAAAGAGAGGAAAGAAGAAGAGGCACAAAGTACGTGGAGGAAATTTTAACGGGACAACTTAGAGCTTCCTATAGTGTATGGGAAGCTACACAAATATGGGCTGAAATGAAACGGAATTTCGGGGTAAATTTAAAACTTTTTGACCGAGGCGGTACTACAGCCATTTGACTTAACTTCGCTTCGTGCTTCAGCAGTTGTAATATATATAAGTAGGATAAATGCTTCGGCTACTATATCAGTACGTACAAAATTAGCGTTAGGTCGGGTATGTATTGTCATATAGCTACCTGAAAATTATTATTAAACCTCCACTAGAACCAAGCCAGCACTAACTACTCGTACATGAATGCGTATCAGAATAATGAGGGGAAGATTTGGCAAGTTCAATTTGCCAGGACCGACCGGAGACACTGAAGTTGAGAGCGAAAGAGCGTTGGGGCCGCAGGCGGACTACAGCGTCAACCGTTGGAGACATTCATTGCGCAGTCTACAGAAGACATCATGGCTTAGATCATCTCCATTGAGATAAGTCTACTCTCCCTAGCTTTACCTTATCCTACTACATCAGTCATTAGTATTGATCTTGTTACTCAGTCCTGAGCTGTGGGGCTCAGCATACGACCGTCTCAAGGGTAATCGGTAAGGGATCAATACCTGAAATTCGATCTAAAGTAGCGGAACCATCATTCAAGACACAAGTTTTGGACCAGCTGCAGCTAAGGAAATGAGATGATCTCAATCGAACTCTCCCAATCGATGACGCCTCACCAGCCTATTAGTTCTTCGCGCTCAACTTGAATGTCCACAAACCAAATTTTTATGCCACGAGCGCTGCGATGCAGCGGTTGGGTAAATAAATCAATAACCAAACGACAACAATCAACATTTGCCTAGCCTCACGGCGTACGTAACTAAAGTAAAAATTTATTTAATGTGCAACCACGTCCAATATAAATTTTAGAACTTGTAGAAGCGCAATATTGTTCATATCTTAGTATACATGCTGCTTAATTCTTTTCCTTCTTCCATCGGACTGCTGCTGTTAGATAAGCAACTACACACCGCTCCAGAATTGGCTTATAAATTGCAAGAATATATTTTAACTAATAAATAGCGGCAGACTGCAGATCCGCCAATACTCCGGAATGTAGCCTATTACTAATATTACTTAACCTAAGACAATATAACGAGCGTTACCTTAGCGAATATACTATTAGCTTGAAAAATATTCCCTTCATCAATCAAATATCAATGTGCCTAGCATATAACAATAGCAATAAATACAGTACAGAGGGCGCCGCGACGCACTATCCCGGTATTTACCGGCCTCTGCATTATAATAGTTAAGGTATATACAAGTCATAACTTTAGTATAAGACAGGGGGCTACTGGAGACACTGCTGGAGCGAGAGACGGGGCTGCGGAGGTCGCCTAGTGTACCAAGCGCTCGCTCGTTTAGATCTGGAGCAGACGAACCGAATTCTGCAACTAGGATAAGAGTTTGACGGGTTCATGGGTCTACAGGTTGTAGAGTACGGCCGAGCGCTCATCTAGATTTGGAGTAATCGGATCGCACTTTACAATTATGCAAGACCAAGATTTGCAGTAATCCTAGTTCGATAGGTTAGAGTGCGGCCGAAAGCTCCTCGAACCCCTGAGTAGTGGGACTACACTCTGCAACCAGGAGCAAAGTTCCCAGTGTTCATAGGCCCACGAGTAAGAAGATTATGGCCGAGCGCTGCTACAGATCTGGAGCAGAAGTGGGCTACACTCTGCGACAGGGCAGCCAGCAGCGAGACTTGAGAGTGGCAGCCATAACTGGAAGTAGCGTTGTGCGGCGCACCCGGGCACATCTGTGATAGTAACATTGTTATTTTTTATTATATGATTCTTTAACCCTCAAATTAGACACAATGTATCAATAGTGTTACAAACGCTACATGAAATCCTTAAAGAGATCGTCACAATCGGTAAAAAATAAAGGGATTACGGTATGCTCGCGTACAACCAACCAGTTATTATATTAAGGGCTTTCCCGCCGTAGTCGATGGGTGCATGATACAACAGTGATAAATCTTCAGAGACAAGAAGTTCTTACAGAGATCAAGTTAACAGGTGATGTCTCGTTCTCTTTTAGATTTCGTAATAGCGGTCAGTATTGTGTTGTTCATATTCAATATGTTACCCTTGATTATGCAAATATAATTATAATTTTTTTTTTTTACTTTGAAACATCAATACATGTATTAACTAAATGTATGGCTATGTTGCAAATATAAACAACACTATTAAAATAAATATTTAGCCATTTGCTAAGTTTATCATACAAGCTTGCTTATTTACGAGTTTTTACCGTTGCCTCAGATTTTTCTACAAGTTAATAAAAACGTCATAAATACAAGTGAACAGGAATATTTCTATTAAACGTCCCAAACCAAAAATTATAACCAACTGAAATAGGCGTTCGGTAGTGGTAAACATAAGTTAATTTTTAACACAGCAACCTCCATTTTTCATGATTTTTATAAGGCGATTATCAACAGACTTTGTCAGATCTGATATTTCAGACGGTTGAATAAAATCTGCAGCTGTTTTTGCTGAATTCCAGAGGCTTACTTTGTTCGAAAACTGCCGACCACCTTCATAGACCTTCTTTTTGATCATTGCCCAGAGGTTCTCAATGGGAATTGAATCGGGGCTCTTCGCTGGCCAGGTGATAATCCTTTTTGATTTAAACCCTTGATCCGCACGCCACTTAGCAGTGTACCGTGCTCGGTGTGAGGGAACGTTTTCATGCTGAAACACCAATTTGGATCTGCGCGCGATAGTCAGCTCATCAAGCCATGGAATCAAGTTTGCTCCATGAAACTGGCAGTACCTTTCTGCACTCAGTTTAACTCATGCCACTTGAATTGGACTAATAAGGGTGTCACCTACTATCACGACACAAAACAGTACACCTAAAAAAACCGTGTCTGTTGAGGTCGGTCATGGAGGACCCATCCATCTATACCATCAAGAACGCCTCTGCATTCGTCAACAAATATGACATTGGAAAAATCAGCTTTCATGTTTTCAGCCCATTTGAGCCTTTTTTGTTATGAGTTTTTGTAAGAAGTGGTCGTCTAATTGCCTTTTTCACTTTCCCTAGCTTCAGCAGAACCTAACATCTTCTCTTTCTGCTTGGTATTGGGGCTCCAGCGTCTTCAAATATCGCCTTACTTGTAGAAACTTGTTATCTAGCCATAGAAACCTTCAAATGTCGCATATCCCTGGATTCCTGGATGATGTTCGGGCCCTCAAGTCCTCTGCAAGTGGTGCGCCGCCTACTCTTTGGATTAGTGTTGCACTGCTAGATCAACTGGGCCCGCCGATGCGCCAGCTGCTCCAGTAGGCTATTGCCCTCTGCAGCCAAGGGGTAGTGCGCCAGCGGAGGTTGATCCGGGATTCCATCCAAGAACGCATCCAGTTTCCTCTTAAAAGCTGGAAGTGGTCCACGGAAAGTTATGAGATGCGTCGGGAGGCCATTAAACAGCTTGGGTCCCATCCCAGAGAACGAGCGGTTACACCACGCTCGCACGCCAGCAAGTAGTCTGTTGTCAAATGGCGGTATCACACAGATTGTTCCAAAGCATATATGTTCCTTCGTGACGATTTTCAGGCGATGGTCACTAAAAATTAGGGACCAGACCCATTATATATGACTTTCCACACATATATTATAATGTATCTTTCCCTGCGACGTTGAAGAGAGTACATAGATAAGAACTCCAACCGCTCCCAATAGTTGAGATGATGGAGTCCATCGATCCTGGCTGTGTACGTCCTTTGGTTGCCCTCTAGTTTTTTTTTATGTGACCTAGAGCCCTCGGGTTCCAAAGTTGGCTACAGTGCTCAGCCAGAGGTAAAAAAAAAGAGCTTTATAGAGCACCAGCATTGGCACCGCATCTCTAGTGTGGAAGGTTCTCCAAATCCACCCCATCATGTGCCTACACTTGCGCTGAACCGCATCCACGTGCTCCTCAAATGTCCCCTTATCATCAATTATTACTCTCAAGTCTCTGACAGAACTCTTGCGCTCTACTTTGTGGCCACCCGCCGTAGTATATTAAAAACGCTACTTGGATGAGAGCCATACCTGAGTAACTCAAATTTTGCATCATTGAACTCCTTGTTGTTATCAGCTGCCCACTCGTAAATCCTGTCCAAATCATTCGGGAGCTCCGTGCAATGATGCCCCTGAGAAATGCTCATCAATAGTCGAGTGTCATCGGCAAAAAATAAAGCCTTTAGATGCATTAATCGTTCATCCATATCGGTCACATGAATCAAGAACAGCAGGGGCCCCAATATTGATCCCTGGGGAAACCCGCTAATCACTCGTGACTAATCTGAAGTTTGTCCGTCCACAACAACGAACTGTTTACGGCCCGTGAGGAAGCTGTGGATCCACTTCAGCAAACGGCCGCCCACCCGACACGTACGCAACTTTCGCAGTAAGAATCCATGGTCAACCTTATCAAATGCTTTAGCGAAGTCAAGATAGATGACATCCACGGCCCGCTCGCTTGAGAGTGAATCGAGAACCAGACGCTGGTGCTCCAAAAGTTGAGACAGACAGGATCTCCCCCTCCTAAAACCGTGTTGGTTCGGGTTGAGGTGTTTGACCAATTGTTTTGCTATAATCTTCTCGAAGACCTTCACAATATGAGACGTCAGAGTGATGGGTCTATAATTCTTCTTCAGGTGTCGCTCACCTCCCATATGTATGGGAACAACCGATCCTCTCTTTAATAACTCGGGAACAGCACCTGAGTCCACTGATTTTCTCCAAAGTAGGAAGAGAGTTTTTTTTCATTTGGTGTTTGCACATCTGCAGTAGGATTCCGAGCAGTCAATTTCCTCGTAGAGGCTCTATCCAGAGTTTTCCGATTGACCTTACCTTCAAGTGCACAAGCATTAATTGTTTGGTGCTCACGCTGTAATTTCTTGGAAATTTTGAGTGTTGTGTTACCAGAAGCCAATAACGAGGTCACTTTGATCTTGTTTTCACTGGTTAGACCGCTTTTCTTGCCCACGTTGACAAGAGAGTGATGTTGCATAATCTGGCGTAACAGCAGAACCCCGTGCGATAAACAAATGTTGCTAAAACGCGGGAAATGGTTCAGTTATATTTTTATTTATTTGTTTTTATAGTTACAACATACCTATGCACTAAGTTACTATCAACATTTTAAATGTTTTACTCTTATCTTGAACAATACGCAAAAAAATTGTATTTGCATAATCAAAGGTAACATACTGTAGTAGATAGGTATTGTTTTGACAGTCCTTTAATTGTTTTCACTGGGATATTACACTTTTAAATATCTCTTCATGTATGAATTATTAACTTTATGTCGGTAACAAGGAGGTGCAATGGGCCTTGAAACGATGTTTTATTAAACGTAAGAATAATTTCCAGCGTGGCACACACACCAAAATGTGCCTGCCTTTGAGCATCAAAGTGAGGGCATACAGAGAGGATATACTTGATGTCCAGCACGTAATCTGGCTAAGAAAGGTGGCTGGGTCATCCCGTGTAAGCGTGTGTCAGTGAGGGAGAGGGGTGTGTCCAGCACGCACGTAATCTGGCTAAGCAATAAGCACACTTCCCGCAATCTATTGAAATTTGAGGAGTCAGGGAAAGGTTTCGTCAGCGGTTTAATTTCACACAGCTTGTTGTTCACTACAGTTCCCCAGCTCGTCTGCCAAGAGTCTCTCATTAGCTTCTTGTAGTGCCATTTATAGTCAGATCGCGGAAGAAGTACTGATTTAAGGTCCCAGTGAGGGCTTCCCTCGCAGTTCGGTCCGCACGTTCATTACCTTGGACCCCGCAATGACTGGGGCCCAGCAAAAGATAAAAGATTCACTGCTTTTTGTGATACGATTCTGGATTAGAGTTATTAGAAGGTGTGTAGGGTTGTACTGCGAAATCGCTTGTATAGCACTTTTAGAGTCTGTGAGGATTGTTATGATAAATGTGGTAGGGATTCCGCGTACTTCAGTGCATCATATACTGCGTATAACCAACCAGGGCCTGAACCGAGGGCAGCCAACATTATATTATTAAAAATATTCCAGCCTAACAAAGCTATAATAGGTACTACAAAAATTAGGAGAACATTAAATGCATGATTAAGTTTACAGAGCGCATGCACTACACTAGCGCTGAAAAAGATTCAATTTTTGACCTGCCGACAACAGAAACAAGTGAAGAGATAACATTAAAAACAGAAGAACATTTTCAGTAACCAAAGTAATCAATAAAAAGGTTCATATTGATTTCGGGACAACAGAGGATCCAATACTGTATCTTGCTACAAAAGTGACATCTGTTAGGAAATCAAATATAATCTAATCTTCATTGGGTACACAAAATATTGGTATCAACTATCAAGATACTACAGGACAAGCGCTCTAAAACGTCCAGTGAACTGCAGAGATAATGGACATTGGACAGTGCACACACCTGGTAGAGCAGGAGACAGACGGAGAGGCTATGACTGCTGTAGTGTAGCCCTCAACACGTCCAAGGTGTTGGCCAGCAGGGTACTGTCCGTGGCCTTGCCATCCACACTGACCACACCCTCGCTCTGGTAGTAAGATGCAGCAGGGAATGATAATTACTCCATCAATGTTCAAAATGTTCAAAATGTTCCAAGTAAACGTCAACTATGCTAATAGTCTATTTCCAATACCATACGTTGTGCCAATAATCCACTTGTGTCTAATGCCTAACGCTGCAAGGACTTCCAAAGGAACAATAATATTTCAATCACATCATCGCTTTCAAGTCTATTGGGATATATTGGCCTAAGTCAAGCTGATATTTTCAGCAGGCCCAGCGAGATGTACACCTAGACTGAAAGGTCTACAAGGATTCGAGTGTTTCACTGTTATAATAGTAACAATATATTGAACAACAGTATTCTTGCAAGTTAAAACAACAAAGATGTCTAATGAAACGAAAAATATTTTAGATGTCCGGATCCATTCCACGTATGATGACTGAAATGAGGATCATATAGTCCAAATATATATACCTTATTATGAGCATCACTAAGTTAAGGATGCATGGAAAAGATATCGGCCGCTACTCACCTTAAGTTTAGTTAGAAGACATATACTCTGCCCGGTGAGAGAGGCAGCAAATAAGGAGGCGGTGTCCTTCACTCTCTCTACTATCCCCAAACTGCCGTCAGCACATAGAACTTCAAGTACCTGCAATCACAGTAATAAAAGCATCAATGTAAGTTGCCCCCATTGAAACAAAGAAGCTAGACAGCAATGTAACACCGAACTATAAATAGGCTGAAAAAATTCCGATTACTCGTAGGACGCGCATTGTGAGAAATTCGGTGATATATAGGTAGTGTACAGGGTTCGCACCAATGTCCGCGTTGTCTAGACGCTGCGTATTAGCATTAAGAAGTAAAACTGGCAGCTGTTGATCGAGTAATGATTAGTTACAAACCCCCGAGGCGCGTAAGGGGGGGGGAAGGAGGCTGTCCAGTTCTATAGCAGGATATTTGTAATTCTTTCAAAGAACCAGAGGAGGGCTACTAACAGCAGGGTACTTTAAAAGCGACCTTCCAGTTCAGTGTTCCTCAACTTTTTCGGAGTGGTTACCCCAAAAAGCAATTATCAATTACCCTACTGAACATATAACCGGCAGTATCAGATGTGGGTATAGCTATATATATCGTCGAGGCGGTCGGCGTGAGTCGAGACAAAAAAAAAGATCAGGAAAAAATAAATAGGAGTATACCTACTTAATTTATGGGTACATGACTTGGCTACAAACCTTAGATAGCTCAACGTTAACTCATAAAAGATGGTTAAGTAGGGAAAGGGAAAAAAATTGTGAAGGGTTTAAAAATTGCCTCATGTCACCCCACTACCCAAAGTGTCTCAACTCACCCCCACCGATACCATATCAATAGATAACCGTCGAGAGTAAAGCTGACTTGATTTGGTCAGGCTACCTGTTCTAACATAGAAAATTAATAAAACCCAAAAATATATGAGTAATTTACCCTTGTGCAGGAGTAACACTGCTCTAGCTGATGGAATGAATTACAAATCAACCCGTTTAAAAATTTTGTAACATTACTGTTCAAAAAACAGTAGTTGCACAACGAAACAATTCTGCTTCAATTTCCATTATGTTAATTCTCAAATTGTGATTAAAAATAAAAAAGTATGTGGTACATGCAAAGGATGATGTGGCACATACAAATGATAACGTACCGTACTGTAGGCAATGGATGACTTGGCGCATGCAAGGGGTGACGTGGCACATGCAAAGGAAAACGTGGCACATGCATTGGATGACGTGGCACATGCAATGGATGACTTGGCACATGCAATGGATGATGTGGCACATATAAACGAAAACGTGGCACACGGAAAAGGAAGACGTGACACAAGCAAAGGATGAAGTGGCATATTAGAATATGATGTGGCACATATAGAGAACGCTATGGCTCATAAGAAGCATGATGAGGCACATAAAATGGTTAACGTGGCACACAGAAATAACGACATGGCGAATATCAAGGATGATGAGGCACAGGCAAAGAAAGACGTGGCACACTCAAAGGATGATGTGACACATGCGAAGGCCGAAATGGCACGTATAATTAAAGGATGATGTGGCGCACATTAGACTCAGTCACGGAACACACGAGCACCTGGTCAAACGAAGCATTAGGACACTGAGCTGTGAAGGCCGACCGCGCCGTAAGGGATCCTGACGACACTAAGGACGAGAAGGCGTCTCTGTTGGCGCCCGACCCGTCCAAGAAACACAGCACTGACAAGTCCAGCTTCAGGGGCAGCACGTGCTCAGAGGAGTTCTGCAAGCAAAGCAATACAGGGGGTCACAAAACTCGACTGACTCTTGAGATACTTTAAACAACGGGTAAAAGCAAAAAAAAAAAATTCTGTATGCCGCTGAATATAGTGAAAATGAATGCCTAGACTGACTGGCAGACACGATACTGCAGTGCTTCGGGAAATGAGGCTGGGTGGAAGGGGGTGGGCACTAACACAGCATAACTGTCGTAGTACTGTTACTATGTAAGTTAACTTATGCCTCTCAAATCCATCACAAGTAGATGCTTCAAGCGAAAAAAAAAGGACGAGATATAGAGTATGCCAAGATAAGAGTCGAGCTTAAGCACGAAAGTGGCCCCATACAGGATCAAGGTGCACGGTAACAGTAAGTCGGGAAAGAAGAGAAACAAGAAAGGAAAGTACGGTACCTATCATTAGTAGGAAAACGAAGCTGGGAAAAATGTCCCGAAAGGCTCAGCTTGGGCTACCTACAGGCCCTTGGGCACTTGCACAGCATGAAAACGTTAGTTCACGTAGAAAATTTTCACATTGTTCACAAAAGAAGATTAAAGTAAGTTGTTATTTTAAGATAACCAAAACACAACGACGTGCTGCAGAGAACACGCACGGATAAAGCAGACAGGGAACGAACATGCCAACATGGTGCACTAGCATGAGTATGCAAAAGGATGGAAGCAAAGAGCGCACGACAGGACGATGTCCTTGAGATTTAAGTTAGGC
>LQNS02278140.1:4216082-4235143 GCA_001587735.2 Parhyale hawaiensis | reverse complement strand
ATCTCCATGACGGATCCTACACACAGAGTGCTGACACTGTCATCACACAGGGAATGGAACCCAAGCTGATCACACACACAAACACACGTGCATCAACAGTACAATACAGGAATGGTAGCTGGCGTACCAAGTCACTTAACTTAGGGGGAGAGAGGCGCACGTCCCATTGGAGTGGCTAAGCTTACCTGAATAGAAGCATTGTGGTTGGGCATCCCTGAAGAGATAGAAATGAGCACTGTGGTGAGTGAAGCATGGACGAGGTGTGTGTTCAAGAGCAGGAGAGAGCGAGAGAGAGAAAGAGACACACACGATCAGAGACTAACATCGCACCAGCAGTACACGAGTACAGCCAACACCTATAATAATTACTGCTCTATGGCAATCAAACTAAAACTCGTAGCCAAACAATGCAACCATCGGTAGAATGTTGTGAAGAAAGTTGTGCAAGGGGCTTATATTGGTGGAAGAGGTAGGAGGGAGGCAGAGAGGGTGTGCTGAGAGATAATCTGATTAGAAACAGGACTCACACAGTGAGAGATCATCGATAGTGATCCAGCCAATGTTTGCAACAGCAGTCTCTAATAGAGCATCAGAAAGTGCAGAACAGAATGATGAAAAGAAGCTGGCATACCAAAAAGAATGGACACAGAGCGTGAGTTTACTAGAACAAGCCACTAATCTTGACCATTTTGCCATGTTACACAAGGGAAACGAAAGTGTACCGAGACATGCACCTCAAAATGACAAGAGCAGCAGATCTACTAAACTAAGATAGGCATGCCTTATACATAACCCTTTACCAGATAAATGTCCACACGTGGTTAATTACATAATGCTTTATCTGCGGGAGTATTCATCAGCCTTCCTGCAAATTTGCAAAAGGGTTAACCCTTTCACATTTTCTAATTAAACATCAATTTTCATTGGCATAGCACATTTGCAACATAACCGAATGCTTCCCTTCGTCGTTCAATGGTCAAGGGAACACAAACGGCAGACTTCACATCACGATAGGATATTTAAAATGGGTCAACAGAAGAGATTCCTTGTAGGTAAGTAAGGTACCTACAGGGAATAAGCAGATACAAAAGAGAAGTAAATATTACACAAGAATTTTAATTTTAGCACTTGCTTATGTCAAGCTCTCTAACTACATCCCAATACCATTTAAAAATTCAGCTACTTATGGTTACAATGCAAGAAGAGAATGCAGGTATGGTATGTATATACTTGAAAGGGAAAGTAGTAATTAAGCAACAACAAAAGCCTATAGCTACTTTGGCGTAATTTGCCAGAGTTTCTACAAGCATAAAAATAATTATTTTAGGTTTAAAATTGAGAATAAATTTGGAGTTTACACTGTGTAAATTTTGATGTTCATGTATGAACAGTCTTTTTAGTACAAACATTCAAAGTTTAATATTTAGAAATGAAAAATGCTCCACAGAATGTCGAGTTGACGATGCAGCACAATCGAGGATTAAAAAAAAACTAGCAAGAGTGCAAGGGGGCAGCACAACGAGATATTTCTGTAGTACACTGGCAAGTAAAGCAAAAGAACAAGATTGAACTTGCCAATTACATGCTATTCATGTGCCATATATGCACAGTCCCCAACTGTAAAGTCAATGGCAATTTGCGTGGGACCTCATCCATGCTTCCGAATATCATCAGTCATTTATGTTTTATGGCACCCTCTTAAGAAGGAAACTATATAGGCAGCAGATGAGAACCAGGATGAATGTGATACTATACAGGCTTTATTATTACGTTGCAAGAAGTTTTCCCTATGCGCTGCCACTATTACGTATCGACATCTACTAGCGAGATATCAAGCCACCAATCGCTCAGACTTGGGCAACCTTCAGAACCATAGGTTGCCACGCACCACTTCAAACAATAGTCTCACTTTGCATTTTCTTCCTAAGAAGTGGAGTAAGTGAAGGAAAGAACCCTACATAAACTACTGTAATTAATGGAGACCCACAGCATAGCCCAACCAACCACCCACAACAATGTGACGAGCAAGGAGCCCCAAACAAAGCCTCCGTATGGGGTTCAGTGGTTGCCTCACTTTGCTTTGCTTCAACGCACTGGAAAACAAAAAGTCACGCTTCACTACAGGGATGATATAGAGCCAGGCAGGGAGTAATAATAACGGGAGGAACAGTCATCAGCTGATCGAAAAATTGTGACGTCAGAGCCCGAGCGGTGTTCCAACCAGTGGCGTTCAAGCGGACAGTGCGCGCTCTAAGTTAGAAGTAGAAGCGGAGCTTTCTGCCCAGTATGGCTGATGTGTAACGTAGGTAATATTTTACTGCTATGAATCAATAATCACAATTATCTAGACGTTTTTCATAAAATAATGTAAAATACAGAGTCCCTAAAAACAGGATACCAATAGAGGTAAAGTCAACTTTTACTGTACCCTCCGCTGGGAAACCCACAAGCACTGGTTTGTGCTGCAGATATATGCCAAGAGGCCCCAGATGAGTAAGTACAGCTGCAGCCGACCACTAAAGCTGGCACTAAAACAGAAGGTTCAACGACCCAAGCCCCTCCCCACCCCCATTCCTGGTCAGGCAGATGCCCCCACACAGCTCCACATACCAAGCAATTGCCAACTCGACACTCTGAATGTCACAAAGATCGCCAGCCCGGCAGGCCCGATTCTGGCTCCTCTAGCACAGAAGTCAGACACACATGGAATGCTGCCGTTATGGGTACAAAGAAAAATCAACAAAATGACGAATTTGAGAGGTAAAACTACTGATAATATATGTTTTATCAGTTTATAATCCACTCGTCGACAACTTTGTAGCGTCATGGTCAACACAATTTGTGTACGCCCAAAAAAGTAACTAAAAATGCTTACCGTAAAATCAGTTTCCTCCGTGTCACTAAGAAAGTTACTGATACATTTTCAGCCTTGGTGTGAACTAAAACTCTCAAAAAAAGTGCAATTTTTACTATTTCCAGAGTACAGTAACACATTCTGACAGGTAGATGAGCTGATACGTTGAGATGAATGATGTGTAAACACACCTTTTTAAGAACATGTTTACTACCATTCTCTCAAGTCAAAAGCTCGACAGGCTTATCTGCATTAGGCCTATATGATGAAAATTGCCTATTAATGATGGGCCTAAATACACTACCTACAATAGAGACTTATATTGAGCTTTAACTAGAATGTCTATTTTTTACAAAATAGACAGTAATATCAATGATAAAAGCATGTACATCAAACGAACTTCCCAATGCTTGGTCTGCTATGACACAAACCCAGATTGTTCTCTTTCTTTGTATGATTGTTTGTTCCTCCCATTATTATTACTTCCCGGAGCCAGGTATGTTACTACACCTTGCCATAGCACAGTAAATGCTATGCTGTATAAGCAACTAATGTACCCAGGGTCTAAGAGCAATGTTTGTTCAAAGTTGGCGCTTTCCAGACAGTTATGGTATGCTGTGAGCCGTGGGTTTCCGCGAGTGTTCTAGAACGTTCAAGAGTAACAGTAAGACATGGAAATGGCTACAGGCTTTGTTGGACAATATCAGTATCCTAGAAATGCAAAAAAAAAAAAAACCAGAGAAAGCAACCAACGACATTCGGATCAAACATTAACAGAGAAAAGAAGTCCAAACCATGAGAGGCATGTTAACAGAAAGTTAAAAACTCTCATCAAATTATCCACATGTTGAAAGAAAAAAACAAGGAAAAACTAACACGGAACAACTGTAGCTTGTATAATTTCTCGTGTTGTTCTAGGAGCAAGAGATGGGAGATGCTAGTAACAGTTGATACCAAGCCTTACATTACAAGCTGATATATTAGACGCTATATTGACCAACTGAACTGTCTGCGTCTTGTAAGAATAGTCCTGATAGGAACATCCTATAGGAAGGACCGTGGTCCTTATGGTTAAGGGGTCATCGATTAGGACATTAGATTACTGAATATTTTAAGCCTCCGTCTCCACAACTAAGGTAATCGAACAGAGGAAGAAGTAAGGGATATATAATATTGACGACGCATGGAACCCATGCATGAAGGTGTTCTCACACAGGATCCATGTCCATGGGAACAGCAAGTCGGGAAATAGGAAAAAGAACAGAAGAAAGTAATATCAGTAAGAGTATGAAATCAGATGAAAGCAAACTGGCCACGAAAGACAGACGTCCCGAAAGCCTAGCTAATGGCTAACATGCAGGATCCTCTTGGGGGCACTGCTCCCCATGACAAGATGGGCGGACCAAAACTAACCTAACCCTATGGCGCATCGTATGCCTCCCGAGGGATCGACTGGGACAGCTCAGTGGATTAAAGTCAGAGGCCATTATAGAGCAATCAGTTTATGATAAACACTTGAAACTCGATTCAAAAATGTGAGACCCACGCTCTAAAAGAAATTTCAGAAGAGTAAAAGGTAAGGAAGATGAGCTTGCCTCGAAGGAACTGTCCCAATTGATTACATCTTCAGCTTCCAAATTCAGGCCAGTTGAAGTTTCAAAACGGACTTTACAACTTCCCAATGATTTTCATTAAGCTACTTCCCTTGTTGCACTAATAATCTTTCCTTAACTTTTTTTTTGGAATATATTCTTGAACAGTGCATGTCCAACTGGCTTTTACCCCCAGAATACGCTTAATAACTTGATGTGTGATAATGTTTACAGTTTACACATCATACATCTATCGATGCAAACAGAAACTGGCGGTAATGCCGGGTGAGGCCAAACACAACAACATAGTGCCTCACGAAAGAGGAAGGGATATAGCTATAGTATGTTGAGAGAAAGGAGAAAGCTAAGCTGATGAGTAAATACAGGGTTCGCTGAGTTTCATTACAGAATCTACCATGGCTTCCAGTCTAAGTTATATGAAGTAGCAACAACAGATATTACTCCCTCAGCACAACAGCTCTGTAACTCTAAACGATCGATATTTTTGATGTAATCCTCACAGCTGATGGATTACGAGACTAGTTAGCTTTTTATTATTATTTTCAGAGTTTTATCATAGCTACTAGCTAATTTGTATCTTAAATATAACCACAGCATGCAGTCCAAGTTATGAAAAGCGACAACAAATACATTACCAAGAGCTACGCGACCATCGAAGATAAGTAGCTACCTTGAGAACCTTAAAGGACACAGAACAAAGACGAAGCAAGCTGTTGAGAGCTTCATGCGAAGTGAGAGATTAGCAAAATGAGATTGAGAAGATAGGTAATGTCTGAGGTACATAGAATTCATAAAATGAGAACAGGCAAAGGTGAGACAGTGATGGCAGATTTATTTGGCATTGCATTACAAGTACATCAATGGTATTCTATATAGCTAGCCTTAATGTTGGATACGGTAGCTACTGTAGCCTACAGCAGCATGGAACACTAGTGGTTAGATTATATCTAGCTGGGCAATAAACGTGAAGCCGAGGTAAATTTCAGCTACAGCTCTAAATTTTTATATCTTCTGTATTAACATATTCTATAATATAGTATTGCAATACAAGGACTACCCATGATGTGTAATGAATGGCCATCTGGTCGCCATAGAACGCCGAAAGTTATACTTTTACTAGATCAATTGGAATTTGGGGGAGGGGAGAACATCAAGGGATATGGAGGATTAACGTGTTCAACGTCCCATTAAAAAATAGAATTCGATATGAATAACAAAATTCAGAAGCGTGACTGAGTGGTCCCAGTGGACCTCAAGTTATTATAAAGCTACCTATAATTAAAAATTGAATAAGAAATTTAACTCCTTAACTAACCTGAAACTCTTTCAGCTACCTAAACGTTTTCTTAAAAAAAATTGAGAACATTAACCAGGATTAAGAGAGGAGCAAGTAACAATTGATCACTTTTTCTATGGGCAGCAACTGATCACACATGCAGCTAACACAACAACCACATACCCTTTAATTAATGATTAGATCTTGCCTTACTCATACAAATAGTACTAGGTATGTGATACATTCTGGTAGGAATAAAACTACTGTATTTGATACGTTGCATATGCTATAAAACAAATGGTGACTTGGCTCTAGGCGCTACGTACCTATGAAGGTGCAACATAGCAATTCTCATAGCCTACATGTACAAGCCGTACAAAAATAGTATATGAAACTCTACTGCCACGTGCACTTGTGTTTATTGAACCTATTATATTGATACATAGTGTGACACTTGAAACAGGCGAAATAGACCCGGTGCAGTAATATCTTGAGGGTCTGTGGAACAAAAACAACTCGAGTTTCACCCAGGTTTGACAGAAAATATCAAACGAGAATGCTTTCTCATGCAATGCCGACCAGACGTTTAGTATGAAATTGTGCCCTAGCTTCCCAAACTTACTGGTCCTTGTGGAAATAGAGCTGGTCCGGCCCTCTAGCAGCAACTTCTACTTTTTTTTCATCCTGCAGCCAATTTTTTTTTTTTTTTAGATCTTACGACCTGTGATCCTGCCCCATCTGTTGCAGACTTTATGGCTAATGAAGCTGAAGCCTATCTAGTCATTATATATACTAAAGATAGGGTTGGATTATTTTTGCAGGGCTGTAAGTTTCCACTGCTGTTTTCTTTTTCAATAATCATGTGGTCTTTTAGCTAAAAGGGTGCAGGTCATGGCTAAGAATTTTCGGACTGAAGACGAACGCACGGCTTCAAGACCGCCACACAAAGCAACAAGCTGCAGGGAGCATAAACCTGGATCCAGGAAATTGCTATCAGCGGGTCACGCACAGCTCTACCGGTACCTACTGAATATTTTACCATAAGCTAACAAGATGTTTCTTACTAGCCTACGCTCGACTTATAAACTCAAGAAATTTGTATAAGCTTCTGTGAATAAAATTTAGCAAAGTCATTCATGTCAAAAATATTTCAGCACTTTAAAAAATATATAACCTACCTTGGCTGACGATTTTCAAGTCTAGATGATGAGAAAAAGGCTAGCTTATTCACACTCATCTATGCATCCACTAAAGCACGGTAGTGAAAGTAACCGTTTTGAATGCTACAAATAAGCAATATCCCGAACACTTTCCCACAGGTATAGCTAACTATATACTGTATAGATCGACCAAGGCCCTAGCCAAGCCACACTGAGTGACTCCGGCCCCGGCTAAGATATTTTTGGTGACTCCAATCCAGGCCCTGGTAAAATTTCAATTCCTAGTAAATACTGATACAAGCCCACACCCCGGCTTTTTTTGCAACACTGGCCCCGCTAAGTAGGTGACCTTGACCCCAGCCACATTTCAATCTTGTTCTATCTTCTCATTGGTAGAAACACTATCGACAAACTTAACAATGAAGGGGAGACATGATTGACAGCACATAACAGAGAGAGACAACTGCCACCCGAGGGCTTACCAGCTATGACGGTGTTGATGCACTCGTACAGAAGGGACATGGCTGAGGTGCTGTAAAATAAATGGCATAACGGTAGGACATTTCATCGATATAGAACAGCCACAAAAAATTACCCACTGCTGCCCATAAAAAGTAGTTTCTCATTCAACAACCATTCTTTATAGTAGGTATCCTTCATTAGAGATACAATGAACTGCAACGAGTGGGCAAAGAAATTAATTCATGTGGATCAAAAAGCTAAACTTCGGTTTAAGATAAATATTATTCCCAACATTCTTTGAGAAGTTTCAAGCGTTCCAAAAAACTTACTTAGAATCTGCATGAAGAAAATCAAGGAAGGGTCATGTAGTGTCCAATGTAACGGAAAGAATCCTTATTTGAAGACATCGCTGTGTCTAGAAATGACCAAGTTAATAAAGAAAAAAAAAAGCACTATGGTACATCTAATAATACAAAAATGAGACACTTTACTGTTAGCACCGCTACATAATTTTTTTTTAAGAGGACATTGCCAAACC
Source organism: Parhyale hawaiensis (assembly GCA_001587735.2). Lineage (NCBI taxonomy): Eukaryota > Metazoa > Arthropoda > Malacostraca > Amphipoda > Hyalidae > Parhyale > Parhyale hawaiensis. Next base: position 4,227,240 of record LQNS02278140.1, on the reverse strand, counting down.
TTTATAATATAGCTACATGAATCGTTTACTACAAAATATTAATTTTTCATAACTTAAGCATCTTTAACCAAAAACGCAATGTGTGTAGGGCAATAGCTAAAAATACCCACAGAGCTCTGTAGCTAACATAGACAAATTGCTACTCCAACCAGCAGCATAGTGGCACTCGGAGCAAAAAAAAAAAAATCCACCAATATGTTGCTGTTATAAGCATTTAGTATAAAGAAACAGCTTCTTTTAGCCATAGAACAAATACTGCTGGATGGCATCTTTCTTCTATGAACTGAAGAAATTTAAGCGGGTAGCAAAGACAATTTGCATTGGTTGCAACGTGTACAAAATTACAAAGTGTACAGTACCACAGAATGAACTAATGATTGCAAATACAAACATACACAGCGGAGAGTAAATGCTCAGTAGAACGTAAGTGCACAAACACGACTGATGACCAACACATAACTTGGCTGATCGAGTTGACTGTAGTGGTCCCATAAGAGACTTGAACGTTCAATACATAGCTACCTTCCACTATCGCGCTCTACCCCAACAGACCGTACTACTGTATCAAATTTTGCACAAACTCTGCAAAGAAGAAAAGAGCCATTTCAGCAGTGCTAATTTTATGTGTTTCTAAGCTGCCAAGTAACAGGTCAATCTAACTGAAATATTACTAGCGCCTGCTAGTAGAGGCATACCTGAAGCCCAGTTGTAACGTCGATTTTGGCAAGTTAACTCAAAAAGAAAAAAAAAAAAAAATAGAAATGGTAGCTTGTAAATTGGGAAACTCGACAAGTTCAGGTACAACAGAAACAAAAATTCCTGCAGAAGTGCTTCTCAGCAAACATAATGTGAACCTACTGGCAACCATAAAGATTTTAGAAAAAAAAAAAGAAATGGAAACGCTCATCCAGATATTTTCTTCGACTTTCTTCCACATGGCATCAATAAGGCACCTCTTAGGTAACCACGCAGCACTTTCCACTATCAAAGTGCCACTCAAACTAGCCAGCTAAACAAAATCACTCGACAGTCAGGAGTCAACAATCTCTATGCAGTAAGAGAAGCACGTTAAGTCCGACTGGCTATGACCTGGAGATGTTCTGATATTGGACTCTTAAATTCCATAAGTTACCTACTGAGTCGGAATCAACCTGAAACAATATACGGCGCTATATGAAAATATAACCACAGAAAGGGCGGTGAAGGAATGCCAAATAGTGCGGGATTGTTATCTCATACTGAAATGCATACAGAACAATGAATTGAACTGGTACAAAGAAATACTTGAACCAGAAGCCATTAAACTGTAACAGCAACGAAATGTTTCGCTTATGCGACAATTTCTGGTCATGACGCTGGAAATGTAAAAACAAAATAAAAATTCATTTGATAGTGCGACTCACCTGTGGATGAGGTTAGTCAACGGTTCAATGAGCTTCTTTCCAAGCCGAGGCTCTAGAGGAGTAAGGGCGCCAAACTGTCGACAGAAATTACTGCGAACTCAATACGATGTCAATAAAAGCAAGACAGCTGATTATGTTAAAAGCAGCTGTTTTAATATTATATAATCTCTACCAAAGCAGCAAAGTATGTTCAGTACATCCTCAAAGAACCTGGATAATTGATGGGGAGACACCTGTTTCACCAGAAAATATGAATTTCAATATTCGGAGTAGCACCTAATAAACCAACTGAAGGTCGGCTCCTGTGCTGAAGCGCTCACCATTGGTGAACTTACGCAGCGGATAAGCACACCGTTAGTGGTACGTTCAGTAGGCGACTATCACACTTGCCTTTGTCGGAGTTCAGTTGGCTCAAAGAGGCCAATTTACTCAATATAATTTAGTATTGAAAGGCTTGGTTCATTGAGTGATGACTGAACTAGCACTTTCAAAATTTGATATTAGGCAGCAGAAACAACATACAACTTCCAATACATGAAATATACTGTAAATAATAATAATCTTCTTGAATAAGCTCATATTGGCAAATGTGATACACGAAAAGCTCTCAGTTGTTTTTGTCTCTTAGCAGAACATAAGAACATAGCTACTTAAGGAACTTGCTAGGATATAGCATCTAAAGACAGCCCACAACGAAACAATGAAATTACTCAGCAATCTTTAGCAGAGCTGTACTGCAGACAACCACCTAACTAAATATAGAAGATGAACTACGATAATTCACAAAATTGCCACACTTGCGGACAATACCTTGCAATGATGTCCAAAAGTGGACGGCTCAATTTACGGCCCAAAGAAGGCTCAATAGACACCAGCACACCAAACTGGCAATCACATGCAGCAGAGGAGATGCATCCAAATTTAGTTAATAGCAATGTTGTTTTCATTAAACTCCCATAATAAAAACCAACGAATAGGGAGCTACTTGAGGGAAAATAGCTGGCGTCTCAATTCTTATTCCTTTAGAAGTATAAAGAAAATGACTAAGGTAAAATTTTAATCACCGGGCATATAAAAAAAGACATTTTTTCAGTACATGTATTTTTTGATGTAGAAGCCGAATCTGAAGGCAGTTTTATTCGCTCGCCGCTAGTTTCTAAGTTATAGGGAAAAAACCTATTCCAATGTTTCCCTATGGGAGAAAATACCCAACGATGGCACAGTGCAATGGACAACCCTTTAAATAGGTTTTTAACTTAACCTAACCGAACCTAACCTAGGTTAGGTTAGAAACCTATTTAAAAGGCTGTTAATTGCACTGTGCCATCGTGGGGTATTTTCTCCCATAGGAATACAATGGGATAGGTTTTCCCTATAACTGAAAAACTAAAGGCGAGCGAATAAAAAGAATTCAGATTCGGTTTCTACATCAAAAACATACATAGCTATAGGCTAATAAAAAAGGTCATTTTTGCTTCCTTTCATTTTCATACTCCTACTTGAGCATACTTTATTCTGATCTTCCTCTCCTTTCCTGACTTGCTGTTCCCATGCGCGTTGACCCTGTGTGGGAGCACCTTCGTGCAAGGGTTCCCCATATTCCTATCGTCATACTATAAGTCCCTTGCTTCTTCCTCTGTTAGATCGCCATTGTTGTGGAGATGGTGGCTTAAACGACTCAATATAATAATAACTTGAACTAACCTAACCCTATGGCCACGCTATTGCCTTCATCATCTAGATAGATTAGAGCTAGACGCCATTTCTAACTCCAGCTTTCTCAGGCTGCACTGTTTCGCAGCAAGGGTACTTTCTCCCGTTGTGTTCCTATAGGTAGCTACTAGAGAGAGCACTAATAACAAGGTAGCTTAGCTTGAGAAAGATAGTCAAAAGCTACAACACAATATAGCAAACTAGAACAGTAACTATGTATTTGCCATTTACTGCCCCGCTCCCCTCAAAAAATATATCAATTACTATGTTTTCAGGAACATTCTTCCTATAACAGTATGCCACGATTAATGAGGGGAGACCAGATAACCCTTTTACGCCTACTGTATCCATAAGGGGATGATAAAAAAAATAGCGGTATTCCAAAGGGAACTGGTGTTTAACCTGAGTACGAAAACGTGAATAAGGGAGCCAATGTTAGTTCAATTCAAAACAACTCCAACTCATCCCTCATGATCAATGCTAGAGCTAAAACTAACGCCAACCTCCTGCTTCACTTACCAGTTTGATGATCTTAATGAGCATCCAGTTATTCGTTGATGACGTCATCAATTTGAAGAACACAGGGGCAAGGGACAAATAGTTCTTAGGATTCTTGCGCGCTAATTCACAAATGACATTGACAGCCGCGCTTTGCACGCCTGAAAATATCACAAAATGGGCAAATTAAACATAAGCTAAACTCAAGTCAAGCAGACATAAGGTAATGTTTTGAATACACTACATACCTACCTACCGTATTTGCCATAACAAAAGATGCACAATATTTCCAAAAAAATACCCCAAAGCTCACCCTGAGTCTTAACACTTAAAATTAGATGTCCTTTTTTCCAATAAGTGCATCGCTAATTAGAGGGCGCGTCTTACCACTTGTACAGTGTTATGACGTGGGAAATACAATACATATGCTGAAAAAATTAAAAATGAGCGTTCATTTAATCAGTTAGCTACTAGCAAGATTTTTTCATTTCTTTAAAATAAAAAGTTTGGTTTCCAGCTATGCATATGAAAAAACAGTCTTTAAATTATTTTATAAACTTAGTAAGACTCACCACAAGCGTATTGTACTCCTTCGACAGATAGGCTACCGTCAGACTTTCATATACAGTACAGGTTTGGAAACTAACTTCTTTCCCCATTTTTACATTTTGCAATGTATTGTATTTTCAACATTAGAAGCCATTTCTTTTTTCTCAAAACTTATACTTTGAAAGCATTTGCAGTACATATATTTTTCTTGCTTTCGAGTATTCTTAGTCAACTTCCGTTTGTTTTCAACCCGCCAAAATGGAGTGCCAAGTGGAGAAAAATATGCATTTGCAATATCTCCTTCTTTTTGCTTTCAACCAAGGTTCTAAGGCCACAAAAGCTGCTCACGATATTTGTGATGTGTATGGAGAGCGTGGCACAGCTAAAAAGACCTGTCTTAATTGGTATGCGAAGTTCAAAAATAAAAATTCTGACCTTAAGGATAAATTTCGCCTGGTCATCTAGTCGAGATCGATAAGGAACGATTAAACAAGCTTTTGTATGAAAATCCTCGTCAAATGACAAGAGAACAGGCAGGGAAAATAGAATGCACCCAGCCTCCCACACTGTCGTATAGAAGCATCTTCACTTAGTGGGAAAGGTTCAGACGTATGGATCATGGGGTCTGCATGCTCTAAGTGACAGCAACAAAAAATCAACGAACCACATTCTCCGCCAGATTGCTAGTTCGTCACCACATAACTCATGGACACAAGCCATAATTTCTTTACAGAACCGCTACTGGAGACGAAAAACGGTGCCTGTACATCAATTAATGCTACGCGCAGAGTTGTGTTTAATACTGATGCAGAATTGAATGTCTGGTTGGATAAGTTTTTTGAGTCAAAACCGTATAGTTTTTACCGACGAGGTATTAAAAATCTTGCTGAACGTTGGGGTACAAGTCGCAAACAGTATTGGAGAATATATGTTTGATTAGTTGGTTACTTTTCTATTGAATCTTTGAAAAACAATTAAAAACGGCAAGGAGAGCTTATAGTTTCCAACCCAATGTGTACATATATACCGTACATGTTTATTGATCATGAATCATGTAGTTAATGAAATCTACAGGAAATAGAGAGCCACACAATAAGTACCCAAATAATAAACGTTACACAGCATAAACAATATACGGTAGTTGACCTACATAGCTACAGCCAGACAGTTAAGTTCCAGAAGGAAGAAACGGAAGTAAGTTTCTTGCCAATGCACAAGCTTAACCTAAATATGCTTTCGTATCTGATGCATGAGGACGTTAATGCATTACGGAATTTGTATTGTTGAATGAAAGATTAAGGCCATCTGCCCATTAAGGCAGCAAGCAGCAAGCAAAGCGCGTGTGACAGTGTTGCTCAGAAGCATACTGCCTGGCCCCGCCCACTGAGCGCGAGCGTGTGTGCTGCGTGCCACGTCTCGGTGCTAGCAGGTGCATGCATACTTCATAGTTCAGTGTATTGCCGGCTGTTAAGTACACAACATGGATCCAGTTGTGCTGTACTTGTGTTACTGACGGTTACAGTCAAGGAGAGAGAGCCCCTGGTTGCATCCCATTAATGCCAAACGTAGTAGGCCTAATAACTTATAAGGGGGGCTGTCAAAATATCGTACACTCAACTGCGAGAGGATGGATATAAATTCTAAGATTACGTTCGGATGTCATGCGAAGCATTTGACGATATGTTGGCTTTGACCTATGATAAAAATAAGAAACAAGGCACGAATTGAGAGAGAAAATTTAGAGTAAAAATGTTGGCAATACGTATCAGGATTTCACTACGTTCCTTGCGCCTCTACATTTGCACCCAATATCTAAATATAGATTAAAAATAATGCTGACGAAATATATTACCCCTGATAGTTGCACTCCTAATGTTCGCTCAAAAATGCAACAACGCGACAAAACGAGCGAACGTGGCTGACAGGTGAAGGATCCTACTGCCTCAGTGGGCGGGCAGGCAAGGAAAATGAAGCATTTTCTATATACTGCAAACAGCGAACAGCATTGGAGGCAACGTTGCCTGTTGCTTGCTGCCTCAGTGGGCGGAGGGCCTAAGTAGGGCGGGAGACGTATGCTACAGAACAGAACAACCACGGCTAAGAATAAAACACGAGAACACAAACTCTTCAATGTTATTTTCGAAGGAATGGCAAACTCAGTACCAAGCTGAGACAACATTACACGTGATATTTCTGAAAACAGCTTACCGACATAAAAAAGTAATATTTAACAGTACTTGCAGCAAAGGTACTTATGTATTCCTGTAGAAAAACGAAGTCCAAGAGGAGCACTGACTAACCAGGGTCAGGATCTTCCAACTTCTCCTTCAGTCTGGGAAAGGCAGGTCTCAGGGCTTCAGGGAATTTGAGGAAGACTTTGTAGAGCAACAACACGGCCTTTTTGCGCAGGTAGGGCTTGGTCGAACTCAGCTGGAACAGGTCGGCATTAACAGTATATACTCGTTGAATACTCACATATGGGTTACAGAGTTGGATGATCTTATTCTGGCTTCTCAAACATCATGGGATGTCTAACTCTGACAACTGTGAAACATCTGATTCCTAATGACTCAAACCCTACAACCCTGACACCATAGACAAAAGATACAATAGACCCTATTCAAAAAACTTCGGTACTGCAGCCTATCTAATGGAACACCCCTACGACCTGAGCTTTCAACTTTAAAAATACAGGGTTTAAGTGACACTTTAATTTCTAATACAGTAACGTAGAAAGGCCACTTTATGCAGTGGTAGGGAAATTCCACATAATCTAACAAAGTACAGGTATAACTCACAGTACACAAAGGCTAAAGACAGGAGAACTGAGGCGCATGATGCGGGAGGGGTGCAGACTGAGGGAAAAAAATTTTCTAAATGTGAATTAGTTGCCATTGCAATAAAAATGCTTTGCATAGAAAACTAGAGCACTCTGAGAGCGCATACCTCCGCCAAGTGAGGCAACGGTAGATAAAAATTCAAATTGGCTCTGAAACCATAATTTTCTTTGTATAAACTCCTAAATCTAATCATTCGTGCCTTTTTATATTAATAACAGCTTGTTCAATTTTCTTGAAGATCCGTTCATGACTTTTTGAGTTATGTATAGCTTTAACAAACGTTATGACAAACATTAGTCAAACGAACCAAATGATCTGCACCACAATTTGATCATTTATGTCTTTTAACATTACTAACAACCAGTATAAATTTCATAAAGATCCATTTATTATTCTTTGAGTCATTGTGCTAACAAGCATAAAATTAAAAACAGTAACAAACGAACGAACAAACGGATCATTCCAAAATTTGGTCATATAGGTACTCTTCGTTATATATCTAACAACTCATGTTAATTTCATCAAAATCCATCCATAACTTTTTGAGCTATGGCATCAAGAAAAATGAGGCAGACAAAAAACAAACAAACAAACGGATGGACATACCTTTACCAAAAGCTAATCATCTGTTCCTCCTAACATACCTAACAATCCCTGTTAATTTCATCCAAATGGGTTCACAACTTTTTGAGTTATCTTGGTGACAGACAGACAGAGCGACAAACACGACGAAAACACAACCTCCTTGGCGGAGGTAATAACTAGTAAATGACTCAAGCTCGAATTTATTACAATATTCTGCATAGATTAAAGAGAAACTACCTATAAAATCTATCAATACTCATGGATAACTAACATACTGTCTGCTTATAAAAATTTACACCAAACATTTTTATAATAGTTACTACTACATACAGATACATACAGCACAGAAGTGAAAGAAAATTCAATGAAATATATTTTTATAAAAACGTCTTACTTCTGAGATAAGCACTACCTACTGTGTATAGTCTATCTCTTTTATACGCCACACCTCATACGTAGGTAGCGTTTGTCACTAACTTTGGACTCCTTGTTAGATATTCCATGGGAATTCATTCTAGACGCCTAAGTGGCAAAATAAAAGCAAAATCAGTGGATTTCTACAGCTACTGTAAACCCTCTAGTAGGACTGTCAATATTTCTCCATGACAAGAGCAATTTCTATCTGCTGCGGCCCTGGAACCCCAGACCTAAGGACTTTTTAACATTGCTCGAACTGTTCTTTATGACTTCGTTTAACAGGTACGGTAACTATCGACAAAGGTTTCAAAGTTAATGAAACAGCTAAAGAAAGTGAACAATCACTATGATTCAATTGTACATCAAATTATACAACCCTTTCACCACCGATTCATTTTTCTCCATGAATTTGAAACGGCATGTATTACCTTGGTATTTATTTATAAGTCCAAGATACTAGAAAAAATACTTTAAAAAATCCCAAGTCTCAGGCTGGCTTGTAGGTTCTGGAATACCTACGCTTATTTTATCATTGGTATTTAATAATGGGATTGTAGGCCTATATCCCCTGGGATTTTTTAAAAAGCTGTGGGGCACATTCACAGAAGGTAGAAGCGGGAGGGTTAAGTTAAACTAGAGCACTCTGAGAGCGCGAAAAATTCTAATTGGTTATGAAATTAAGATTTTTTCTTGATTATCGCCAAAATTTGCTCATTTGTGCCTGTTAACATGCCTAATAAGTCCTATAAGTTTCACGAATATCCATTCATAACTTTTTGAGTTATGTTACTGACAAATAGAAAACCAAGCTTAATAGACAAAGGAAAGCAAATGGACAAAAGAATCAACACAAAAATTTTGCCACTTGGTCTTAGTAATAACCCTAATAATTCCTGCAAATTTCATAAAAAACGGTCAATAACTTTTGGAGCTAGGCCGCAGAGAGAAAAAGAGGCAGGCAAACAAACAGTTGAACAGATCATGACCAAAAGTTAATCATCTGTTCCTCCCAACATAAACTGCGTTCCGAGATCTTTTGCAGATTGCATTATGCGCTATATTAGGGAAAAATTTGCAAAATAATTAAATTCAACCAGTACAAGCATTTGAAAAATGCATGCCGTTTTTGCTACAAAAAGAATGTTAAAATATAATTATTGTTCATCTGCTTTTTGCCAGGATTAATGAATAGCTATATATAGTGTAAAATCAGTATTCCAACTTCTTTTGCAAAAGTTAGTGTATCAAATAATGGCAAGAAAAAAGGGATTAACATTGGAAGAAAAGAACAAAATTGAACCGAAAATCGCTCAAGGAATGTCCACGCTCGATATTTTCAAAGAACTCGGCAGAGATCACCGCACAATCAAAAAAATTTCTGAATGTGGCTGTCAACCCAGAAAAAAAACGAAACCAGAGTGAATTTAGGACATTGAAAGCAAGAGACTTGTCCAGAATCAAACGTCAAGTGATGAAAACGCCAAATGTATCCGGTAAAAGCATTTTTGATGCCTGCGGAATCGAAAATGTTCCAAGAACCACAAGATGCAATGTCTTTCAGAAATTTGCAAAGGTAAAAAGTTGGATTACTGGGCAATTCTTATAAAAAAACATAAGGAAGCTCGGCTGGCATGGGCGAGGAAGTACGTCAAGACCAATTTCGCCAATGTAATCTTCACAGATGAGAGCAGAGTTACGCTGGACAGACCGGACGGGTGGAATCCCGGATAGGTGTACAATGGCATACAGAGTTCCTACCGAATTCGACGGCAACAGGAGGGTGGTGGCGTGATGATATGGGCAGGGATCATTGGAAACGAAGTTATTGGGCTATTCAAGGTAGAGGAAGGTGTCAAATTGAACTCTGTCAATTACTGTGCATTTCTTGCAAAAAAATTTAAACCATGGCTGCTGATGCACAATAATGATCGGAAAAACAACCTGATTTTTATGCAAGACAATGCTCCGAGTCACGCCTCCAGGCACTCAAAAGCTTGGTTGAGGGATGAGGGCTTTGTCAATGACTCACTGATGGACTGGCCAGCACACAGCCCCGACCTGAACCCAATTGAGCATCACTGGAGCATTTTGAAAGCTGCAATTTAGAAAGATAGAAAGCAATACAGCTCGAAAATAGAACTTTGGGAAGCCCATCTAGGCAACTGCTAAAGATGTTGAGCCCGCAGTCATTAAAAATTCAAAAAAATTTGTCGACAATCGTCTGATAAGACTTTTTGAGATAAAAGGAGCAAGAGTTAACTCATGGGTTATCAAAATCATGTTTTATTTGCTATGAATTTGGTTGTTTTTCAACCAAATGATTTAATTTGAATTGGTTTTGCTTAATTATGTGCTCTTTATGATGTTTTTTGTTATAAATTGCTTCAAAAAATCACAACATATGGTATTGCAAAAGAACTCCGAACACTATATTTTATCCATTTATATAATAATAATACATATCAAATAAATCTTGAGTTTTGCAAAAAAGATGTATGAGTAAGGTCAGTAGGAGTATGAAATTGAAAGGAATCAAGTGGACACAAAAGAAAGACATCCCACTGGCCTAGCTAATGGCTAAGGTAACTTACACAGTCCTCCTGGGGTTGCTGCTCCCAACAACATAGGATGGGTGAACATAACCCTATGGACCATCCTATACCCCGAGAGGTGAGCAGATGGATAACAATAATTTAATTCATCAGAACAGTGTCTAACTGATCAAACATTGGATCTCGGTTAGCTCGTTTTAGCAGATTTGTATGCGTATGTATTTGCTTACTTACTGGTTTTGTGAATCAGTAGTACTATGTGCTAACTGAAATATTGAAGTTTATAGAAGGGGAAAGTAGAAATGAATAAAGGAGGTGAGGGATGGTTGTAATGGTGGGAGAAGACCATCTAACAATAAGCGTTTTATTGATTTAATTTATTCACCTTTGTAACTTTTATATATACTGATGGAAACCCTCAGCTAGATCTGTATCTCCATATCAGGAGATGTTGCCTTCTTGACAACCTTATAGGCTAGATGTGAGCATAAATATACAGCTACTCATACTGTCATGCTACACGAGCCTATATCAGAAAATTACTTCATGCTAGTTGAGAGATATGTAATTTGAGTTAGGTAAAGAGGAGGGCTACTGTGCC
>LQNS02278140.1:4184163-4196538 GCA_001587735.2 Parhyale hawaiensis | reverse complement strand
CACACCGTTAGTGGTACGTTCAGTAGGCGACTATCACACTTGCCTTTGTCGGAGTTCAGTTGGCTCAAAGAGGCCAATTTACTCAATATAATTTAGTATTGAAAGGCTTGGTTTATTGAGTGATGACTGAACTAGCACTACCACAACAAAATTTGATATTAGGCAGCAGAAACAACATACAACTTCCAATACATGAAATATACTGTAAATAATAATAATCTTCTTGAATAAGCTCATATTGGCAAATGTGATACACGAGAAGCTCTCAGTTGTTTTTGTCTCTAAGCAGAACATACGGTAGCTACTTAAGGAACTTGCTACGATATAGCATCTAAAGACAGCCCACAACGAAACAATGAAATTACTCAGAAATCTTTAGCAGAGCTGTACTGCAGACAACCACCTAACTAAATATAGAAGATGAAGTACAGTAATTCACAAAAATTGCCACACTTGCGGACAATACCTTGCAATGATGTCCAAAAGTGGACGGCTCAATTTACGGCCCAAAGAAGGCTCAATAGACACCAGCACACCAAACTGGCAATCACGTGCAGCAGAGGAGATGCATCCAAATTTAGTTAATAGCAATGTTATTTTCATTAAACTCCCATAATAAAAACCAACGAATAGGGAGCTACTTGAGGGAAAATAGCTGGCGTCTCAATTCTTATTCCTTTAGAATATAAAGAAAATGACTATGGTAAAATTTTACTCAACGGGCATATAAAAAAAAAGACACTTTTTTAGTAGCTACATGTATTTTTTGATGTAGAAGCCGAATCTGAAGTCAGTTTTATTCGCTCGCCGCTAATTTCTAAGTTATAGGGAAAAAACCTATCCCATTGTTTTCCTATGGGAGAAAATACCCAACAATGGCACAATGCAATGGACAACCTTTCAAATAGGTTTTTAACTTAACCTAACCTAGGTTAGGTTAGAAACCTATTTAAAAGGTTGTTAATAGCACTGTGCCATCGCGGGGTATTTTCTCCCACAAGGAATACAATGGGATAGGTTTTCCCTATAACTTAAAAACTAAAGGCGAGCGAATAAAATAGACTTCAGATTCGGTTTCTACATCAAAAACATAGTTACATATAATAAAAAAGGTCATTTTTTTGCTTCCTTCCATTTTCATACTCCTACTTGCGCATGCTTTATTCTGATGTTCCTCTTCTTTCCAGACTTGCTGTTCCCATGTGCGTTGACCCTGTGTGGGAGCACCTTCCTGCAAGGGTTCCCCATATTCCCATCGTCATACTATAAGTCCCTTGCTTTTTACTCTGTTAGATCGCCATTGTTGTGGAGACGGAGGCTTAAACTACTCAATATAATAATAACCTGAACTAACTTAACCCTATGGCCCATCCTAGGCTCCCTGAGGGGAAAAGCAACGTCAGGCTATTACCTTCCTTATCTAGATAGATTAGAGCATGTACGCCATTGCTAACTCCATCTTTCTCGGGCTGCACTGTTTCGCAGCAAGGGTATTTTCTCCCGTTGTGTTCCTATAGGTAGCTACTAGAGAGAGCACTAGTAACAAGGTAGCTTAGCTTGAGAAAGATAGTCAAAAGCTACAACACAATATAGCAAACTAGAACAGTAACTATGTATTTACCATTTACTGCCCCGCTCCCCTCAAAAAAATATATCAATTACTATGTTTTCAGGAACATTCTTCCCATAACAGTATTCCACGATTAATGAGGGGAGACCAGATAACCCTTTTACGCCTACTGTATCCATAAGGGGATGATAAAAAATAGCGGTATTCCAAAGGGAACTGGTATTTAACCTGAGTATGAAAACGTAAATAACTCCAACTCATCTATCATAACTCCAACTCATCTCTCATGATCAATGCTAGAGCTAAAACTAACGCCAACCTCCTGCTTCACTCACCAGTTTGATGATCTTAATGAGCATCCAGTTATTCGTTGATGACGTCATCAATTTGAAGAACACAGGGGCAAGGGACAAATAGTTCTTAGGATTCTTGCGCGCTAATTCACAGATGACATTGACAGCCGCGCTTTGCACGCCTGAAAATACCACAAAATGGGCAAATTAACCATAAACAAGACTCAAGTCAAGCAGACATAAGGCAATGTTTTGAATACAATACCTACCTACTGTATTTGCCAGAACAAAAGATGCACAACATTTCCAGAAAAAATACCCCAAAGCTCACCCTGAATCTCAACACTTAAAACTAAATGTCTTTTTTTTTTCAATAACTGCATCGCTAATTAGAGGGCGCGTCTTACAACTTGTACAGTGTGATGACGTAAGAAATACGATACATATAGCTACTGAAAAAATTGAAAATGAGCGTTCATTTAATCACTTAGCTACTTGCAAAGATTTTTTTCATTTTTTTAAAAGAAAAAAAAATTGGTTTCCAGCTATGCATATGAAAAGAAAAGTCTTTAAATTATTTTATAATCTTAGCAAGACTCACAATAAACGTATTGTACTCCCTTTGACAGATAGGCTACTGTCAGACTTTTATATAGCTATTAGTTTGTAAACTAACTTGTTGCCGGTTTTTTACATTTTGCAATGTATTGTATTTTCAACTTTAGAAGCCATTTTTTTTCTCAAAACTTATATTTTGAAAGCATTCGCAGTATATTTTTCTTGTTTTCGAGTATTCTTAGTTAACTCCCGTTTATTTTCAGCCCGCCAAAATGGAGTGCTAAGTGCTTCAACCAAGGTTCTAAGGTGACAAAAGCAGCTCACGATATTTGTAATGTGTATGGAGAGCGTAGCACAGCTAAAAGGACATGTCTTTATTGGCATGCAAAGTTCAAAAATAAAAATTCTGACCTCAATTACAGATTTCGTCTGGTCATCTAGTCGACATCGATAAGGAATGATTAAACAAGCTTTTGCATGAAAATCCTCGTCAAATGACAAGAGAACAGGCAGAGAAAATAGAATGCTCACAGCCTCCCACACTGTCGTATAGAAGCATCTTCACTCGGTGGGAAAGGTTCAGACGTATGGATCATGGTGTCTGCATGCTTTAAGTGACAGCAACAAAAAATCAACGAACCACAATCTCCGCCAGATTGCTAGTTCGTCACCACATAACTCATGGACACAAGCCATAATTTCTTTACAGAACCATTACTGGAGACGAAAAATGGTGCCTGTACATCAATAAATGCTACGCGCGGAGTTGTGTTTAATACTGATGCGGAATTGAAGGTCTGGTTGATGAGTTTTTTGAGTCAAAACCGTATAGTTTTTACCGACGAGGTATTAAAAATCTTGCTGAACGTTGGGGCAAAAGTCGCAAACAGTATTGGAGAATATATGTTTGATTAGTTGGTTGCTTTTCTATTGAATCTTTGAAAAACAATTAAAAATGGCAAGGAGAGCTTATAGTTTCCAACCCAATGTGTACATATATACCGTACATGTTTATTGATCATGAATCATGTAGTTCATGAAATCTACAGGAAATAGAGAGCCACACTATAAGAACCCAAATAATAAACGTTACAAAGCATAAACAATATACGGTAGTTGACCTACATAGCTACAGCCAGACAGTCAAGTTCCAGAAGGCAGAAACGGAAGCAAGTTTCTTGCCAATGCACAAGCTTAACCTAAAGATGCTTTCGTATCTGATGCATGAGGACGTTAATGCATTACGGAATTTGTATTGTTGAATGAAAGATTAAGGCCATCTGCCCATTGAGGCAGCGCGTGTGTGTTGTGTGCCACGTCTCGGTGCTAGCAGGTGCATGGATATTTCATAGTTCAGTGTTTTGCCGGCTGTTAAGTACACAACATGGATCCAGTTGTGCTGTACTTTACTTGTTTTACTGACGGTTACAGTCAAGGAGAAAAAGCCCGTGGTTGCATCCCATTAATGCCAAACGTAGTAAGCCTAATAACTTATAAGGGGGGTTGTCAAAATATTGTACACTCACTCAACTGCGAGAGGATGGATATAAATTCTAAGATTACGTTCGGATGTCATGCGAAGCATTTGACGATATGTTGGCTCTGACCTATGATAAAAATGAGAAACAAGGCAAGAATTGAGAGAGAAAATTTAGAGTAAAAATGTTGGCAATACGTATCAGGATTTCACTACGTTCCTTGCGCCTCTCCATTTGCACCCAATATCTAAATTTAGATTAAAAATAATGCTGACGAAATATATTACCCCTGATAGTTGCACTCCTAATGTTCGCTCAAAAATGCAACAACGCGATAAACCGAGCGAACGTGGCCGACAGGTGAAGGATCCTGCTGCCTCAGTGGGCGGGCAGGCAAGGAAAATGAAGCATTTTCTATATACTGCGAACAGCATTGGAGGCAACGTTGCCTGTTGCTTGCTGCCTCAGTGGTCGGAGGGCCTAAGTAGGGCGGGAGACGTATGCTACCGAACAACCACGGCTAAGAATAAAACACGAGAACACAAACTCTTCAATGTTATTTTCGAAGGAATGGCAAACTCAGTACCAACCTAAGACAACATTACAAGTGATATTTCTGAAAACAGCTTGCCGCATAAAAAAGTAATACTTTACAGTACTTGCAGCAAAGGTACTTATATATTCATGTAGTAAAACAAAGTCCAAGAGGAGCACTGACTCACCAGGGTCAGGATCTTCCAACTTCTCCTTCAGTCTGGGAAAGGCAGGTCTCAGGGCTTCAGGGAATTTGAGGAAGACTTTGTAGAGCAACAACACGGCCTTTTTGCGCAGGTAGGGCTTTGTCGAACTCAGCTGGAACAGGTCAGCATTAACAATATATACTCGTTGAATACTCACACATGGGTTACAGATTTGGATGATCTGATTCTGGCTTCTCTAACATCATGGGATGTCTAACTCTGACTCAACTGTGAAACATCTGATTCCTAATGACTCAAACCCTACAACCGTGACACCATAGAAAGAAGATACCATAGACCCTATTCAAAAAACTTCGGTGCTGTAGCCTATCTGATGGAACACCTCTACGACCTGAGCTTTCAACTTTCAGACTACAGGGCTTAAGTGACACTTTAATTTCTAATACAGTAACGTAGAAAAGCCAATTTTATGCAGTGGTTTTTATTATTATATTTCAGTTTAACCATCATAGCCGCAACTTTGACGATTCTACAGTGAACTTCCTTTTCATATTATTTGTTTGTGATGGACTTCTATGTCCTGAAGTTGTTTTATTTGAAACGTAGCGAATTTTTCATATTCTATTACCATAGTCAATCTCAGTTAAGAAGGTGTATAGCGCACCATGATGGGCAGTAGAAGTATTCTTTTGTGCAGTGGTAGGGAATTCCACATAATCTAACAAAGTACAGGTAGGTATAACTCACAACCCACAAAGGCTACCGACAGGAGAACTGAGGCGCATTGTGCGGGAGGGGTGCAGACAGAGGGAATAGAACTTTCTAAACGTGAATTAGTTGCCATTGGAATAAAAATGTTTGGCATAGAAAATAACTAGCGTATGACTCAAGCTCAAACTCATTAAAATATTCAGCATAGATTCAAGAAAAACTACCTATAAAATCAATCAAAACTCATGGATAACTTAAATATAGTCTACGTATAAAAATTTATACCAAAACTTTTTTATAATACTTCATACAGATACGTACAGCACAAAACTGAAAGAAAATTCAATGAAATACATTTTTATAAAAACGTCTAACATCTGAGATAAGCACTACTGTATCTTCTTTTTGTGCCACACCTCATACGTAGGTAGCGCTCGTCACTGACTTCGGACTTCTTGTTAGATATTCCATGGGAATTTATTCTAGACGCCAGAGTGGTAAAATAAAAGCAAAATCAGTGGATTTCTACAGCTACAGTAAGCCCTATAGTTGGACTGTCGATATTCTCCATGACAAAAGCAATTTCTATCTGCTGCGGCCTTGGGACCCCAGAGGGCCAGACCTAAGGACTTTTTAACATTGCTTGAACTGTTCCTTATGAATTCGTTCAACAGATATTGACAAAGGTTTCAAAGTTAATGAAACAGCTAAAGAAAGTAAATGATCGCCATGACTCAATTGTACTTCAAATTATACAACCCTTCCGCCACTGATTCAATTTTTTCCATGAATTTGAATTTGTATTACCTTGGTAACTACTTATTTAAGTATTTTATAATGGGATTGTAGGCCTATATCCCACTGGAATTCTTTAGAAAGCTGTGGGACACATTCACAAATGTAATAGTGAGAAGGTTAAGTTGAACTAAAGCATTCTGAGAGCACAAAGAATTCTAATTGGTTATGAAATTAAAATTTCTTCTTGATCATCACCAAAATTTGGTTATTTGTGCCTGTTAACATGTTTAATAAGTCCCATAAGTTGCACGAATATCCCTTCATAACTTTATTATTATTATTACAGTATATGGAGTAGTTTAAGTCTCCGTCTCCACAGCAACGGCGATCTAACAGAGGAAGAAACAAGGGACACATAGTGTGACGATAGACACGTGGAACCCATGCACGAGGGTGTTCCCACACAGGACCAACGCGCATGGGAACAGCAAGTCGGGAAAGAAGAGTAAGAACAGATTGAAGAAAGATCAGTACGAGTAAAAGATGGGAAGGAAGCAAAGTGGGCACGAAAGACAGCCGTCCCGAAGGCCTAGCTAATGGCTAAGGTAACCTACACAAACCCCCTGGGGGCGCTACTCCCCATAACATAGGATGGGCAAACCTAACTAACCTAACCCTATGGCCCATCCTATGTCCCCTGAGGGGCCTTCATAACTTTTTGAGTTATGTTACTGACAAATATAAAACCAAGCTTAATAGACAAAGAAAAGCAAATGGACAAAAGAATCAACAGAAAATTTTGTCACTTGGTCTTAGTAATACCCTAACAATTCCTGCAAATTTCATAAAAAAAACGGTCCAAAACTTTTGAGTTAGGCCGCAGAGAAAAAAAGAGGCAGGCAAACAAACAGTTGAACCGATCATCACCAAAAGTTGATCATCTGTTCCTCCTAACATATAGTTATACCTATGACTGTAAATTTCATAAAAATCCGTCCATAACTTTCTGAGTTATCTTGGTGACAGAGAAACTTGACAAAAACATAACGTTCTCAGTGGAGGTATAGATAATCCATATAAGCACACTCCCAATTTTCTCTTTCTTATCAGGTTGAGCAGATGGATTGTTATTTTTATTGTATTGAATAATTTAAGCCTCCATTTCCAAAACAAAAGCAATTTCACACAGGAAAAAAGATGGGACATATAGTATGTCAATAGAAATGTGGAACCCATGAACAAAGGTGTTCCACAAAGGACCAACACTCATGGGAACAGCAATTCGGGGAAGAAGAGGAAAAACAGATGAAAGTAAGGTCAGTAGGAGTATGAAATTGAAAGGAATAAAGTGGACACAAAAGAAAGACATCCCACTGGCCTAGCTAATGGCTAAGGTAACTTACACGGTCCTCCTGGGGTTGCTGCTCCCAACAACATAGGATGGGTGAACATAAACCCTATAGCCCAGCCTAGCCTATGCCCCAAGCGTGAGCAGATGGATAACAATAATGAAATTCGTCAGAACAGTGTCTAACTGATCAAACATTAGATCGCGGTTAGCTTGTTTTATCAGATTTGTATGCTTATGTATTTGCTTACCTACCGGTACCTACTGGTTTTGTGAATCAGTAGTACTATGTGCTAACTGAAATATTGAAGTTTATAAAAGGGGGAAAGTAGAAATGAATAAAGGAGGTGAGGGATGGTTGTAATGGTGGGAGAAGACCATCTAACAATAAGCGTTTCATTCACCTTTGTAACCTTTATATACACTGAAGGAAACCCTCAGCTAGACCTGTATCTCCATATCAGGAAGTGTTGCCTTATTGATAACCTTATAGGCTAGATGTGAGCATAAATATACAGCTACTCATACTTTCATGCTACACAAGACCATAGCAGAAAATGTAATTTGAGTTAGGTCAAGAGAAGGCCTACAGTGCCATAGCCTTGGAAGGGGGTTGGGAGGTTGGGATCTAAGCGTTGGAAAGTACTTGTTGAATGTTGGTGTAAGGTCACATGAAATAATACTTTAATACTACAAGAAATCTGACACTTAATGACATTAGCTATTTGACTCAGGTGGATAATTATAAACATGCTATTGTAAACATTCTGTAACCCCCTACACTCGAATTCTGGCTACGGCCCTGGGTTATCTGTATTCAATTACCAAAGAGTTACCCATGAGTTGCAAGCAATAGAAACTTCACTCACCAGGGTCATGATATCATTGGCGAGATCTCTTGCTAGATCTGTACTGATGAAACAAGCAAGGCCTGTCAGAGCTGTGCCTGCATCGTACATGTTTGTTCCATTGAGGTCCTTCCGGATCATATTAGTAGTTAGCATTACAACCTGTGACAAAAGAACCAGGATGCAACTCAAGGTATGGAAATAGATTGTGTATAATGGTAGATAGTATACAAGGATTGCAAACAGAATTTAAAACTGCATGAGCAAACATATGGTCAACAGATAATTCAACTATTTTCTTGTATATATTGTATTTTTGTCTGACATTCTACCCTAAGCCTACCTCTCATTTGTATTATGCTGTGCTGCTAAAAGTAGGTACTTCATATACACAACCATCCCTACATCATTATACAGAACGTACTTACATACTCATTACAAAAAAGGAATATAAATCAGCCATGCAAGCACACTATCCTAGACATTAGCCCTTGAGGAAAATAACTTTCTTTACATACTTCCACACAAAGTGTGATACTCGACCATATCAGAACACAGTGGGCACAATACCTTCCATATTTTCAAGTATCTAATGATTTCCAAATATCTAAGTGAAGAATAGGTACAACTAGAGAGCACAAACTCAACAACTTTACTGTCTATTCTGATTGCAAAGACTTTAAATTATTATTCCATCCACCCTTATGAGTCCATCTGTAGTTATGTACAAGCATCCATTCATCCATTTGCACATTGGGTACCTATGCCTTCAGTAGCTATTAGATCTGGTGCATGAAACATGTAAGATGTTCTGACTAGGGTTGGTAGGAACTTTCACCATAACAACATGTATTGAAACTTTGAAGTGCAAACCTATAATAAATTCTATGAGCATCCCCCATCCACCACTTTTCAAGGTCACAGTAAAAAAAGTACAGCATTAGTGATTCCATCAATATGTGCATCTGTATGCATATTATACTTCAGGAGGTTTTAGAAAGTGAGAAAAAGATTACTGACATAGTCTTCAGAAGGAACAAAAATAATTCTCAAGCTGCTGCTGCTGCTCACACACGAGTCACAGATGTGCTGTCTAACTTGGAATATATATGCACACTTCATCGTCATGTAGCCAATTGCCCGAGAATTTAATCAGTCATCAGCCAAGTTCCATGACCAGGTGCTGGTCCAAGGCTAAATGAAGAACACTTGTAGTGCAGAATTACCACAAGGTCCGACTGAGTTGCATTAACTTTGTAATAAACCGGCAGTTGCATAACATGCTAATATATTAGTGAATTCAAGTTATGAGATACAAGCAGCACTTAGGCATCTATATATTAAAATTAATTCTACTATATACCGTTACAAAACACAGAGTGTTAGTGTCTCTCCTTCCCCATCTGAATGGACAGAAAAAATCATTTGATGATAGACAATGCACCTCTGTCTTGCCAAGTTTTTGAAATCTCAGAATTATAACCTGGGCCAGTAGGTACCTGACGTAGGTACCTCTATGGGATATCATACATATAAAGTTAGTAGACTGAACATCCTTCCCAGAATAAATATTTTCTCAGTGCTCACGACAATCATGCTGAGCAGACAAATTAAGAAAATGGATTTTTTATAGAATAGATTAGCTAGATTAAACAGGCGGCAGGTGACAGACCAAGAGGCCCATTCCCAGAGACATAAGGACTTACGCCCTCGCCCTCTATAAGCTATAGCCATTATGTCAGCATGATATTGATGAGTGAGGAAAAAAGAAGAAAAAAAGAAGATCTCAGGCATGAGTCAATCATGCATGCACACAATTGCAATTCATAGAACATAGGAACATAAAAATGAGTTATGGGCACTAGGGTGCTACTGAAGTTGAAGGAATTAGCTATTTCTTGCCATCATTTAATAAAGCGACTAAGGCCACAAGTACTAAACATAGAAATTGCTGGCATGTACCGGTACCTACTTGCAGCAGAACTGTTAAAATGGGCTACCCACCTCTGTGTCTTGATGGAAGCACTGTGATGCAGCAAGGTAGCCAATTCTTTTGTATGTGAATTTGGGTGAGCTCATCACCTCAACGATGTTGAAGCCAGCCCAACTGATGTCATAACCAAGCATTTGTAGCTGTAAATGAAGAATGTAATTATTTCTGGTGAAAGTTTACACTAGAGTAGCTACATACCTACAAATAAAACTTCTCTTGTTTATCCACATATAGAATCACAATTTTAATAATGTGAGCGATGAAATTAGATACAATTATATACCAGTAGCTACCGTACAGTAATTATTACCATTCAGATTTCATAGTCTGGCAGTTCTTGCCTAGAAGTTTACCACACTGAGACACTCCAAGACCCGGCTAGCCACAACCTCTGCTACCAAGTTTCACACTGCGGCACAGTCAGTTGGATATCAAATTTTACATCCAACCGACTCTTTAATATTTGTCTGAGGGGCTCATTTTTTGTCTCAAATTAAAGACAATTCTGTCACCTTTGAAATGGACCTTGTACCATTTTTTTTTGCTGTTAAAACTTTAGCTGCAATGACTAAAACACTGACAACTTTGCCACGTGGCGAAATTACTCCTCGGGGTGACAAAATAGCCCAACCTCACAGTATACAAAAAAAAACATGATATAGCGCGGCACTTCTTGCCAACTTCTTGGGGAGAGTTTGTCTTCCTCGGGGTTGCGGGTAGCCACATATAAGCGCCGCGATCTGCTGCTACAAGGCTTCATAGCATGGCAATTCTTGCCAAGATCTTGGTGAGAAGTTTGCCACCCTCGAGGATGCAACATAGAAAATGAAAAATTACACAAATAGAAAACTACTAGAGCCACGTGGCTCTAAGTAGAGAAGCAGTAAGTGAAGCACAACAAATATTATAGAAACAACTTTTCATACATCAGAACTGACTCAATATATACTTACATATGTCAATTTAGCAACAGCATTTGCCTTTACTGCAACATTTTCTTGTCGTAGTTCAGCTTTAATTTCGTCCATACACTGAGCGATGTATTTACTCTGCAAAAAAAAAATCAATAGGTACATTGCACTGAAGACAGAGATGCATTGTCTGTTAGGAAAGATATACCATAGGTTCTAAAGATAAAAATTTTTCAAGCATCTGAATTTTTCATACTTTAAACTAACTATAGGCCTAAATATGTAGGCATCGTATGGGCGGGTGGAGTTGGGCACCATACCTATGCTGTATGGCGCAAATAAGGAAAATTAAAATCCTGAATATTTCATTGTAATATGCAACATTTTAATGGCACTTTTACCATTTTCAGCCAAATAGAAAAAAAACTAAATATCATTCAGGTCATCAAAGTTAGCATGGTGTTTTTTAGTAGCAACCCAAATAACTATTCTACGATTTCTTCAAAGATCAAAGTTCTACAAACTTTCATGCTACAGATGGAAGACTTGATACAATTTCATTTGTTGTTTTCATCATCCTAGCAATATGAAAACAGTTGTAGTTTCAGATTTTTTATCCGTTTTACCATATGCCGTACATTTGTGATATATATATAGGTACTGGCCGCCATGTTTATTTTTTGCATTGCGCAACTCCACCTGCAGTTTTTTTTTCACTAGGCAGGTGGAGTTGTGCAATGTTAGTAGCTAGAGTTGCGCACGGTTTTCAACATATATATTCCACCATAAAACATTTTAAAAACCACAACCGCTGTAACTGCTGTTACCACAACTGCAGCCTCTGTAACCACAACTGCAGCCACTGTAACAGCAACACCAGTGGCTGCAACTGTAACTGCAACCACTGAAACTGCTGCAGCCACTCCTACGATTTTGCTTATTTTGCGGGTGCGCTACTTGACCCACCTTTTGTGCAAAATCGACCCGATTTGCGCATACTTTTTTATCAATAACTTTTTTCTATTAAATTTACAAAGTTGAAACTTACGGTGAACGTAATATATTATCAGGCCTTTATTCATACAAAAATGGCAGTTTCTATGGCTATTCATTTTTGCGCTATTTCAAAGTTTGCAGGAAATGTTGAACTCCACCCACCGATACAATGCTTGTACATGCAGACTACCGTATACTGCAGACTGAATTGAAGAGAATGGGTTAGTGGC
>LQNS02278140.1:4158573-4171927 GCA_001587735.2 Parhyale hawaiensis | reverse complement strand
ATGAACACGAAATTTTTAACGTAAGTTGTAATATAATAATCCAAGAACACCTCTTGCCTGTGGAGAAAGACATGTTAAATAAATATTATTTGTTCTATAATTGCACTGAATTAGAAATGACAAATTATCCAGCGCTGAATTCAAAGGTGAAAATGTTTCCATTATGCATTGTAGCAGTTATATGTTGATCGATACACAGCGATTAATAGTTTGTAACGTAGCTTCAGCGATAACGGTCGGTGTAGTACTGTAGTCCGGACGTGTGCCTTCGATTCGCCCACATGGAGCAAAAACCTCTAATTCGACTAGGCTCGGATTAGCATCATCTTATCCGAAACTTCAGACCTGAGCATTGTGAATCGCAAAACAATTTTGCTTGAGCATAAGCGCAACTGCTACCCAAGCGTAAGCTCCGAATCTCGACCCAGAGTGATAAATCCAAAGCTCAAGATTAAAGGTAGAAATGAATCGGTTATCGTATTGGAATACCTCACTCAAAATAAGCGCACCGAACAATGCCCTTTTCCCGTCGCTCTGCCCCCCCGCTAACAATGGAACCACATTACACTACTGTCGTTGCGCTCAACTTGTGAACAGGCCTTCGGCTCGCACGTCGTTCAACTCAAGTACTTTCCAGGAGTATCAAAGATAGAGTGTTTTGCTATTTAATCGAGCCGAACGTCTGCTTAGGAGTTGAGCGTACGACTGTAAAGTGGCCCCTGCATTAGCCTTCCTTTCAATTTCTTTGCACTGATTTTTTTCCAACTTACTGATGGTGCTCTAGGCAGATTCTTATACGGGTCTGCTACCGTATGTCAAGTTAGCTATTATTTACATATTGAGTAGTTTAAGCCTCTGTCTCCACAACAATGGCGATCTAACAGAGGAAAAAGCAAGGAACATATATACTGTATATATAGTATGACGATAGAAATAAGGGAAACCCATGCACGAGGGTGTTTCCACACAGGATCAACGTACACGGGAACAGCAAGTCGGGAAAAAAGTGGAAGAGCAAATAACAGTAAGATCAGCAGGGGTATGAAAGTGGAAGGAAGCAAAGTGGGCACGAAAGACAGACGTGCCGAAGGCCTAGCTAATGGCTAAGGTAACCTACACAAACCCCCTGGGGGCGCTACTCCCCATACCATAGGAATGGCGAACCTAACCCTATGCCCCTGACCCTGAGCAGAGTTACTCGATGCCATACTGTTCTGTAAACTTCTGAATTTGTGTTTAATTATCCCCTGTAAATATATTTCCTTCACCGCCCGATGTATATGTTTGTAGATGGTAAAGAAAGTAGTCGTCAGATGCAGGGGCGAATTTGGAATGGAAGAACATCCGAGGGCCTCAGCCCACATCACAAGTTCCGACTTGGGGCGTTTCAGAAAACATCAGGGGCTAGAGCTCAGTAGCTATTGCTAATCCCGTGAAAACTGATTTTTTAGCTGATTAGCATTGCTTTTTTTTTGTAGTTTAAGTGAAGTTTCAGGCACAAAAAGCCCAACCAGACACTCAAAGTGACGTCCAGCTCTGAATGAGGGCTGTACAGCGCGAGGCGAAGCACGAAGGCATTTTCTACTTGGGATTTTTCCCACGATATCGTCAGTTTCCTTAATCTTAAGATTTTGGAAAACTTTCGAAGAACAAATGAATTGGTATCAATTGGGCCATAGTATGCACAGTGACAGCGATTGACTTAATTGGTGGCTATCTTAATATTCATCATAAGTTTGGCTTACGGGTTGCTGATTGGATATAGATTGCAAAAACCGAAAAAATGTCAGCTGTTATTAACAGCCGTCAACAATTCTTAACGAAATGCTCATAAACAGGAAAAAATCGCCCAAAAAAGGCTTAACTTGAGCTAGGCCAGGCGCTCTTCAGCCTTCAACGCCATACTTTAACACTTCGCAGTTATCACTGAACTAAATTTTTGCAGCAGTACTATAATTCATGTTCATAAATGGGATATGGTTAACGCTATAATTTTCAACGACACGAGTACAGTGGTGGCAATAAAACGAGGTTTGCAACATCAGCGTCATGATGCACTAATAACTTCTACAGAAAAACGCGCACAGCTAATTTACATGTACGTACATTAAGTGTAAAAAATAGAAACTAAACGCAACTACAGTTAATGTTAATTGAGAATGGGGAGTAATTGACGGTCTATTCGCAGTACATAACCTAACTAATTAAAATGGTAATTATCTTTGATCAGTGGATACACCTAGGGAGGTTTTCTTATTGCCTTAACTTTACGCTTTTGAAGATCTGGTAGTGTGAAGAACAGGAGAATAGTCTGTGCCGAGGGAGAATTCGAGACTCCCTCGTCGAAATTCCCTTTGCCTCTCGATGCCGAAGTGCCTCATATGCACGAAAAATTCATAGGTAGTCTTGGGAATCGAACCCAAGGCCACCACACACATGGCGTAGCCGCTCTGACTAGTCGGCCACCGAGACGGTAGACCTCAGGGTTGAAGAATCGGGCAGCTCTGGGGAGTTGGAGTCAAAGTCTAACACTCGCGTGTCCCAGGAGTTGAAGTCGAAAGAAACTTGACAATAAAGCCAATTTTGTTGAAGAGTCAAAGTCGAATTTGCAAGGAGTCGGAGATTTTTGAGTGCCATGAGTTGGGAGTCGGGCACTGGCTGGTTTGTGAGTCGAAGTCAGACCTCAGACCATAACACTCTACATCCCAGTTAGTCACTATAGTCTGACCATTTTATCAAGGCAGTTCGATCGTCGGCAAATTCCTCTATAGCGTTGCCAATTCCATGGGCATGTCTGAGATTTTGTTCGGCCTATATCTAAGCCCCGTCAATTGCTTGTATATGGAGAAATCACAGCAATACCCATAGAACTGACACCGCTATAGAGGAGTTTGACCACGACAGAACTGCATTGATAAAATGATCAGACAGTTTTTGTAGTTGGAGTGCGGCTGCATGCAGCCACATGCACTTAAGGAGACTTAAATTTCTTGACCTGCCCACATTAGTGCAGTTATACTTACAGTCAATAGTTTATCCTCCTTTTCCATTACAATACAATGCATATAGATAGCGGTAAACTCAACAAAATACATTGGTAACCTTGTTAGACCAGATTTAACATTGAAATTTAAATAATCGAAAATGTTGTTCGGAAATAATGCATCTCAATCTCAGCCTGAGACGACAATCATCTTAGCTTTTAGGCGTAGAGTAACATGAGACAATAAAAACTTCAGTTCTTCGTTTAATAGACCTTTGTATCTCTTGGCCTAAGGCCCGGGTTCCTTAGGAACGTGGCTACATCGCCGCAACAGTCGTGCACCGTTGACTTTTTTAGTTTTTTTTTTTTTAGTATCCAGAAGTAAAACCCTTCAGGGGACATACCATGGGCCAGAGGAGAAAACATAGGCTACCTTAGTCGTGTCCGCTTTGCTTCCTTCAATTTGTCCACTGCTATGCTTCTTTGTTTTCCTTCATTCCCAACTTGCTATTATCATGTGCGGAGATCTCGTGCGGGTGGGAGGGCAACACAAGAGTGCACGTATTCTACGTTTTTATCGACATACGTGCTCCTTCTTTTCCTCTCTCAAAACACCGAAGGTTTGTCTACGGATGTTTAACAACGTTTCCACTGACTCACATATCCGCAAGTTTACTTAATAAGACAGTACAGTAAAAAATAAACTCGCTTATGTACAGTTCAAGCGTCATGCTACAGTTACAGTACGTACATAGTACGGGGAAGACTTCTCATGAGATAAATTCAGAGGATTGATCACAACTCAATACGTTCCTCGCTAGAATACATCTGAGGAGGCTTTTGCTAAGACCGAGTTTAACCATTTAGCTGGGCTAGGGTGTGACGGCTACAGCGGATGAGACCGACTGAGACCGTATGCAATTAGAGAAAGGGTTAAGCTTTAACTTCCCAATTAAAAATCAATCAGCGTAGGACTAGCCAGAAGTGTAACGGCCTGAAAAAGTACAGTAGGCATGAAAGACTTAACGACCCAATTAAAAAATAATAAATATAAAAAAGCAATATTTCAAATTTGACAAAAATACTCCCCGTCGGCGTAAAGCAGTTAAAACTTCGAAGTCCAGTGGGGCAAATTTATCTGGTTTAAAATGGTGCTATTATTAAGAAAACAACGGATGTAAAATAGTTTGGCAGCGTGTGGGTGACTTCACCTAATCAATGCTAGTGATATTTTTTTCAACACATTTCACACTAGTCATCGCAAAACGTCAGCCAAGTTCAACATGTAACTTAAAGCTCGGTTTTAAGGTCCAAATATTATCCCTAAGGTAGTTGAAGTATAACTGAAACGATACCGAGTTATGTCACAACCGAAAAACTCCATAGTCTGCTGCAGTATCAGTAAAATAAATACTGTAATTACTTTCAACATATAACAAACGAGAGTTGAACGTACATGTAGAGACTTGAAGTTTCAATTTGAGTGCCACTGCATCCAAATGGGTACAAACTCTTAGTACCTAAAGTTTGGTACTTCTAAGCTGCCCACTTTCTCGTACGATGTACAATCAGACGGAACATATATTTGTTGCTGAGTAACGCGTACCAAGCTACACAGCTAAGCACAAACAGCACCAAAACGTCCATTGATCAAACACTGGCAAAACAAACTCGGTGCATGTAAGGGGGTGCTATCCTCTCCGCCGCAATGCCCAGAAAAACAGAAACATTTTTCAGCACTTTTATCAACAGAGAATAATGGATAAAAAATTGAGCAAGTCATCAGACAAATACAGGCAAAAGATATCAAGACCAACTCTAGTGATCGTCAATGAAGCAAAAAACATTAAGTGCAGTCATTGACACAACGTTTTTCCCTCCAGGAAAAAAAGTGGGCACTTAATGGGGCCCGGGAGGAGGTGGTGGACCAGATGCCTGGTAGCCAGGATACCGAGTCTGATCATAACCAGGGTACTGCGGCTGACCAGCAGGTGGACGGTACTGCACGTACTGAGAGGCTGGAGGTGGGGGCGGGTACTGGCCGTAGCTGCCATGCCCCTGGTACCCGGTCTGACTGTTGGGCATGGGTGGATAGGCAGGGTGGCCAGGAGGAGGTGGGTATGAGCCGTAGGGTTGCGAGTAGGGAGGCTGGGGAGGGTACTGGCCAGGAGGTGGGGGGTACTGCGATGAGGGAGGATATTGAGAAGAGGGCGGGTACTGATGATGGTAGGGCGAGTTGGATGGAGGAGCAGCAGAAGGGAAGTGCTGTGGCGGAGGGGCAGGCGCAGCAGGAGCGGCGGCTGGAGCATGGGAGGTAGGAGGCGTAGGGGCGGTGGGGGGAGGTGTACCAGTATAGCCCTGCGACGGGGGAGTTGAGGAAGAACGTGAGGCAGCAGGAGGAGCGGGAGAGGCTGAAGAGGGCCGAGCCTGGTTAGGATACTGATTTGCGGGGGCAGAAGGAGGGGCAGGAGATGGAGTTGACGAAGTGGAGGAGGAGTTGGCAGAGGCGGGCGGAGGTGTTGGCTGCGATGATGAGGTAGGAGGAGGAGGAGGACCTGATGAAGGAGCAGAGGCAGTCATGGGTGGATAAGGTTGGCCAGGAGGTGGATATGGCTGCCCTGAAGGCANAGGCTGAAGAGGGCCGAGCCTGGTTAGGATACTGATTTGCGGGGGCAGAAGGAGGGGCAGGAGATGGAGTTGACGAAGTGGAGGAGGAGTTGGCAGAGGCGGGTGGAGGTGTTGGCTGCGATGATGAGGTAGGAGGAGGAGGAGGACCTGATGAAGGAGCAGAGGCAGTCATGGGTGGATAAGGTTGGCCAGGAGGTGGATATGGCTGCCCTGAAGGCAGCGGGTAGGGCTGTGAGGAAGGTGGATAGCCAACACCACCACCAGGATATGGAGATGAGTTAGCAGGTTGGTGGTTGCCGGCTGTGGGAGCAGACGAGCTCACAGGAACAGTGGACTGCTGAGCATTGTATTCCGGGGCAGAGGGTGCGGCCGTAGCTCCCGACGGCTGAGCCCCATAGGGCGGGCCTGACTGAGACGATGCAGGCGGTGGAGGGGCAGCTTGGGAGCTCTGGGGAGCAGCGTGGGGCATGGACGAGTGGGGCGGCTGGGAAGCGTGAGGTCCCTGGTTGGGCTGGGGAGGGTACGACGGATAAGAGGACGGAGTGGAAGTGGAGGGAGGTGGTGGTGGTGTGCCATATCCTTTACTGCCGGGCGGTGGGCCGGCAGAAGGTGTTGCTCCAGAGCTTTGGTAGCCCCCTTGGCTGGCGTACTGTTTCAAAAGGTAAAAAGTTATAAAAACTAGACAGTCCATGACCCATTAGGTCATTAAAAAGCTATCCTATCCTAAACCCTATCCAACCTCTTTTCAGTTTATTCCCTGTGTATAGTAGCGAAGATTGTGTGTACAGTGACAAGCAAACTAGTAAACAAGATCATCAGAGTTTTGTCAGCATATAGATATATCTTTGAAGCCTCTCACATTAACATGTTAGATTTACTCCTATCACAAATTTCGAAGCACG
This sequence comes from Parhyale hawaiensis, assembly GCA_001587735.2. NCBI lineage: Eukaryota > Metazoa > Arthropoda > Malacostraca > Amphipoda > Hyalidae > Parhyale > Parhyale hawaiensis. The sequence continues at coordinate 4,165,414 of LQNS02278140.1, read as the reverse complement.
ATATTTGCAGTTGATAGTTCAGTTTATGATAGGTATCCAAACAACAGCTGACCCACAAGAAATTCTGCTGGTTTCCTATTACATTGAAAACAAGGAAGAATAAATCAGAGGAATTGCTACTATTATTACCCCCCCCCCCCAAGGAGGTTATGTTTTCGTCGGGTTTGTCTATCTTTCTGTCACCCAGATAACTCAAGAAGTTATGGACGGATTGTGACGAAATTTACAGGGATTGTTAGGTATGTTAGGAGCAACAGATGATTAACTTTTGGTGAAGATTCGTCCATCCGTTGGTTTGTTTGTCTGCCTCATATTTCTCAATGCCATAACTCAAAAAGTTATGGACGGATTTTTATGAAATTTACAAGAGTTGTTAGGTATATCACAAAGAGTAAATGACAAAATTTTTGTGATGATCTGTTAGTTTGTTCGTATGTTTGTTGCTTTGTTTGATTCTATGTTCGTTAGCGCACTAACTCAAAAAGTACAGTGAATCTTTATGAAACTTACAGGAATTGTTAGTAATGTTGAAAGACACGAATGATTAAATTTTGGTGCAGATCGATTGATTCGTTGCTTTGTTTGAGTTGTGTTTGTCATAATGTTTGCTACGAATAACTCGAAAAGTTTTGATTGGATTCTTATGAAATTTACAGGAGTTGTTAATAATACTAAAAGGCAAAAATGGTTAAATTTTGGTGCAGCTCGGTTCATTCGTCTCTGTGTTTGAGTTTTGTTTTTCATAATGTTTGTTACGCAATAACTCAAGAAATTTTGTACATATCGTTATGAAATTTGCAGGAGTTGTTATTAATTTTAAAAGATATAAATGATTAAATTTTGGTGCAGATCGGTAGTTTCGTTAATATGTATGTTTGACTTATGTCAGTCATAATGTTTGTTAGCAGCATAACTCAAACAGTTATGAAAGGATCTTAAAAAAATTGCAGAAACTGCTAATATTATTAAAAGGCACAAATGATTAGATTTTGGAGTTGATACAAATGAAATCATGGTTTCAGAGCCAATTGAAATTTTTTGTTACTGTTAATCATGGTTTCAGAGCCAATTGAAATTTTTTTACACTGTTGTCTTACTTGGCGGAGGTATGCGCTCTCAGAGTGCTCTAGTTACTACTACTATTAAATTCAATGCAAAGAGTTTCAAAAAGAAAGCTCCTGCAATACTTGCTCGCTAGCCACACGCACTGAGGCTATGTGAACGAGCAGAGCACGCACGCATGAAGTTCATTTCACCAAGCAACAAACAGTCTCATAAACAAGACGCAGTGCCTCCAGTTCAAAGAAATTATGAAGACATTTGGAAGCAGTGGTGGTGAATGTACCAACTTAAGCTACACGCTGAGATCTTCACTTTCTCACGGTTGAGCCGTGAATATGAAAGTAATCATAATAGTAACTTATCAGGAGCAATTTATCATGCTACTTGTCTGTATCCAGATTACTGTTAAACTGCGACTTAACTGGGATTGACTGAAGCTATCAACCATAGAATGTACCAAAATATGTAGCATGACAGAAATGTGGTAGGTTCCCATTGAAAAGAAGATGAAGATATAGTAGGTACAACAAGAGCTATGTACCTGATGGGGAGGGTAGGGCTGAGGGTACGGCGTCCCCTGTCCGTGCTGACCATACGGCATCCTAAAGCCAGAACCCGGGGGTCCACCAGGAGGAGGAGGCCCTGGGCCCATGCTTGGAGGTCCAGGAGGGCGATAGCTGGACTGCTGGGAAGGATAAGAAGGACCCCCAGGAGGGTGGTTGCTGCTCTGACTGCCAGGAGGTCCAGCCTGATTACCTGGACCACTCGCTGTACCTTCCGTGTTGTTGCTACCACTGCCACTGGTGTTGTTGGTCTGTCCTACCGGCGTTGGTGGCTGCCAACAATAGCACATGTGAGCACTAGCAACATCGTATTTTCCAGCAACACATCAGTCTACTATTAGATAAGCATAAATTAGGTTTTCAGTTTAATAACCAATACCACAGTATACACTGTGATTCCAGAGAGGAAGAAAGCACATCTAGAATGTTGAGATAAATGTGTAATGCATGCAAAAAAGATCAACGAGTATGGCAACAGTAAGTCGGGACAGAACTTAAGACGGAAGAACAAAAGAAAGCATCATTCATAGGAGTATGAAAATGGAAGGAAGCGACGTGGGCACAAAGACAGACGTCCTAATGGCCTAAGGATAAAATACCTATGGAGGCCCCCTGGGGGCCGCAACCTACGAAGGGCAAACCTAACCCTATGGCCCATGCCCTCTGAGGGTAGCAACTTAATTAGATTAACAGAAACCTTATTCCCTTAAGAAAGTAGCCCGAGATCTAGCAAGATCGATTATCTACGAAGTTTAGACAGCCAACAAGCCACTTCGTGTTATCTCATGTCCGGCAGTGGAGACAATGGCCAGCGCATTCTGCTTGTCTACAGCTACGGTACCTACCCAAGCATATCTATTATTTTAATCAGCTGCCGGCATCGTATTTGACACATAATGTTAAAACAAAATTATATGAGGGTTCTAGCTAGTAATGCACTAGCAAAGACGTTCACTGTTGTCACCAAATCTTACTGCAGAGCCAAAATTATATCAGCCACAATACAGAGACAACTAACGAATGTACATTCCTACCTATTCATTTAATGTAGGTAGATACCTACTTCATAGTACAACTGGTTTCAGAGGTTGCATTCATGTACGTTTACATTGTCCAATAATAGATTCTCAATCACATATGATCTAAGTGGAAGCTAATATAATACGTATGTAATGAGATTTGTAGGCCATAAGAGAACACGGCTTGACATCTGCAGCCACAGAACGTATACAGTATTTACAGCTAGTACCTGCAGCTACGCAAAGCACATTCTCATTACTGTGGTAAAAAAAATGCACAATAACTGTAGCCATACACAGCACATTCTGACCACTAGCCAAGCTGCGTGCGGAGCGCACTCTTTCACTTTGGAGGCTGTCATATGTCGAACTAATCAGTTCTGTCCGTGCTTCGTGCCCTGGTCGGCTAAAGTTTGGAATTTGTTGCCTGCATCGCCTTTTGGTCGTGTTGGCCTGCAGGCTTTTAAGTCGGCAGTTAATGGTTTTTTTGCTGGATTTCCGTTAGCAGAGTTTTGGGCTCCCCGGTGTTGCAAATGCTTCATTTGGGTTGTATTACCTGTCCGTGGGAGCTCAAACGTGAAGTTTTAATAATAATGTGCTTCATCATTAGCTACTCACCGGCAGGAGCTGCGCCATATTCTGGCTGGTGTCAGCAAAGGAAGCCAAGTACGTGAGGTTGTGGTGCAGACTCAGTTGGTACCTGTTGAAACAATTTTTTAGGTGAAAGTTTATGTTGCTGCCTATATACTTGTTTCACTGAACTTTAACGCCCTCTTTAAATGGAGCACATGCTCAGATGCATGCACTTCAGGGTGTGGATCCTCCACTAAATAAGAAGAATAACTATTTTTCAGAGAATGTTGATGAGCCACAACCACACAGTAATAGTTTAAATTTCTAAGATAGGTATATATAGGTAACAGCTTGCACTTAGCTGTGTGGCGTGAATGTTACAAATGTCTGCAGTTCCCTTAGTTTCCAGGCTAGTATCTACCATACACCATTGATTTCTAAGTGATCATTTGGCACCGCGTAGTAATTCATGCACAGTTTTTGTACTTCAATATTCATCCCGGTTTAATTTCGCCCCAGTGTCAGTTACCACTCACTTTAGTGTCACAGGCTCCAGGGGGTCAGTACGTACCACGGGAATGACTGCTTTTGGTGAGTACCGGTATGTTACTAACTAAACCCTTTTCTGCCTACTGCAGAGCAGATATACCTATGTGGATGTTGCGAACAGTGTTATTAGTACGCCAAATCATGTTTAGTTTATGCATGAAAGGGTAAATTCAGAGTAGTGGTTTGAGGGGAATGCGCCGGCAAAGACCTTGAAGTTTTTTACTTGGTGTTTTTTTTTTCACTAAGCAGTAGCTATACAGTATATCAGACGTATATGCAAGCGAGGTTTTGGGCAGCCAGTGCGACCCTAAGTGGATAGAATGAGGGGCTGGGCTGTGTGCCTTTTTTCAAAGTTAAGGTTTTGACATCAAAAGTTTTTCATTATTGGACAATTTTCATGAAACTTGGTAGAGACATGTAAAATCGACAAAGAAGGTGGGTTTGATACCTGTACTTTTCCATTTTCCCATAGAAAACTACTTATTTGAAGAAAACGAGAAAACCGTTTTCTCTGANTTGGACAATTTTCATGAAACTTGGTAGAGACATGTAAAATCGACAAAGAAGGTGGGTTTGATACCTGTACTTTTCCATTTTCCCATAGAAAACTACTTATTTGAAGAAAACGAGAAAACCGTTTTCTCTGAATAACTGCATATAAGTAGTTAGAATGTTCCAATGCATACTTTTGCAGTGGTGAGCGGTAGGCATAGTAGGTACTTCTGTGGTTAGCCTGCAACCCGCAACGCCAATCGGCGACTCCAGTTCAGGACAGTTCCGGGTAGTCACACTCATTCTAGACAAGTTTGGTGCTATACCTTTTACCTACCGCTCTAACTACTTCCTATCCTAGTCTAACTTCCTTCTGTCAAAATCTTACTCCCCTGACTCAAGGAGAGGTCAGGAAAGTCCTACCTGATTTTTCCGATTTTTTTTGCTGGAGCTGCCTGTGGCGTTTTGGCCTGAAAACACCGTTACGACCAAGTTCTTCTCTTGCCACTTGTGTGCCTCTAGCTTAAGTGGAGTTTATAAAAGGATATCCTTTACCTCGCTCTTGCTCCAACAGCGAGTTCCAGGTATCTATTCCTGTGTCTACTTCCATTGTCTGTGTGATGAGCTTGTGTTGTAGCTATATCTTAGTGAAAACCTCTCTGCCTATGATGGACAGTCTTATTTCTCTTTTAGCTTCAGGTCCCTAGCGCCGAAGACACCCCCAAATCCGTCTTGGTGTCGGAGCTGCCTTAAGATCGACAACCAGGATAGAGAGAGACCTCTTCGCAAGGTTTCTAGAGGTTTGGCGTTTTCAAGGACCGGATTACTCTGTATTAACAGTTCGCCAAAAAAACAAGGTTGTCGGTCACATCCGATCTTTGTTTGGGTAGCAAACTGAATCTGACATAATTCTTGTCACTCTTAGCCCCACTCCAAAAATGAAAATACTGAGCTGCCTATGCAAACACCTGTTCCGCTGTTAACCGAAAATCCTTCGTTCGGCTTTACTTCCCCCGTAAGATTTACAGTCAGTTGTTGAGTTGTTTTGTCAAAATTGAGGACCCGTACAGTCTAAGAATCCTTTCAGCTTTCCGGTGTAGCTTTCTTATGACTACTAGTTCTCTTAGCAGCTAGACCTCCATGGGTCAAGGTTTGAATCCTTGGTGGAAGACTCCTGATTTGCAGCTCTAAAAGGACCCATAGTACAAAAAAACTGCCTGGCTGAGGGAAGAAACACCTTCGGTTTCCTGCCACTTTACTACTCTGGCTTGGATGAAAATTTCTTAGGAAGTCCTCTGTGTTCATTTTATTTTTGTGAGCTTAGCCAAAATTGTGGGGTAAGCTCCTGTGTAGGTATAAGCACTGATCCCCAGTAGTTCTTTCAAGAATTGTCTTCAATCAATCAGAATAGAGTGTGTCTACTCTTTAAGACAAGGCAACGCTAAGACCTTACTTGTGCATGTTAGTATAAGAACTAGGAGATCCTGATAACCATTTTTGTACTGAGTTACCAGGCTTCAGAATTTTTTTTTGGGAACTAAAACCGCAAATTACCCCTTTTTAAAAGGTACTGAAGTTATAGGAACCTCCATCCAGGCCACGTTCAGGAGTAGCGGACCCCTATATCCTGAGGCTCAAGTTCCTTTTGTTCGCAAATAAGTTTCCAGGAGCCAACCTTAAGCTTGCCTCCTCAGAAAGAACTAGGGTGGTCTGTATTTAAAATTTCTGAGGTAGAATTCGTTTCACGGGATCTATTGAGATTTCTTCCAAATCCCACAAGAGAAATCAGTAAAATTTCAAAGTTTCAATATCATTGCCCAAATGATTTCAGCTAAGTGTCAAAACTGGTAAATTAGTACATTCTGATGATTTAACCTTGACTACGAGAGGAGCTGCTGAGGTGTTCACTCTGTGCGAGTCAAACTTAAAGTGAGACTGGAGGGTGAGGATGCTCCCTATACATTGGTCAGGGGTCTGCTGGTGCAGCTGCAGAAAAAAATCAGAAAAGATCAGAAAAAATCGGAAAAATATCAGGGAAGGGTTTCCTGACCTCTCGAGTCAGGGGAGTGAGAAACTCCAATTTTTTTTACTGATTTTGACAGAAGGAAGTTGGCTAGGATAGGAAAGCGGTTAGAGCGGTAGGTAGGTATAGTACCAAACCTGTTTGGAATGAGTGTGACAACTCGGAACAGTCCTCTTGAACTGGAGTCGCCGATTGGCGGTGCGGGTTGCAGGCCAACGACAGAGGTACTATGCCGTTAGCGAGCCACTGCAAATACACGTTTGCCACTTGATGCAGAAATATAGTAACCTTCATATATTGGATAATAAATGATTGTTGTTGTGGGGCAAGAAACTGGAGTAAGAAACGATCAGGGATAGAGTAAGAAACGATCAGGGATAGAGTAAGAAACGATCAGGGATAGAGTAAGAAACGATCAGGGATAGAGTAAGAAACGATCAGGGATGGAGTAAAAAACGATCAGGGATGGAGTAAAAAACGATCAGGGATGGAGTAAGAAACGATCAGGGATGGAGTAAGAAACGATCAGGGATGGAGTAAGAAACGATCAGGGATGGAGT
>LQNS02278140.1:4124235-4141180 GCA_001587735.2 Parhyale hawaiensis | reverse complement strand
CACGACTTCCTGTTTCATTCCGCAATTGCATCCGCTTCCGCGGATATCAGAAGTGTAAAATCGGCTGTAAAGGAGTTGCAGATGCGCAAGTTTATCACTGTACACTAAGCTCATCCATAGTGCTCAAACTGCAAATTCTTATTAGGATTGAAATGTATGCAAGTGCTGTTTCTGTCTACAAAGCACCATCTAAGTTTCTTCCCCTAAGTTGCATAAACTGCCGTCGTGAGAGCGGGTGTGCGCGTTGTTTGTGGGGCGAATATTCGCATCCGCAGAACATCCGCACCTTTTTTGACATCTGCATCCGCGGATGTCAAGATGGAAACATCCACACGTGCATCCGCCTCTGCGAATGTCCAAATAATGGTATCCAACCCATCACTACTGTGATTATTAGAACTCATTTTATCAACACTTAGGTACGTAAATCGGCCTCCAGGCTCAATTGCGAGAGGCCCGATTTCAGTGTCCAGTCAATGTTTGGTGTGGTCTATGGCTCAGATTATTTATACAATAAGAACTCAGATGTAACTAGTAACGAAGTAACGATCGTTACTGTAACGAGTAACGGTAACCCCCCGTACAATATTCGGGCAGTAACAAGTAACGTAACGCCCCGGTAATTTTAGGGAAATAACGAGTAACGGTAACGACCTCCGATTTCATGCAGCGGTGCCCATCACTGATTGTAACTAATGTCAAATGTATAAAACGCATTTGTCTCCGGGTTACAATGAAGATAGTGGTAAAAAAACGTACATCTCAAAATTTTGTTTGCGAACTACAAGATAGCACAAAACATTCAGATGCAGAGTACAATGCGCGTTGAATAAAAAACCGGCGAGTAAACAAGCACAAAAATTTATTAATTAATATTTACAATTTCTTTTCCATGCAACTTCTAAAAACTTTACCCTGAGACATTGCATCTGTAAGAACGTTTCCTCCTGTACGTGTACCTTGAAGTGTCGTGCCAAGCTTGACGATCCGACAATTTTGTCTGGCCGAAGTCAGCGAAGATGTCGCTCGTCTGCACACGGCTCAAAGTTCCTACGACAAGGTGTGCTGGGTACGTGAAGGCTACTAGGCAACTTGAGGAAACGGATGTGTTGCGCAACAAACGTTGCACCGAGTAAATGAGTTGTCAACGACGCAACTTTGCTGCGCAACTTTTGGATCGAACATGTCTCGTTCAAACATGCTACTTATTTAGATGAAATATCCACAATTATAGGTGCGTAGGAATATTTGAGGGGGCTTTAAGAGTTTTAAGCTTCCTAAAATGCTAATGATGTCTATAATTAGAAGTAAAACATCATAACAACACAATATACTAATAGGTTCGTCACTAGAAGATTACAGACTAAACAATACCAAACACAACATAAAAGAGCTAACGATTACTCGAATAGAAAAACCTTACTTCATCTTACTATACAGCACCTACATATGCAATGCATCTATGTATATATAACGATAAAAGTAAACTTCCTATTATCGGCAATACTTAATAAACTACTATTTTTCACTGCAGTGCACTCTTTAAGATTATTACCAAGCAAAAAATGAAGCCAATTCTGTTCTATTTTTGCATTCGAAGGGTTTATTATTCTGACACTATGATTAAATAATCTATTTCAGTTATACCTAGACATTGTCCGGAACTGAAACTACTGACTGTTTGGATTCATGCGGCGAACCGATTACTATTTGAACTTGATCCAAAAAGGTTAACTGTAAGCTCAGGCACATAGCTCAAAGAGGATAAAGCAAAGCAGACTAAATTTTCTCGATCGCAGTACGCGAATTGAAGACGCCTTCTATTTGCTTAAGAAACGGAAATAACATGTAAATAAAAGCACAGGGCTTAGATTTTAATGACTTGAGAGAAATGAGCATTTGAACAACTGCAGGTCACTTTTGAGTCTACAAAAAGAGACTTATGAGCACATAGTATATTGAGCAAGGGTAGTTAATAACTAACAGTCAGCTTAATTCTGGGTCAACAAATGAAAATTTTGAGCAATAAATTAAGCGCATGTGCAATGGAGTCTTCTTATGCGCACACGGTATATGCGTCTGAATACGTTATTGTGTCCGTATAAACCAGGAAGCAAAGAATGCAAATGCAACGTTACGCTCTTTACTTCCTGGTGTAAACAGTAGAAGAGTTCACAGTTTTTTTTTTTTTTAAATCTAATTCAAACAGAAGAAGAAGAAGAGTGTCCTGAAATATAAGTCACTCCAAATTTGAAGAAATGTCCAAAACTTTCCTGCAGACGCTTGCTACAGGTGAGTGCACACAATGACCAAGTGAACGAGTTCATGGTCTCGACAACCAAATCGGCATCAGAAAACCATCAAACTCAAGCATTCCTGCAGAGTTTCGGAGATGGAAGTCGCTACACTTTTGATCGCGATGTGCTGGTGAACTGCGTGCAATTTTGTAAAGGCGTCTTTTTGCGGCCACGTTCGATATCAAAATCACCGTGATCATGATCGTCGTGCTCACTGAAAAGCACAAGAACGTTCAATGATTTTGTAAACAAACCAGAGACGCGATGTCTATTTCCGAAAGATAGGTTTCTATCGTATTTTTACGGAAAATGGTGGGGAATGGATTTCTTAGGAACTTTTATTTATTTTGATGTCAGTGCATAAATGAACTAGCAGTATTTAACGTATTTTGAACATGCACAGGCATGAAACTAACTAAACTGCAATTCTGGAAGTCAATATTACAAACAACCATAATAACATTACTCAATTTATCCCTAAATTAAAGAAAACATCACGAATTTATGTTTCAAATTTTGAATTTTTACTTGTCCAACGGCTGGAATCACTCTTTAATCACGCATGATTAGCCCTCGACGGATATCACGGTGCGATCAATTTTCACCACTGATTACGGTTGACTGCTACCAGAATCACGTCAAAAAGTGGTCACATACACGTGCGGATCATGCGAAATCAGGCGGAATCATCCGCAAAGTGGTCACAAAAAGGCGCCTTTAGCAAACCCCGGTAGTATCAAAGTCGTGGTTAAATTTACTCACACAGTCTCGTTAGCTTATTATTTTCTAATGAATGACTTTTTGTAATTATTAACTATGAAATGTACTTACGTCATATATAACTTTATCTATCAAACTGTTCGAAGCTATATAGAACTCATTTGACCACCAGACCAATCCCACGGGTGAAGCACTGATGGGGAATCAAAATTTTGGACAGAATCTTCCGCCACGTGCGGGAAAATTTTTAGGTGAAAGTGTTTAAGAGCAAAGCTATACAAATAATACAATTACACAAAATGTGACATCCATAATAGTCGTATAAGTAAAAGTACACACCACATAGTCAAATTGAGCATGTCATTGGTAACATCTTGTAACTGCCAGGAGTATGTTGACATAACAAGTCAGAAAAAAAATATTCATAACTTCGTAACAAAACATAAGCATGATGTTCAAAGCATGATGAGCATGGTGTTCTTACAATATCGCATTGTACAACGTACGCACGTCAACTCTAAATAAGTGACATTTTCATCTTTGCATGAGTTTTACAGCACATGGCACAATTCTTAACATTGTTAATTAGAAAAAAGCGCTGTTAAACTTTATACTTAATGCATCGGTTTCGTCAATTGACAAATATATTGCCGATTGATAACAAAAGTAGAAGAAACGAGTAACTAGTTAGCTCTAGGTACGTTAGTGACGCTGCAACGGACATCATTAATAAAATAATTTATGTGGCTTACATATTTTGAGTTTTGAGTATCGGCTACCAGATCGGTGAATAAGTAAAAATTTTAAACTTTATTCATCAATCCAAAATTATAATGAAATACTGCAAATTTTACGGCAGCGTAGATTTGCTACTGCTTCTCTAACCAATGCATCGTTCGACAGTAACAATTAAAAGATACATATTATGTTGATAGTTTGAGTTTTTTACGGTAATGGTAATCCAAAGAGACGGAGGAACAAGGGAGGTGCAGTACGTCAAGTAAAATGGGGACACTTGCAGGAGAAAACGCCATGAAGGGGAAGAGCAAATTATGAAAGACAGTTGCAAGTGAATGCAATGCTACAAAATCCGAACTAAATATGATGATGTGAAACCCTACTCTTATTACTAAAGAAATCCGACATATTGAAGCCTGGGTCGAGGCGAGGTTTGGCGAAAAGTGTCATCCACGTATCAAGGATACTTTCAATTTACCGAGCGGCGGGCAACAGAAGACGCGTGGCAACGAAGGTCTTGGCGCGCGCTCTCACCTATCGTAAGGTTCACAAGTTAGGCAAATGAACAGGTTTCTTCAGCATCGCGTTCGAATGCCCCCTGTTGTGTCCCTTCCCACAACACAGAAACGAGCGCGAAGCTCTATGAGTTTTAATTTGGTCCAAATTTTAAGAGATACCCGAAACAGCACAGTTGACACTTGCTGAGCAAACTGATTTCACGGCTAACACTTTCGTAACTTTTCAGTAAATGCACGCGCAGCTGTGTTAGTGGGAATTCAATAACACGTTCGGACTGTTGACAAATGAATGAATGAATTATCTTAGCAAAACTTCCCAATGTTGTATTGAGCCCTCGTGAACACGGCCGCGTGTTTGCCAAAACTACAGCAGTTACAAAAAGGAGCAGTTACGTCAGCTGGCAGAGCAAAAGTCTCTGGTAAAACGTTTTNTCGGTTCGTCTGCTGCTCCCCCTTGAAACTCAGTGCTGCCCCGTCTTTTCCACCAATGAGCGTCTCACAGCCATAAGAGATCTGGTTGACTCGCTGGCAAGTCTGTAACTTGGCCACAAGACTCCCTCCTTCTCTATTGAAGCTCCTTGCTTGGCACGCGCTCTCACCTAACGTAGGGTTCACAAGTTAGGCAAATGACCAGGTTTCTTCGGCATTGCGTTCGATTGCCCCCTGTTGTGTCCCCTCCCACAACACAGAAACGAGCGCGAAGCTACATGAGTTTCGATTTGGTCCAAATCTTAAGAGATACCCGAATCCGCACATTTGACACTCGCTGAGCAAACTAACTTCAAGGTTAATACTTTCGTAACTTTTCAGTAAATGCACGCTCAGCTGTGTTAGAGAGAATTCAATAACACGTTCGGACTGTAGTCAAATGAATGAATGAATGAATTATCTTAGCAAAACTTCCCAATGTTGTATTGAGCCCTCGTGAACACGGCCGCGTGTTTGCCAAAACTACAGCAGTTACAAAAAGGAGCAGTTACGTCAGCTGGCAGAGCAAAAGTTACTGGTAAAACGTTTTGGTTGTATCTTCAAATTTGAAGAAAATTAGGACTAAGAGAGCTCGGAACTTTTGAGCTGTCGAAACTAACCCCTGGAGCATGTATATACATTCGGAAGCAGAGCTGAGGAACCGTGTAAGCCCGTGGAACTATGCGTTGAGCTGACTTGCTGCTGGGCTGTTCACAGTGTCGACGTAATTTTTCAAAAATGGATCTCATAACTGAGTGACTTGCAGTATTAGTTCTTCGCTTGTTGCTAAAGCTGCGTCAGGGTTTGATCCGTCTGAAGTATTTCCGTGAGCTGCATCAGGGTCTGAATCATTTGGTGAATTACAGAATCCTGTGTCTGAGCTATCACCTAAGCTGTCACTGTCTGCAAGGTCATGCAAGACGAACTCCTCAGGAACTTCGTTGCCTAATCCCAAATCTGCACCCTCGTTGAAAAACGCAAGGACTTCGTTTTCTAATTCCAAGTCTGCACCCTCGTTGAAACACGCAAGGACATCGTTTCCTAATGCCAAGTTCGCATCCAAGTCCATCTCTGCGGGAATTACATTGCTCGGTTCGATGCCCGCATTCAAGTCATGCATACGGAAGAACTGGGGGACGAACTCTTCTTCATTCGGTTGGAATATTGTCTTCAACGACTGAAATAGAAAACATAACGATTCATAACACAGAATGGATGGGTAGTGCATATAGCAATAGCATATAAATAATATTAAGGTAATAAACATAAATATATCAGCTATCTGTAAGTGTGTAACATGACTCAGTTCTATTAAGTTAAGGGGAGTATAAGTGGCATACATTCAGGAAATGAAAGCAAGTGGCACACATGCACGAAATTACAGGACTAAATTGCACCTTGTAATACCCAACAATACATAGTTGTGAGATGTTTCTCATATCTCCACTATGCGGCGATTTGTATGTCGACAATTTGGCTAGCGTGCTTCAAGCATTAATATTTTGAATTTTTTTTCCGAGGTCCTCAGTGTCATTGCCGATTCACATCATCGATCGTTTCGTAGATAACGTAACGACGGTTATTTTTGCTCAAAATGAGATTCAGATTTGGATGGCCTGAAGACCCCTATGCATTATAAACGGAGAGCGCTCAATTATTCACGATGCTTGTGCACTGTAAAAAATGATAGATACTTGCATAAATTTTTAAGCAGCACGATAATGAACCTAATGATTTTAGAGGCAATGGAACATCTCATGAAAATTCGAAGAACAATAAAGCATGTGGGTGGGCGAAACTTCAAGCAAATGAAACAAATGGGCGCAAGTATAGGTACGCAAAAGTTGCATTGCCCCGCAACTCTGTATCAAATTGCGTTGCACCGTACAAGGTTTCGGCTTGGGCATAGCTATCCACTAAAAAATATCTAAGGTATGAGTTGTTCGTTGAAGTTTGTACGTTATAAGGTCAAGTTCACACGTCCCTCATCGTAACGCGTTCAGTCACAAAAATGAAAACGAGCTGTGCGTTAAGTCTTTCTGTCTCTGTCCACAAATAGACGGGTCCTTCATTCAAATGAATGACGCACCACATTCAGTTATGATGTAGTTTATTTACATTTTCGCTTATACTGCGCGTCGGTTTGAAGTCACATTCGCATCCCATACTCTCATAGCCTGATTTTGATAGGAACAGCATATTTCTAGAATATTTCTAGCCTGATAAACCGACAGAAGGGAAATCAACAGAGGGCGATCAGATCAAAGATGGCGCCCGGGTTCTTACAACATTTTTAGGTGTTAAACAGGAGTACAGTGATTCTGATCGTTGGAGTGACGATCAAAAAGCATTTTTGTCGACTTGTTCATGATTTGAGAACGCTATACAGGGTAAATTTAGTATTTATATGTTCTATTTGCTGGCGAGCCGCGTAGGAGTGTATTCCCCGTAGGACTGTATTCATACAACTTGATTGGCGCGACGCGTTCAAAAAAGAGAAATTCTTCATCCTTCAGTCTCCCACGTTTGTTGCAGCTGCTGCTATCAAATCAACACGCCGCGTCCATCAGTTTGACTGAACACGTTACGATGAGGGACGTGTGAAAACGGCCTTACAAGTAGTCAGTGGCGGCTCGTCCCCTGTTTTAGGTGGGGCCTGCCGTATAGATTTTGAAGCCATTAGGTGGAAAAAATACCTTCTATACTGAATTCAAGTCTTGTATGTGATAAGACTTGAATTCAGCAAAGAAAATAGCTTTTCTACCTAATGGCTTAAAAAATGTACCGCGGGGTCCACCGAAAACAGGGCACGAGCCGCCACTGCAGGCAGTAGTTAGTCAAGCTTTAAGAAAACCTCCCACTTCTGAGTTAGTTTAAAGTTGCAATGATGCATAGTTTCAGCGTGACATTCAAGCGCCATAAGTAGTAGTCACGGCAACGTGACGGCCGAAGATAAAAGTTAGGTGACTGAGCAAGTTTTGCGATAGTGTGCCCACACTATAACGGAGCAAGACAGAGTAACTAGAATTGTCAAGAGTAAGCGATTAAGGATCAATGCTTGAAGCTCAATTCAGTAGGTTGATGTCAGGGCACCTGCGTAAAGTTTTCAACAAGTCAAGCATCGAAAGCTTAATTTTAGCGCCCAATCGAACATGCCCAAAATATTCAAATTTAATTTCACACACATGTATTTCTATACTGGAAAATTTTAAGTTCAACTGTTTAAAAATGCATTACATCATCTCTTTCCCCATATCTATCTTCCCTTATATGTCAGTTTGATGGATTTTTCAAATACTGTATTGTGATACCACCAAGCCTAAAAGAATATTCTCCGAAGTGTAGTTGTCAGGTGCAGCTGTGAGACCAGATGTAGCTGGTATCTTACTCCACCACGACCATCCTGGGCGTTCGAGCAATAAAGATATGTTCGAGCAATGTGTCCCATTTACGTACATTCTAAACGATAGGCTTGAGCATAGACGACACTGTAATTGATTGCCCAATATTACGAAACCGGTCTAATGGTTGATTGGTTAAACTTCAATCAAATCTTATCGAATTAACATAGCGTCCTTAAAGGAGAAAACAAACTGTTCACAGAAACGCAAAGAATGCTCACAAGAACACTCATTCATCAGGGTAGGCTATCAATGAAGGGAAAATCTAGTTTTAATTCATTTTGGGCCCATGTTGTCATAACTAAAGTAACATAAAGTTATTTAATCAGTGACAACCAAATAGGTGACGTTAGCAAATCAGTGAAATGAACTCTCTTGAGGCGAAGAATGCACAGATCGCTGATTGGCTGTGACGTCAGCTATTTTGGAAGTCACGGGACATGATAATCTTATGCCAGCTCAGGCATTATTTTGATCTCTTAAAATTGAATGACTGTGGCTCACTACTACTTGTATGTTTCAAACTATGTTTCGTTCATATAGTCTTGGATGCATCAAAATTACATGCATTTGGTCCCAAAACCAAAACACGCAAGTGTATCATGATGATGCACATAGGGTCTTATGATGCACTTGGCACGAATTGATGCACTTATGTGTTTCGATTTTGTGACAAAGCGAATGATGCACCAAGATGCATCAAAAACAGGTCAAATTGATGCAGCTGAAGAACCGAAACTTTGAAAAACAATAGCGATCTGCGTGTTAGTATGTAACCGCGTCTTGCTTCTAAAGTGTAACAAAACTACAAAGCTTTTGTTCACTGTGTTTTTGCGGAAATATGTTTTTCTAACTGAAATATGTTTTTCTGTCTGCTGCGAAGACACACCAAACTATACGCCATGAAACACCTTCGTGCATCCTGATGCTTCTCTGTGAAACACCTACGTGCATCAAAATTTGTTTCAGTGAACTTGCCCTCCGTAAGAATGGGGAGGTTAAGAAGGGCACGAGTCGTTGCATTAGAGCTTTCCGTCGACGGCGCCACAGCTCTTGACGATCCGTGATTGATTGCAGCCGTACACTCCTGTGTTCCAGTTGGCCTATATCTGCAGCACGAACCAGTGCGTATGGATTTTCCAGTAGGTAGCGCGGTCAAGTTGACTTTACCTTTGCATCCATACGAACAGTTTACTTATTAAAGAGCTCTATATTAATTAACTACAGCACTCTAAGAGCGCATACCTCCGCCAAACGAGGCAGCGGTAGCAAAAAATTCAAATAGGCTCTGAAATCATAATTCTCTTTGTATAAACTCCAAAATCGAACCATTTGTGCCTGTTGATAGTAATAACAGCTTGTGCAATTTTCTTGAAGATCCGTTCATAACTTTTTGAGTTATACTGCTAATAAACGTTAAGACAAGCATGTGTCAAACATACAAACGAACAAACCGATCTGCACCAAAATTTAATGATTCATGTCTTTTAACATTACTAATGATATATATAAATTTCATAAAGATCAATTGATTATTTTTTGAGTTATTGGGCTAACAAGCATAAAATTAAGAACAGTGACAAACAAACGAACGAACTAACGGATCATTACCAAAATTTGATCATTTACTCTTTGTTATATACCAAACAACTCATGTTAGTTTCATAAAAATCCATCCTTAACTTTTTGAGTTATATCATTGAGAAAAATGAGGCAGGCAAACAAACAAACGGATGGACATATCTTCACCAAAAGTTTATCATCTGTTCCTCTTAACATACCTAACAGTCTCTGTAAATTTCGTCCAAATCGGTTCAGAACTTTTTGAGTTATCTTGGTGACAGACAAAGAGACAAACACGACGAAAACATAACCTCCTTGGCGGAGGTAAAAATTATTTCATCAAATTTTCATCCATCAGCCATAGGAATGATAGGATCTACTCGGCAGATTGAATGGGCCATCAATTAAACTGCAGTCAATGGCTCTATTAACTTATCATTCGAGTACCAGTAACAGCATATATAATAAAGGCCAGTATAGAATAAACTTACACCAGCATGCGTGATAGCAGCATGAACTGCGAAGCTAACTGTGATGGCAATGAAAACCAGGTTGATGGACAGTTCACTCCACACGGCGGGGTGAGTCAGGGGGTCCGTTGCGCACACGGTTTCCCAAACTGAGCCCGCCAACAAGAACTGCGGGCGTACAAAAAGTCAAGTTTATCACAGAACAGAGTTTGTTTTAAGAAAAATTTATAGCTACGCAAACTATGATATGGTTCGCGAATTGTAATAATAATTTATTATCTCGCATACAGTGCATATACCTAACAAGGTTTTCTTAAGCCTTAATTCTATATAGAATTTAAAGAACTGATAATCTGAACAGCAGGAGAAGCAGTCAGTGTTGAGAGTCAATTTAGGGTCCCTCGCCTCGCCTCTCGGTGCTGGAGCTCCCCACGTACCGTACCGACCGCGAATTGAACACACGCCTCGCTTGGTGCGATGCCGAGCCGCTGTCACTTCACAACGGACAGGTTATGTTGTAAAGTTAATGAATATAGCCATGGAAATTCAAGTGAAGTACAAATTTACAGCTGCACAAATCTGGATTTACAACTGCACAAAAGAGGCACAACTGCACGTTAGAACAAACTTTGTCAGAGAGGAGCAAATAAAAATGTGAAACTGGTCGAGGGCGTCCTCCACACCGTGAGGCATGCGAATGGGTCTAATATGTTCAATGTTTCCCACAACGAGCGCACACTAGCTAGATTACTCACTTCGGTTCCGGTATGGTTCGAGGCCCATCTCAATAAATAAGGTAGGTTAGGTGACGCTGAACTAGGTTAGGTTATAATAGGTTAACTTTGTTCTGAATAGGCGAGGATAGGTTAAATGCAGCTAAACTAATTGCCTAACCTGACTGATAGGCACACATTCTGTACTACACCTGAATCTCTCGTTGGTACGATAAAGTAGCGCTACCATTTTTTATAGAACATTTAATTTATTAATGAAAGTTATTATGCTCTAAAGGTGAGAAATATTTTTTGATGAAGTAGCTACGTGTATTCATTTTCGTTATTGGCACGGTAAAGTAATCAATTAAATAAAATGGCCTATGAAGAAATTATACTGCTACACAATCGTAACAACGTTACACGCAGGGCAGACACTTTGCTGTCTCCCTGTTGTACAAAAATTAAAAAAATTGTAACTAGTAAAAAACGAAGACGCGCAAAACTTTCTAATTTCTACTACGCTCCAATTTACAGAAATATTTTAAGCTAGACTGCTGACGAAATTACAAGGGTTTCTTTTTCTGACTTTTTAAGTAGAGTCTGCAACGAGTCTGTGATCTATGGTTATCACCCGCGAACGAAGTGAGAGAGGTGATAATCTTTTCATTGAAGATTTAAGTTTGAATACGTATATATTTGTTTGTCTGCCCACCCAATAAGTGGTCGAAGGAATTGAGCATCGTTCATAATTCTTTGCAGGGAGCCTAGACTGGTGGGTTTCCCTCGTTGTGACCCATACCAAAAACTAGGATTAGATGGCCATAACAAATGACGGTGATGAAATTTGCTCCCACTGCGGGTGATGGTCTTATGCCACGAGGCGTTCTAGTGTACTTTGCATTTATAGATACATGGGTGATATACGGCGTTTCCTTTATTTGTATTTGCTTTTATTTCTAGGGAACTTGAGCAAATTGTAGAGGGGCTTCACGTTGCTCTGTGGTACATGCATGTTGGTGACATGGAAGCAATATCGTGAAGGGGCTGAGCGGTGGTTCGTCTTATTATTTGTCGGGATGATTGCCCCTTGGCGTAGCTACTGCATTCGGTGTACAGATGCGGACGTCGCAATGGCAAAAAAATACGTACCGTGTGGGTAGCAAGGCAGTGTCACAAAATATCACATCATGTTAATAATGTCATCGATATGAAAGTTCTACACTTCATAAATTTCCTGGACATTCGCCTAAGACATACCGATATATCAGATAAATCAGCTTTCTGTGGTTAGGGCGAGTTCACACGTCATTCATAAAACACATTCGTTCATCCACTTGTCCGAATACGTTACTGCGCACTAGAAATAGCAGAAAAGTGCACTGCTTGTTGAGGTTTATTTCATTCGAAGTTTGAAGATACTTCCGTTTTACTTTCCTAGTATTACTTGCAGAGAGAACTGATTTGACGGTTAACATTTTTATAACTTTTTGCAGCGTACACAAAGTTGTGCTGACCACGACGCTGCAAAACATTCTTACTAGTGGATGAGTGAACGCGTTGATATGAATGACGTGTGAACACGGTCCATGTTACGTGCACAGTGCATGAAACTTGCTACCTATTAAACTCTTCCGTGGTTCACACGCTGTGACTCAAGCAAGCAACGCTCGTAAGTGGTATACGCGTGGCGTAAATAACACTAACTTGATCTGGCCCGGAAACCCTCAAGCTTGGGACACTTTAACGTTTGTTCGTAAACTAAAAACGTTAGAGCGAGAATGTATTTGATAAATTCACTCTG
Organism: Parhyale hawaiensis; assembly: GCA_001587735.2. Classification (NCBI taxonomy): domain Eukaryota; kingdom Metazoa; phylum Arthropoda; class Malacostraca; order Amphipoda; family Hyalidae; genus Parhyale; species Parhyale hawaiensis. The sequence goes on along the minus strand of LQNS02278140.1, from coordinate 4,128,488 downwards.
AAACGTCGAAATTCTTTAAGAAATATACTGAATAAATATGACAGAGTTTTTTTAGACTTCCACCCGACCCAGATACATGACTCAAGCGCGCCGGTAATGCTCTTTTACAACATGACGGAGAGTAATCTTCACTAGATGGATGAGTGAGAAATAAATTGACTATATAGTAAAGATATTTAACAAAACACACGCACAGCTGCACATCAAGCGAGGCGGTGTGCCACATCACACAGATAATAAGGATATATTTAGTGATTAATAAAATGGAACGATGCGAATATGTTGTAACATATCACTAGAAATATTTCACTGCAAGGAAGCGTTGTAGGACCTGCTCACAGTAAATTTAAACTACAATACAGCTCATGACTTGACTTCTATTTGAAAGAAGCTGACAGCACTGTGTAGTAGTTTAGCTGTAGGTCGAATAATGGAGAATTAATGCGCCGCGCAAGGTAACTCTAGTAGCAGGCACATTAAAGGATGTAGTAAAACGGCAGGAAAGTTAAAATACTTGTGCAGGTAAACCTTGGCCTCCATACCTGACTACTTTCAAATATAATCACTTTCTTACTTGTTATAGGATGCGGCCCATCTCCGACCGAGGAGTTTCAATAGGGAGGAGGGAACCATGCCGCTAAAACTTAGGATCGCCAGTGAGTCAACTAGATCAGGTGTGGCTGTGACGTGTTCATGAATCTTACTGGTGGAAGTGACGCGGGAGCAGTGAGCTTTACGGTGGAACAGCAGACAAACCGATGTACTGAGATGCGATTGGTGCTGTAGCCACACCCGACTCTTGAGCTTCACGGACGAGGTTCCTGGCTCCCTCATCCCTCTTGAATCTCCTTGCCTTCGTCGAGGGTATTTGCGCCCCCAAATAAAATTTGCCGGCTCTCCGGCTACATACCCCAGCTTAGGGATGCGGGACAAATGTTACCCCAAATATCAGCAGGAGCAACGTTGCGGGAATCGGCATAATTACACTACAAACATGCGTACGTACCAACAGCGACGCAGGTGTCAGAAACTGCCATGTCACCCTGCAGTAGAGCAGGAAGGCTGAAGGGACCCAGAGCTGTAGTGTCTCCCTCATGATGTTCACGAGTCTGCCGAGCCCTGCTCAGACGTCTCACTTTAGATGCATGTTCTGCCTCGCTTACCCGCGGCCGCGTAGCTGCAGTGTCTTATCCGCCACGCATAATTCAGGCGCCATCGATTGACACGGCAAAATCGGATGGTAAAACTGAGTCATAGATCACACAATACCTGACTGTCCAGTCCTCGCAAGTGAGGCTGATGACAAATTAATAAAGTTTGATAAAATGTTTTCCAGTCAACATAACGACCTAACGCACAAAAATAAACTGTTCTTCGAGACGCGAGGAATTCATTAGCCTATGTATCTATTGGAAAGAAGCACGCATACAAGAGCACTGGCCAAAGGTAAATAGCAAAATTTCTTTTAACCAATTTTCGGTCATTTTGCTGTCCCAAGCTTCAATTTTCGTCGCCAGCAGTTGATATCTAGCTACGAATTTGTGTTTCTTGCTGATTAACACATTTCTTGTATCACTGATGAACCGGTTAATTTTTTGAGGTTCTTTCGTTTACTGGAAAATATATCATTGAAGTTTAATCTACTTACCATCAGCCCCACTATAACAAATTTGAGTGGGTCGCATTGTATATATCGTGTAGTCTAAGGCTGAGCCGATAAGGCTTGACTGTCTTGCACCAATGTAGTGTGTTGGCTTCACACCTTTGGATGGAGCTTCAGATGTAAAGTCTAACTTCAGCCCTGTTTGCCAACATGGATTTTCAGCCGTCTGAAGCGTAATAGCAGGTTACCTCTAACACCTGCAGTGTTACACGATCCAAAAGCTCGTCTCTCGAGTCGAGCAAGTCAAACCTCTGCAGCTTAGCTAAGTTTGCTCTTGCCGTGCCAATCGATGGCTCTTTTCTTATTTATTACATTAATTACTAGTTCCGTTCTCACTTCTACCCTATATAAATGACGCATGTCAAGCTATGGTATTATCACTAAAAAGTACGCCGAATGTCAATACACTGATTGTACGCGAACAATACATGTGTGCAGTATAGTGAGTTGGGTTCCCCCGACACTGAAACGACACCAATATGTGAATAACAGCCAGTCTTTGCGATATCTTAAAAACCCTGGCGAAAGTAAAGATTCTGTGTTTTTGCCTTTTGTGTTCTTTACTTCAATCTGACTATTTGACGTTTTTGCGGTCAAGAAGTAAAAAACTCTAAATATTAATTAATTTTATCGTATGTTTTTATATATATAATATATATTTATTTATATGTTCCGTTTCACGCTTCTAAGAATAGATAGGAAAACGTTCTTTCTTTTCCAACGTTGAAGTAGCTACACTCATGCAGATCACAGTTCACTTACTGAACTGTGATGCAGTTACATACAGCTTCTGTAAGCACTCCGTTGCATCGTCGTTCGAACTCTCCTCTGAGGTTTCCTTCATCCAATATTTATTTATTTCGTGTCCGCTCATCGATCACGAAATAGATAGGACAAAAATAAACCAGGATACAGATTTCGTAATCAACGATGACGAGGTTTACAAAAAGCTAAAGTGAAATCTTTACACCTTTATTATCTGAATGCATTTCTTGAACCATTGGAAATTTTGGCGATCCTGTTCCCTTCTGATGGGATTCAGTAGGCAATAAACCAAGTTGCAGAAGAAGGCTGAATTTGGAATACGGTACTTATCGTTATTAACATTGAATGCAGTTCTTGCTCTTTCAGCTTCTCTTGCCGTTCTCGTGGCGTCTGATATGTACATTGATTACTTTTTTTTCTACATCGAAATTATATTTTCTATTGGTTTACGATGTACCCATTTTGTAGCTAATCAGCGAAGCGTAGAAAAACAAATTTTTTCTTGTTTAGTAGGCGTAGTCATTCTTTATTCCAACATTTCTAGAGCAAAAATTTTGTTCTGCTAAAACTATCTCACTGTGCATTATGGATACGCAGCGGAAATGGAATGCGGTGATTTTTCAGCGCTTACGAATACGTTTAATTTTTGCATGTCATCTAAGGGAGAGAAGGAGTGCGCTGAAGATGAATTAAAGTGTACTGCTCAAAAGAAAGCACGCATCCCTTACGATAATTTGAGTTGGCCGTCGTAGTGTTTTCCTCTAGATGTATTTTAGTAAGGAAAGTACGATCAATGAAGAAGTGTCATCAGCCATCATAAATTTCTTGTGATGAAGAAGAAACAAGTCAAAGATGAGAAGATTTTGCACCGGCCCATAGTAAGCAAACTAGTGTGCCCGCGCTGTCATAAAATGACAGCGAATAATTTGCGTTGATCTTTCTTCATTAACCATGCTTTCCTTCATACGATTGCCAACTTTTAATATCATCCAGAAGAGGGTTCACGGAATCCTAATTACCCTAATTACTGAGTATCAACGCTCTTATTTTCTGACATGAAACTAATTCATTACTTTTGAAGTCAGTTCAGTAACACTGAAAAGAATTGATTCGATTTGGTATCATAGATACCCTAGTGTGTCACATTTGTCCGATAGTCTTTGGGTTGTTGAAAGATGTTTCGTCGACCATTGCATCAAAGTTGGAACGATAGCTGAAGCAACGAAATCATCTGTGGGAAGAAACAACGAATCAAGATGCATGAGAGCGCCAATGGAAGCTTCAGATACCTTCAGTGCTGAGATTTCAACTTCGGCAATGCAAGAAGTGCATTTAGACTTGTGGTGTGCCATAGATGCAATGTATGGAGAAGGTAATACTCGCACGAATAAGACTAAGACTGAGATATATTCATTTTTGAATTTCAACTGTCCCTAATTAAGATACGTTTACCATCTTCTGCAACGCGGCCTATTTTTTACCTATCAGTTTTCAATGTAGCTTTAGAGTACGACCAGAGCCTCCAGCCTGGGCTAATTTCCGCCTATCTACTTTGGTAAAGCGTGACAGAAAATGGATAAACAAGCAGATAAATACACATGGATCTTTATTATATTCTAGATATATCGATTATTGCGTGAATTTTTTCACGCGCGGGTCCACTATAGAGGGTTAAAAAAATTCGAATCTCTGTGTCACCTCTCACTACTCACCGCAACAAACGATGAGGGCGAGGAAATGCAGGAAGCACAAGAGTGAGGCAATAGGGCCTGTGGTTACTTTAACCAGAACCTCCAGGAGGTCCTTGCTGCCGCTGGTGGTGAGG
>LQNS02278140.1:4085786-4097216 GCA_001587735.2 Parhyale hawaiensis | reverse complement strand
TTGAGCGTTTGCTGCGTTTCTCAACAATTAAGTTTGAACTCGGCAAGAAAATCCTAAGATTGCTTAGAAAGACATGAACTGGGACATAACCGGGCATTGAATGATTTCAAGAAAGGTTAATGAGAGTAAGGAATAGCGCCGCTGGTGCGAAAAAAGGTAGGTATATCAGGAAGACAAACGGAGAATAAAACAATTATTGTCGTTGAGAACATTAAAGTGGTGCATGGTGACAAAATATACAGAGTAATGATGTATGAAATAGCATAGAGAAGGCTAAGGTGTAATTTATATACCATTAAGAACTATAGGAGCGTCCTTGCTTCAAACTAGAGCACTCTGAGAGCGCATACCTCCACCAAGTAAGGCAACGGCAACGAAATTTTTAAATTGGCTCTGAAACCCTGATTTTCGTTGTATCAGCTATAAAATCTGATGATTTGTGCCTTTCGATAGTATTAATAGTTTCTGCAATTTTTCTGAAGATCCTTTCATAACTTTTTGAGTTTTACTACTATAACCAACATTAGGACAAACATAAGTCTAACATACAGAGGAACCAACCGATCTGTACCAACATTTAATAATTTATATCCTTAACATTGCTAACAACTCCTGTACGTTTCATCAAGATCCATTCAGAACTTTTTGAGTTATGGCACTAACAAGCATTATGACAAACATAGTCAAACATACAAACGAACCAATCGATCTGCACCAAAATTTAATCATTTTTGTCTTTTAACATTAGTAACAACTCCTGGTGAAGATCCGTGCTTCCGTTTGTTTGTCCGCCTCATTTTTGGTAATGCCATAACTCCAACAGTTATGGACAGATTTTTTATGAAATTTAGATGAGTTTTTAAGCGAATCATGAGCAGAAAATGAGCAAATTTTTCTGATGATCTGTTTGTTCATTCATTTACCGCTGTTTTTAAAAAAGTTATGAATTGATCTTCATAAAATTTAAAGGAGTTGTTAGTAATATTAAAAGACGTAAATAATTAAATTTTCGTGATGATCTATTGGTCTGTTTGTGAGTTTGACTAATGGTTGTCACACTGTTTGTTAGCAGCATAACTCAAAAAACTATGAACAGATCTTCAAGAAAGTTACTGAAACTGTTAATACGGTTTAAAGGGACAAATTAATAGATTTTCTGTTGATACAAATAAAATCATGGCTTCCGGACCAACTTGAATTTGTCGTTATCGTTGCCTCGCTTGGCGGAGGAATGCGCTTTCAGGATGCTTTAGCTACATCATTTAATTCTCAAACAAATAAAAGTTTCATGAATTTAATAATAGTAAAACCTATTTCATGAAACGAATAGGCCACAGGCGACCAGAGTAATTCATATGAACATATCATGTCACTACATACGACGATAACATTGAGATTATGACCCTGATTTTTTTGGGTAAAATTCAAATTACAAAGAATAGTTTTCTTCGAATTCAGTGACTCAAATCAAAGGCCTTGACTTCGTTTTCCCTTCACCTCATGCAGGCCTTCGCATGTTGGGCTCTTTATCCTAACCAAAAATATAAGCAGTGTTATATTCGTGACGCGAGAGAAACCATAGGAATAGTTACCGCTCAAACTTTCTGTACTTGACAATCATTTTAACGCGTTTTGTGTATTGGTGCAGCTCCTGTAGCTGGCCAGTCAAGAGAGGGAGATTCAATGAATAAGTAAAAAAAGGTGATATGTTGAAATATGTTCTGTGAAGAGCACTGTGAACTGAATATGAAGTGCAAATAAGGCTACACTTCAAAGAAGAAGTTAGATCAGGGCTCCATACCGGCCCAGATCCTGTCTCTGATGCTGTGAAATTTTCACCAGCCTCCACCGCAATTTTCTATCGATAATTGTTTATTGTTCAATTAGTATATGTTCTCCTAATTGATTCGTGTGCTTAAGGAATGAAATTTGTAATTAATGACTATTTTTCCGGGGAAATTAAGTAAAATACTTATAGACTGCTCAGTCGTCGATGTTGACGTCACCTCTCGATGCTAGTTTCTCATGAGTCCTCCCGTTACGCTCTGTGTTTCCTGTTCAATACTAACGAATCGTCAGCGAGTTAGGGTCCAGATAATCTGAGGTCACACTCAAGTGAGTAAACAGCTCATTCATTTACACAAGAGAATCAAAATTACGTTGAAGATGTAGAATGAATGCGTGGAGAACAGCATCCCACTTGGCAGAGCAATAAATAACATAAGGTAGGAAAGCATAAAAAATTTAAAATGGGTAAACATTTCCTTCAATTCCACTTACTTTTCAGATGTCCCTCGTGCATTAACAAGTAAGCTTATCTAGCAGAAAAGCACGCACCTGTAGCAGGCGTAACACCAATGACGAACAAATGCGCAGTTTAATACATGAGAGCCGAAATAAAATAACAATTCTTTTAGTGCGAACATCCGATTTTTCCTTAACATCCCTATGGTATTCTTAACGCAGATTCAACTACTGTACTATGGGGAGGCACGGAATAAAATATTTCTACCGATTTTCTCCATAATGTTATTAACAGGAAAATAAAAATACATTGTGGAAGACATTATTTTAACTATTTACTGAGAACAACTCTCTTGTGAATATTACAGCTGCTTCGCTAACACGAAAGTAACAACGCTTGGCACAACTTTCATAGCATGATCTCAGTACGGTATCTGCAGTGTGAAAGCAGCAACACTAGTGACAGCTCGATGGTCATTTTCGCAGTATCGTTAACGCGTTAGTAACAATACTTGCTGAGGCACAACTCACCAGGATATTCCTCATATCTGTCCTCTTTTTGTTTATTCCGTATTCACCATGCGGCTCATGAGAAAGTAACAATACCTTTTCATGACTTTCAAGTTTTTTCTTCCCGCATCATTGCCGTCAATGAGGTCTTAGTTGCAGCGTATTTTTTTCTCCGCAGGTCGGTTGTGTCCCGTGCGGAACGTTCGCTGCGGCGGAGGTCACGACGAGCATAACTCACTGGACTGTGCGGCCCTGCTTCGTTAAAAGACAGACGCTACATTGGGAGGTATGCAGGGAGTCACTATAGAAGATGAAAACTATAAGTGTCAGCTAGGGCTGATTAAAGTTGAGTGAACGTAAGCTGGCAAGGCTTGCCATGTCCGGGATTTTAATCCAATTCGAACTAGGCTGTGTCAATTTGCTACATAGGTTCTTTATTCTATTGCATTTCTACGGATAAAAGAACTTGTGGCGAGGTAATATACATAGGATTAAAGTGGAACCGTTTTTAATAGCCGCTTTGGAAGCAACCCGATTACGTTTCAGACAAGTCAATACTCAATTTTTCGTGAGCAAAATTTACTTATCGTAAACCTGAAGCGCATTCGATGTAGGATCAACACCTGAAACTTGATTCAACAAGCCAAATCCATCGTATCTGGCTGAAGTTACAGATCAGTCACGCCAGTTGATCTTAATTTCATACGCCGGTCAACAGCTGCTATAGGGTGATTCTGAACATTTTGTTACGTCCACAGGAATCATTTAGCCACATTTGAAGCAATGCTATTTTTCATGCATCAGTTTCTTATTGGGACGATAAAGGGGTCTCCTGTTTTTGTTGAAGCTCTGCGCAAGCAAGAGCTGTGACAGGTAAGCTAATGAAAATAACTGCTGCATGTAGGACCGAAGGAAAATCTCTATAGTTCTGCCGCTAGCTGCTGTGGTGTTCTAAGAAAGGAAAACAAATATGCAACTTTTAAGTATAATTTTACACTAAAAACATTCCAACTGCAAGCACTTTTCACCGCTGCGTCCAGTCTTTAGTTCGTTGCCACAATTTAGTGTATAAACAGTTTTAAACAACATTCAGTGCGGGCCTTGTACCAGGATTTTAGCGTTTGCGCACTTGCTTCAAGGATGGCAGCTGATGGATTACAAAATTTCTCGCTGCCACAACGTTTAAACATTTTTTTTTGACTGTAAGATCCAGGCTCCTCACAATTTACCTAATTATATCCACGTAAGAAAATTGCTCCCGACACGCAAGTGTCGGCCTCCAAACGGATAGCAGAAAACTCAAATTTCTTCAGCGCTCAATGATCTTTTTCTAGGACTTCTGATATTTCTATAGTTTTCCCTAATTTTGAGACTACCGTATAGCCTTCTCATTCTATGTCGAATTGCACTTTTGACCCTTAATAACACTTCACTTCGGCACTTGCGTCATAAATTACAGAGGTAGAATTGCTGCTATATCACGAAAATGGCCGTGGTTGGTTTCCATCTGTACAGATCCAATTTATTTGCAACTGTATGCGGAGGCAGACATTACTGTCGTGCAGGAGGTGAATGTTTTCATTTGTAAGTTGAATGAATTCTCACTCTGTTCATATGAAAACACAGAGTTGCCAAACTATCTGTCAAGCCTGTAAAAGAAGTTGGGCCACAGACGCTATCAAAAGAAAGCAGAGGTTTCGCTAAGGCAAGGATTTATTCTAAGGAAATGATAACCACACACTTTGATGCTACACGCGAACCGTAATGTAATGTTGTAACGGTTAAGGAAAATAAAAACATGCTCGGGTTAATTATCAGTGACTTCCATCCTATAGGTTATGTCTATGATACTCTCGCGCTGCCAATTCAAAGTACAAGCTTATAAAGAGCGCAACTCTGGCTTTACAAATGCACGTTTTAAATTTACAACTGCACAAAAGGAGTACAACTGCACCTGAGAATAAACCCCGGCTGCTGCAGGTCTTAAGTGAGTAAGCGGTCCAGCGGCACACTATCGGAGCATGAGAAAGGGTACACGGAAGAACTGTAAGAGATGCAGGCACTATATTGGGAGAGACAGGTTATGTATTGTAAAGTTTACCGGGGAGAGGCCCGTCGGGGCAAAAAAATTCCCGAGAAGCACGTGACGAGGGTCAAGTGCGTCAAGCCAATAACAGGCTAAGATATTTGAGACATTTGGATATGGACACAATTGCTATATGGGTGTAGAGCAGTGATTGAGCTGCGGCACACACAGGATGGCTGAACATTGCGGACTACGCATCAACACGCTATTATCAAGACAAACCTTGGTTATATATGAATCTATTTATTTCTTAATGCACCTCGTGTCTCCTCTTGTACGCAAGATAGCAGAAGTTCGACCGTCAGATTACCGTCAGTAGATCTTAATAGTATGAGCATTAAGCAGGATCCAAAGTCGCTTTCATGTCGACCAGCTGTCAATATCTGTGTCAACTGTGGGATTGGCGTTTCATTCGATGTAATTTAATTGAACATTCTTCCAAGCGTTTGTTTTACCTCGCACTGTACGTCAAACTTTCCATTAACTGAAGCTTAATTAGGCCTACTTGGAAACGCTAGATTTCAACGTCTGAAGTTGGACACGTGAGGTAACTGTATATGAACTCAATCTTGACCGGCTTAACCCTTACGGTACTGACGGAATATATAATTCCCACATCAAAGTTTTGACTTCTGAAACCTGTGCGTTGTTTCTTGCGCTGGAAATTTAGACAACATACTCAACAACCCGTCTGAAGTCAGTGATAATATTTTGTGTACTACTGAACTATAGTGTACATGAGCTTAAGTGGCTACAATGATAGTGTCTTTCTTCAGCTTCTTTTAGAGACACGATCATAAAATAATTTCGGCAACGAAAGGGTTAACTAGAACATCATTCGATGAGCGCATTCCTCTGGCAATCACCGCCATGTTAAAAAAAAAATCGTCCTAATACCATTATTTCTATTTCATCATTGCCAAGATTTAGTCATTTATGTCTCATACTTTTCCTAACAATTCCCGTAATTTTCTTGAAGATCCATCCATAACTCTTTGAGTTAAGTGTTGAGAAACAAAGAGAGAAACATATATAGTCAGACACACGATCGTCACCAGAATTTAGTCATTTGCGCCTTTTAACAGTTCCTGCAAATTTCGCAAAGATCTACCAATAACTCTTTGGGTTATGTCATTGACAAACATAAAAACAGACATCAAGACAAACATACAAATAAACATAGAGACAGACAGACAAACAAACGGATAAACAAATAATCACTAAATTTTTGTCATTAATTCCTCGCAACATGCATTATAAATTAACAATTCGTGCATACTTTTCGAAAATCTTCCATAACTTTGTTATTTATTTTACCAAGAAAAACAGGTAAACAAACAAACACTTCATCGGATCTTCACCAATAGTCAAACATCTTTTAAGTGAGTAGTGGATAAGATTTATCAAACATTATTTTCATTCATTATTGGAACTGTTATAAAAAGAACAAATTTAAGCTACTGCAATTGTATATTCCATAACTAGAGCACTCTGAGAGCGCATACCTCCGCCAAGTGAGCCAACGGTAGCAAAAATTCAAATTGGCTCTGAAACCATAATTTTCTTTGCATAAACTCCAAAATCTAATCGNTAGACAGCGCAGTAGCTGCACTGGGTGGCTATAGACAGCGCAGTAGCGGCACTGGGTGGCTATAGACAGCGCAGTAGCGGCACTGGGTGGCTATAGACAGTGCAGTAGCTGCACTGGGTGGCTATAGACAGCGCAGTAGCGGCACTGGGTGGCTATAGACAGCGCAGTAGCGGCACTGGGTGGCTATAGACAGCGCAGTAGCGGCACTGGGTGGCTATAGACAGCGCAGTAGCGGCACTGGGTGGCTATAGACAGCGCAGTGGCGGTACTGGGTGGCTATAGACAGCGCAGTAGCGGCACTGGGTGGCTATAGACAGCGCAGTAGCGGCACTGGGTGGCTATAGACACTACAACTACGACATAGCCTAGATTGGCCATAAATACGACACCAATGTTAGCTGCCCGCTTATCGCCTGTATTTCAAACAGTTTACATAATTAGCCATGAACATTGCGGACTTCGCATCAACACGCTATTATCAAGACAAACCTTGGTTACATATGAATCTAATTATTTCTTAATGCACCTCGTGTCTCCTCTTGTGAAAAGATAGCAGAAATTCGACAGTCAGATTACCGTCAGTAGATCTTAATAGTATGAGCATCAAGCAGGATGCGCAGTCGCTTTCATGTGGACCAGCTATCAATATCTGCGACAATATTATTGTGGGATTGGCGTTTCATTCGATGTAATTTAATTGCACATTCTTCCAAGCGTTTGTTTTTTCTCGCTCTGCAGGCAAACTTTCTATTAACTGAAGCTTAATTAGGCCTACTTGGAAACGCTAGACTTTAATGCCTGAAGTTGGACACGTGAGGTAACTGTATATGAAATCAATCTTGACCGGGTTAATTAACCCTCTCGGTACGGATGGGATATATATTTCTCACATCGAAGTTTTGACTATTAAAACCTGTGCGTTGCTTTTTGCTATGGAAATTTGGACCACAAACTTAACAACCCGTCTGAAGTCAGTGATAGTTTTTGATCTACTACTGACCTAAAGTGTACATGTGCTTAAGTGGCTACAATGATAGTGTCTTCCTGGGGCTTCTTTTAGGGCCACGATCATAAAAGAGCAAAGTTTCCGTAACGAAAGGGTTAACTAGAGCATCATTCAATGAGCGCAGTCCTCTGGCGTCAACGCAATGTTAAAAAAATTAGTCCTAAAACCATTATTTCTATTTCATCATTGCCAAGATTTAGTCATTTATGTCTCATACCTTTCCTAACAATTCCCGTAATTTTCTTGAAGATCCATCCATACCTTTTTGAGTTAAGTGTTGAGAAACAAAGAGAAAAAACATGTATAGTAGTCAGACACAAGATGGTCACCAGAATTTAGTCATTTGCGCGTTTTAACAGTTCCTGCAAATTTCGCAAAGATCCACTAATAACTCTTTGGGTTACGTCATTGACCAACATAAGAACAGACATCAAGACAAACAGACAATTAAACATAGAGGCAGACAGACAGACAAACAAACAAACAAACAAACAAACGGATAAACAAATAATCACTAAATTTTTGTCATGTGTTCCTCGCAACATGCATTACAAATTAACAATTATTCGTGCATACTTTTCGAAAATCTTCCATAACTTTGTTATTTATGTTACCAAGAAAAACAGGTAAACAAACAAACACTTCATCGGATCTTCACCAATAGTTAAAAATTTTTTAAGTGAGTGGTGGATAAGATTTATCAGAAATTATTTTTATTCACTATTGGAAAGGTTATAAAAAGAACAAATTTAAGCTACTGCAATCGTATATTCCATAATTAAATTATTATACCATATAACACTACAGCAACCACGAATTTACTGGGGTTCCAAAACGTTGAATTGATGGAAGCGGTTATGTTTTTAGTACGATCAACTGCAGAAGAGCTGCTCGGTCTAAATCAAGTGGCACGAGGTACACTTGTCGCTGTTCGACCGCACCGAAACGTTTTCAAGAAGTCGATGGCACAAATGAGCAGGATTATTACAAGCAGATGCGTTGAGATCACTGCTAGCTAAGACTTAATAAATTACCAAACTACAGTCACACCAATGCTAAAACAACAAAAACATTGTATGCAACCTGTAAAAAAGAACGTGACCGGCTCTAACTAATTCAGTAACAAATATTGTCCGTCTAGCGCGACGCCGCAGGGAGCCCTAGACACGCACCAAACAACACGATCACTACCACAAGACTGACCTCGGTCCTCGAGTCCTCGTCCCTACTCGCTCGAGAGACTTGGGAAGTCACTGTCGTTGAGATGAGGATAAAAAATAAACAAATAAAATATATAAACAGAACCATAATTAAAAACTGCCACCGCTACATACGGTAATTGATTCAAAAGTAGATGTAATGAAGACGGCTTAATATTGGGTAAGAGCATTAGAGAAGGTTATATTGACATACATACAGGTGGATTCACACGGCGTTCAAATGAACGTGTGGCGCGATATGATACAGGCAGTGTGCCATTGAAGCGCTAGTAAAATAGCTACTACTACTACTCAAATGGCTTTTTTTTAGTTCAGCGACCGAATGTGTTACTGTACCACTTAAAGAGCGTAAAACTTCTTAGCTTTCTCAATTTTAAGTTACTTTAAATTAGAAGGGATATCGAAACTACTAGTGACACTTGACAGCTAATGCGCAAATAGTTTTACGTAATCTTTTGGTAGACACACAATTGTGCTTAAAACAATATACGTATAGCACAATATTTCGGAATATAATTTGAGAGAAAACGTACATGTAACGTGTATACCCACCCACCTTCAAGAAGATAGAAGCACAACGACCTAGACGCCATCCAATACTGTAGTCGCATGCCAAGGTAGCTGGACTTCCCGCCTGCTGACAAACGTTCTGTACACGGGTTGGTGTTGTTCCTAGGATGATCCAAGATACGATGTAACTTAATTGAACGCATTAGTAATACAATCTGGTAGCAAAGCTACTCTATGGCTTAGGCTAGACTTGAAGGGCTAATACGACTGGCGCAGTTACGCCCTTGGTTGATCTAATGTGTTGCATAACTAATAATATTAGCCCCAAGAATTCCCTAGGTTAATCTTGACATACTGTAAGCTCATGAACTTCAGAAACAACAAAAACAAGATGGGGCCGTTAAAGCTCTCTACTGCGCAGTACACTAAGGTTATAAAATCGAAGCCGTTGTTGCCGTTCAATGTATACGGGTAGATTTTTAGTGTTAAGAATTTGCAGATACATGCGGCATTTGGCTCTGCCTCAGTGCGTTTACACGGTTAAAAATTGCAATAAAATGCAGCTCGCTTTCCGTGTTTGAGACATTATATGGTCACTTTATGTGAATATTCAACATTCAAATGTGCTGTAGGAATGAGAGCGCATTCTAATCCTCAGGTGCTACAACACACTGACTTTTGGAAAAAAACGTCTATACTGTAATAGGAAATGTAAAAAAATTACAAAACCTTACCCCACTGACTGACAGACTGACTTTCATACTATGTAAATAATATTAGAAATGCAAATTCTTGAAGTGCAAGTTTCTGCAATTCCTTGCAATTTTATTCTTGAATTGCTAGTTCATGAAATTTTTTGAGTTCACGTTTTTCTATATTATAATTTATTTACACAAGAACGCTAGGCTAGTAAAATTACATGCGACCAAAGAAATTAAGTGTATTTATCGAGGAGTTTTTCTATAACAGCACTGCGAAGCCGTACTTAGTCAAGTGGATAACTTCATTCTTACGCTAAAACAGTCCTTCAGCAACGCATCATCCATACTAATGCTGTAGCGCTACAACTTTGCCTGGAGGAGGGTAAGGTACCATTCAGTGAGTAGGTAAGGCTCAGGAGCGGAGTACTAACTAGTTTGGTAATTAAATTTGGGGGCACACTACCTATTCAATCAAATGCTCAACTAAGGCAGTGTTCACTCGTCATTCATATCGACGCGTTCACTCAAACTGGTGGACGCGGTGCGTCAATTTTATAAACGCAGCTGCAGCGAACGCGCGAGACTGAAGGATGAAGCATGTCCGTTATTTGAACCCGCTGCATCACTCATGTACAGTATACTGTTACTGTATACAAACCCTTTAAATGCTAAATTTACCCTCTATAGCGTTCAGAGATCATGAGTAAATCGATACATACGGTTTTTCGTCGTCGCTTCAATTACCAGAATGACTATAATCCAATATAACTCTGGAAATTCTGAAAATATAAGAACAACGGAAGAAGAATACTGTATAAGCAAAATTGTTAAGAAGAAACGATGTCATAACTGAACACATGGCGTCATTCATTTGATTAGGCACTTCTGCGTGTGGACAGAGACAGAAACAGTTGACGCACAGGCCACAGCTCGTGCTCGTTTACGTGATGGAACGCGTTGATACGGATGGTTAGCTCGCACATCAGCCCGAAAACAGTAGCCCTGTAAGTTGACGGAAGACTTGGAAATATTGTTGTAACCCCCCTGTACTCGAAATCTGGCTCGGCATGATAAATATTAAGAATGCATTAGTTTTTACCCTGATCGGTTCCCCATATTCTATGTTGCCCGCTGGCCCTGTTCTTTAGTTTCAGCAATAATTGAGCGACGAAGAGGAACAGTACGACGACCATGCAAAGAGAACGTGTTCTCGGTTCTTCCAGTGCTGAAAAAAAGAACCGTTCAATCACATATTAATCTTACCTGTGCCAGGCTGTATTCACTCGCTACAAAGTCCTGGCCCCATAGGAAGACAATAGGACAAAGAAGCCTTATTGTGAAATAATACGACCTGGTAATTGGTATGAATAGGGATAAATAGTGCTGTTCGAGTAGAACCGATGAGTGTTAAGTACTGTAATATTATTATCATTATTATATTGTGGGTTTTTCCGCCGTATTAGATACAAAGACTATATAACAGCGATCCAAATTTGTATGATATAGTTGAGAAGTTTAGTCGAACTCAAATGGGTTCTATTAGAACAACCTTGGTCAGGTGC
>LQNS02278140.1:4071016-4085335 GCA_001587735.2 Parhyale hawaiensis | reverse complement strand
GTGATGCCCAAACATATTGTGGCAGGGAAAGGGCCGCCACTGCTGATCTCGCTAAAATGTCGAGCCAAGCGGTTGGCGACCTGGTCAAGTTCCACAATCATCACGCCATTCTCCTTTATACGACGAGGGCCGTAGCGTGGTTTATCGGTCATCTTTTTAACGCGTTGCCAGACATTGCCCATTGGAGTATTAACGTTTAGCGTAGTTGTATATTCCTTGCAAGAGGCCTTCCGGGTCTGGTGCAGGGTAAACTGTGCCCGACCTGATTGCCCAAGAGGTTAAACGGGGTTTAGGGTGACATCCATGAGGCAATAACACATCTCGGCTGTGCTTCCCGTCAAAGTGAACCGATACGAGTTCCACCTTAGGCATGGGATCAGCAGTGATAACACCACCGGGACCAGCAAGAGGCGGTAGCGAAAGTTCAGCACCGAAACTGAACCCTTCAGCACACTCCACCAACGATATGGATGGTCAATACTCAGCAGAGATTCGCTGAAACGCTGCCTCTCACGATACTGTGCCCTCCATATACAAGCTTAGCTTCGGCTCTACGATCTGCCACAATGTGCGGTCACACGAACGCCGCCGAGCCCTAACAGCCACTTAACTTCGAAAGTTAATCGACACTGATCGTCAAATCGTGGTTCTTCAGAGACCCCACAAGAATAGTCCTCTTCGAGACGAATCTCTCCAAAACAGACACTGTCAAGTTTCGAGACAAAATCTCCACTGAAAACGATCTGGGGGCTAGGAAACGCCCTTACTGCTCCAGTAGGAACTATCATCCCAGTTAGCACTGCTAGTAACGAACACAAAGCTCCTGGTGTCTGCCTCAGGTCCAAGGACACAACAAGATGTGAGTGATCTGGAGTGCCAATAGGGGAGCTAACTGACACACTCATCACGACAGGGACACAAAGAGAATACCAATAAAGGGGAATTAAAGTACAAAAAAGTGTTAGCCTTTATTAGAGAGATGTTCTGAGGCATAATTTACTCACATTCTCAAGATTATCGAGCCCCTCAACAGCAACTACAGCTTTAATAAAGAAATACAGCGCGGAGACCGGAGAGGAATGTCACGACAGAGTTAAAGTGTAAGCACAAGTTCATGGGTTAGTACAACACAGAAATTTGTTCACTTCAAGGAAATATTTACCGCTCAGTCACCCGGAATCTCTAAACACAAGGATTATCTCAGCAGTTGAGAAAGTTTCAAGATTTAAGTGAAATTAATAGGTACATATCTATTAAATACTTCAATACTTCCCACGTGAGCGACACTCCAGATACGAGCATCAGAGAACGCACGAAACAATGTTTTACTTTCCCCATCAAAGGCGCTCACTTTCTTCCCCATAGATTACAATCTCAATAGCATTCACGAAAATATTCGTGATAAGTACAATGCACCAAACTTATTAGCCAACATAGACGTCGCTCACAAGTGACACGCCAACTTTGGGTAAATACAAAAAGATTCAATTAGTTGTAAAACCGTTCCTAGCGAATAAAATGAAGAAAGGGAAAATACACTTATATATTGCTAGCTCTGAAACAAGGAGACGTTTCATCTGACTCACTCGGCAAACACGTACGTCATTTCACGGGGCAACAATTATTTTTACACTGTTACCTGAGCCGTGTAGCATTTAAAACTCCAGGTCAGCGTGAGCCACAGCAGTGTCACTCACTGTTCAAAAATCCTGTCACAATTACAACCCGAAAAGAATTAAGGACTACGAGGAACCGCTAACAACGACCACACCTCGGGTTCCTGTTAAGTGTTCTTCAGGATGCGGAAACAGGTTGCGATGGCAACACACCTCTGAGGCCAACAAATTTCACTGTAGTGAAGGGAAGCTGAAGTTCTTCACTTCAGTCACGGTGGAGAGTTCAGACGATGGCGGCGGTGTGTCTTAGGAGAGTTAACTATAGGGCTAATACGAGCGACCTCGTAAGTTGTATCAGAGCGATTTTATTTCAGATTTGGGGTGGCATATGAGAAAACTGCACTCGAATTGTCACTGATAAGTCAAGTGCCTTTGAGTGTTTCGAAAGAAGATATAAGCTCGACATTCTTATGACGAAATTGTTCAGATATGAAATTCCTGCTAAGAGGTGGGGACCGCGCAGTCCCCGGAACAGGCACACAGCCACTGTACAGCAACACCACATGGGGGGTTGCAAAAGGTTAAGTTTTGTGACACACAAACAGCATTATTGAAAGAGCTGCAGAATTGAGCAATTAATTAGGTTTTTGATAACACAAGAGGCAAAACCAGGTTTAAAATTTGCATATCCTGTACTGTATTTCCAATCAGTAAAATCACCCAAGTACACCAAACAAAACCTCGGTATTAAAGAAAGAGAGAGAGAAAAAAAAAGAGAGAGAGCAAGCAGCCAGTAGAAGATAAATACTCAAAAATTATCGTACTATCAACACACAAAATTTAAGGAAGTATAAAGCAACATAAATAAATTTTTACATGTTAAAATGTTAGTCCCACAGGGAAAATAAACTGAAAACATGCACAAGAGACTCGACACCGCACAAACGAACTAGTACCGATTACAAAAATAATCTGTATGCAATTCTGTATCACAAATCTGGTCAGTGAGAGTAAAGATACAAGTAGAATTTAGTGATAACACAGTACTACGAGAAAATATCATAACCTATCATTAGACTCGCCTTAACAGCCCATCATCCTCACTGAATGAGCAACCCCATACAGTGATGCTCTCTGTCTCTTGAAAACAGTTTCCGATGTAGCATGTACGCTCTTAAAATACACATGCCGCTGTTGAGACCCAAATATGATATACCATCTCGACATCAACAGATGAATGAATGCACAATATAATAAGAGGTCTTCCAATCACAGAAGTAGCAGGTGTATTAAAAAAAGAAGAAAAGAAAATAAGGGTTCTTACCGCGCTGAAGAAATAAAAACCCGGGTCATGCTCCCCATATTTAAAAGTCTTGGTCCGTCCAGATTCATATACTATTCTTAAAATCTGCCCCAATAACCCGTAAAATTATTGCATTAGTAGTAAACATTTGCTTTCAATCAAATACACGTACCTATCATAGTTTCTAGCTTCTAACCGAAAATTTACCAAAATACCACAAAATGCTCGAATTTCCGATCTGCCCAGTTCAAATACAAAACCAGATACAATTTTCTCAGACCCAACAGACAGGAATGCACGCAGCAGAGACGGCATCGATTGAATCGCTGCGGGATAGAACTTACCTCACTTAGCTCTACTTTGTCTGGAACCTCAAGTGGGTCTCTTCGTTTGTGAAGCATAGTTGAGTTTATGACTGCCTCAAGCATTATCAGTTGGTGATTACTACTTGCCACTCGATCGAAAACGGCGAAGTGAAACCCTATTGAGGTCATCAATAAATGAAGCTAAGCAGATTAGATAAACATCCACGAAGCGTGCCAATGGATGACACCCCACCCCACCAGTATCTTTGGCCGTATTAGCAGCTGGTTTACGATTAGCTTCTGGACGGCCGAGAAGTCTGCTAGGGTAAGGTTGCTTGCAGCAGGTCCGAGATAACCATACTAAAGGGAAAGAAACACAGGCAACGACAGCAAGAGAGGGATAGGTCACTTTAGCTAAGTGTATCACTACAAATAGTTAATATTACAGTAATGAAGGCAGGGGTGTGCACCAACGTACAGTGAACTTATAACTATGACGAAACTCCAACAGGGCAACTATTGCTGTAACAACACAACAACGGCCCACAAACCAGTGAATTTCGTATCATTACATAAAAAAAATTGCCTGCATACCAACAAACTAATCATTACAATAATAATACAGCGCTTGCCCACATACTTACCAATGAACTACGTACCACCTATGAAAAACATTGCCTTAATTTGGCAGCACACATTTATTATATCAATTGTTCACAGAAGATAATACACAGAAATGGAAGCTTCCACCTTTGGAACGATTACACTGTACAGAGATTGAGGAATATGAGACATGAGTGGAACAATCTGTCTCTGAGGAGAGTCCTTTCCCGTGTTATTTCAACCATTGTGGCTTCACTGCAGAAATACACAGCGAGTACACAGACCACCTTAAACACAACTGCATAAAGAAAGAATGATTTGACAGAGATACGTTTCTCCGGTGTTTCTTTTTTGTCTAAACTTTGCTACGGTACTTTACTGCACATGAAGTATTGCTAGGGGGCCAGCATGAGCCATTTCGAAGCATCATATTCATTGCCGACACGCCGCGTCCAAAGGTTGGGGTTAAGTTCGGAATAGACGGAGTGATTTTCTTTAGCTTGCTCACACATTACAAGAAGTGACTGAAGCTCTACCTGAGTGGAGCAGATCGCCATAAAAAGACCAACAAATTTACGCATCAGGAATGTGCTTGCTGCATGCATGAGTCGAGAGCAATGATTTTATTACATTTTCCAATTTGTGAGACGACCAATAATGTAAAGTCTGACGAGGCAAGTCAGTAGTTTTACCAAGATTTGCGTTATTAATTATAGTGCGGAGGTGAAGAGAATTGAAGAAGAGTCATGTCAGCCTATTGAAGCATAATGCAATCATGCCTTTCCCGTAATGCTGGGGACACATGTGCACTTCTACACGCAACTGGTTGCTAGGACGAGCAGCCCGCGGGCCGTTTCGATATAGAGGTACTTAAAATCTGTAGCATGGATACCGTGACATAAAAGACGTCCGAGTCGCGCATCCTTGCATCAAGTTGCCAGGGTACCCAGCATTAGAAGAACATTATGCGGCGAGTGTTCCGCACTGAAGGCTTGAGGATAATTCACATAGAAGGAAATGACGAGGGAAAAAGAGGAATTCTATGCAGAAGCTGCAAGTATTGCTAAATATCGACAGTAAATAGATTTTCCAGTATATGTATTACACGCCTTTCTATTTATTTAAATAGTCCTGTTTTTCTACTTAGGCACAATACGTCCACTTTCTAAAGAGAGGACATTTGGTTCTCACACATGCATAGATCATCTTATGTTGTTGTTTACATACTAAACATTTTTTTATCACACAATTTTCTCCTATGACGATAGATCGCTTCCTAAGTCAGGCTAGTGGACATCTTTTGTGGATGCTTACTTTTAATGCAAGATTCACATAACTAATTCTCTTTCATAATTCAAGCCTGCTATTAGGATAAAAATATTTGATTCTTCTCTAACTAAAAAAAATGCTTCAATAAAAAGAACCATCAGTTTTATATCAGCAATTCAATTATACTTTTTTAAGGAACACGTTCTTTTTATTAGATATATAGCTACAATTTTTCACTACCAAGGGCGCAAACACCGTTTCTATCATGAAACCGAACGTTTACTATTATTAATATTATTATTATAATGAGGGTTTTCCCGCCGTATCGGATACGAAGACTATATAACAGCGATCCAATTTTGTATGATATAGTTTAGAAGTAGAGTCGAACTCAGAGTGAAGGCATCCTCGATGCCTTTTATTCTCTTATTTAGAAGGCCGTCGTGATGTTATGCTATTACGAAACCAATCATTATCCACTGATGAAAGAAACACCGTTGAAATTAAAAAAAAAACACGAAATTATTCTCTTTAGAAAGCAGACGTGTTGTGTCGGTGTGAAGACACTAGACGCAGCGGGGCGCGAGTAGTGCTGTCTACAGTAGCAAGGCAAGAGCAGTGGCACACAGAAGGCTGAGTTATGTAGGTAGCAGCTAGAGCGCCCGCCGCACCAGGAAGCACCGCATCCCTCCCCAATGTAAACATGCCACCAGAGACTCACCCAGAGTATAACATTAAGCGCAGGTAATAACAGTATAACTAGGATGACAGCCATACTAATTAATAGTAGTAGTAGTATTAAGAGAAAGTAATGACGTCTAGAGGGAGTGAATATGCAAAGGAAAGTAGTTCAGCCTAAGATAAATGGAATCTCTGGCCGACGAGTAGCATCACGGGAGATGCTCAACACATCAATACTCTTCATCCTCAGCAGGCGGAGGAATGTCTTCGTCAGGAGCAGCAAAGCCGTCCTGAAAACAACAAGCAAAGCAATGTAGTAAGTAGTAACAGACCATTGTTTGTCGTTTATTGAGTGCGCTTAGTCACTGAGCTTTCATTTTTAATGGAAAAAAACACTTATGTAACTGGTTTTTACTTAATACAACAAGAAAAAGTTCAAGCCT
The DNA here is from genome assembly GCA_001587735.2 of Parhyale hawaiensis. Taxonomy (NCBI): domain Eukaryota; kingdom Metazoa; phylum Arthropoda; class Malacostraca; order Amphipoda; family Hyalidae; genus Parhyale; species Parhyale hawaiensis. Next base: position 4,079,115 of record LQNS02278140.1, on the reverse strand, counting down.
CATGTAGCAAGCTTAGCCTACGACAGACACAAGTCTTGACGGGGTAATTCAGACTGAAGGAGAGCATATAGAAAAATAATATCTCCAAGGACTTGCACACCCTGCTGATGTATATTACATCATCAAATTACCTGCATGTGTGAACCGCTTTAAAAACAAAAAGGCGACCGAAACTACAAATTACGAAGTTAATTCAAGTCCTGTCCAAGATTAAGAACAGGATGCCCACTAGCATGAAAATTGAACGAGCCTCGTGACGTAAGACAATCACCCGCGGTGGGGGCAAATTCAACGAAGTTATTTTTTTATAGCCACCTAATCCTACTTTCTTACATGGATGCTGTGTCGAACAAAGTTAGGGCAGAGGGCACATTCAAATCTGTTAAAAATAACAGGAAAAATAGAACGCCTCGTGGCGTAAGATCTGCCACGGTGGAAGCAAATTCAACGCAATTATTCCTTATGACCAGCTAGACTTTGTTTTCTGGCATAGGTCACATCTAGGCCAACCCACAAAACTCTCCACAAAAAAATATAAACATAGCTCTACTCCTTTGACCACTTTTTGGGTGGACAAGCAAATATGTACACATTTACAAATATCACAGATCAATAGTCCCACTCGCACCTGCATTCTCAGTGCTGGTCTTGCAGTTGCGCCTCGCTATGCATGAGGTCCCAGGTCCGTATCCCGCGGACCACCTACTGTATTTACAAATATATATATAAAGCAGACGTGTACCTATATATTTACAAATATATAATATATATATAGCTAACGAAGGGTTTGGGTGTAAATTGGTCCGTTAAGTGTAATTTTTTTGCATTAGGTGTAATTGTACAGTATAAAAGGCTATTAAGTGTAACAGCCTACAGGCCAATGAGCTTGTTCTCATAAGGTTAGGTAAAAGGCAAGGCCTGGTTCTGCTAACGTCCAATGAGCTTTTCCTCATAAGGATAGGTAAAGGCTGGTTCTGCTAACAAAAAAAAGATTGACGTTAAGTAAGGCCAATCAAAGATTGACGCTTAGTAAAACAAACACTTATAACCCCCCCCCCCAAAAAAAAATTCTTTACCTAAACACTAAAAACCAATAAAAACAGTAAAAAAACGACATAAATGCAGTAAAAACGCTCAAGAACGCTAGCAGAACCATTCCTGGCCTCACCTAACCTTATGACGGGAGCTCATTTGAAAGGGCTCTCTAGTAGGGTGGTGGACTGAGGAAGGCCTAGCGGGTTTATCTGTCGGGAAACGTACAAGAAGAGCCCCGTACAGTAGTTGGTTCTGTAGGTGTAAAATTCAAACATAGACCTAACCTCCGCTGATGGCACTTAACGTTGCTTACAGTTAAATTCGCATATGAAAACATCATCACCTCTCTCACTCCGTTCGCGGGTGATCAATATTTAGAACGCGGGATACACTAGTACGTACTGACATGAATGCTATAAGTGATACAATCATCACCAAATTTTCAATTTAAGCCTATACCTACTCAAAATTGGCCAACTCTATCTATATCTTGCCTGTAACTCGAGCTATCACAACAGTGGTTGAAATTATACATCAGACATGAAAATAAAATGTACGATACCGTATCTTACCTCCGTAGCATAAAGAATATCAAGAATTTTCTGAACAGGAGTTAAGGCGCCGTCTTCCTGCTCTTGACAAAGAACTTCAATTTCTCGCAATTTGCCAAAGTAGAAATCTCTTTCTTTTTCCAGGCCTTGCACAGTCAGTCTCATCTCCATCATCTGCCACAAGGAAAAAGCCAGTGATGAAATAGTATCCTTACCAATTCAACCTGCTACAATTATATCTCTACACCCGTCTCTATCGCACATGCAATGATTATGAGTAGGATAACAATGACAACTGGCACTGCGAGTTCGCGTGCCCAAAATAAAATACCTCGCAAAAGCAGGATGCCACACTCACTGACAACGGTGGGATATTCCTACCGACTGCACTAGTCAAATGTACCTGTAGTACTGTAGTAGAAAATTTTATCTGGCAGTATGAACTACAAGGATGTCTACATGCAATGATCCGAGTACAGGGTTTTATATCTAAAAGATACTGGATGACTGGATGTTGTGCGCTATATAGGATGAGCACATATGAAGACTGAAAAACCTCTTCCTTGACCACATGAGAATGTTGTGCAGCAATAAATTACTTCGGTTACGCTAGCTGCATCCTTTCAATTTTCTACAGAGTTTTGTGGTCAGTTAGCTAATAGGTAGCTACGTTGTTTCAGCATCCCTAAACAGAGCCAAGATGATTCAAGAGAGCAAAGAAAGGGACATGTAGTACGACGACAAAAACGTGGAACCCATACAGACGAGGGGTACCTATTCTCATATATCCATGACTAACACGCACGGGAACAGCAAGTCGAGAAAGAATAGGTAGAGCAAAAGAAAAGCATCAATAGAAATATGTATGATAATGGAAGGAAACGAAGTGAGCACGAAAGACCGACGTCCAGAAAGCCTAAACAGTACAAGATATACGAGATTAACATAATCTATGGGTTCCTGTCGAGACGCTGCTGCCCATAACACAGAATGGGCGAATTAACTCTAAGGTATATGGGTCACTCGACTCGCCATCAGGGGAGTCTTATTGACTCGGTAGCCCCTAACTGCTGAAACCTTACAAGTGTACAGCCATAGACCGCAACAGTACTTGACTGTTGGGTCTGATGCTGGCGGCCAAAAGTCGGCAACGGAAAAATGGGATTTTCTCAAGAGCTATACTTTTCCCCCTATCTAATACTGAAGAAAAAATCCCAAGGTACCCAACATTTTTCTTGCGGAGAAGGTATCTTGGATACAGTGGGGACGCACTTGGACGCTTGCCTGCATGACCGTGTCTGGACATGTTCATAAAAGCTATCAAGAAAATCCCATTTTTTCCCATTTTGGCCGCCAGCGTTACAGGTCACTTGGACCTAAGAGTCCAGTACTGTTGCGGTCTATGGTACAGTATTTAACACATACTGTATTACAAAATCAATTTCTACATCGATAGCTTATCTTTGACCATTTGCAAACAGGTTCTACGTTTGAAGCACATCAATAGAACTCCTTACCTCCCAAGAAGCCCGTTAGGTTAACTTATTAGCACCGCTATAACAAGTTCTCTTTTTTTTTTTTTAACTACAGAAGTTGATGCTTATAGGGCTTCACGAATAAATTACTCCAGATATCGGTATTATGCACTTCACTAAGGGGTGCTGACTCTAATGTATTATATAATATTGTGTAGTTTGGGTCTCCGTTTCCACAACAAAGGCGGTCTAACAAAGGAAGAAAGAAGGGACATACCGTACAGTACGGCGATAGAAACCTAGTACCTATGTACTAGTGTTCCCACAGAGGATCAACACACATAGCAACATTAAGTGAGAAAGAAGAGGAAGAACAAAAGAAAACATCAGTAGGAGTATGAAAGCGGAAGGAGGCAAAGTTACTATGAAGGAAAGACATACCAAGGCCTAGCTAAAGACCTAAGGTTAAGGTAACGTACCTACCGTACTGAGTCTCCCTGGGTCCGCTGCTTTCCATAGGTTAACATAGGATGGGCGAACATAATATAATCTTACGGCCCAACCTATGCCCCCTGAGGTGAAGACACTGACAGCCCACTTGGGTGAACCGACAGGCCAACTGGAAATCTTTTCCCATGTGCTAGCTTCAAGAATGAATACCTCAGGATGTTCTGCGCCCATAATACATTGAGCACTGCCTCCAGATGAGGAAACTAAGTGAAGTTTGTGTTGATTCTCATCAGTGTGAAAATTAGAAAACGTATGTCAAGAGGCGGGTGAAAGGTTCCCTGACGTCAGCTTCACAGAGCAGTAAGACGCAGGGATGCTGCAGCCGGAAGTGGATCTGACAGCTAAGCTAAAGCCAATGTTTTAGAGGGCCATCCTCCAGCAGCATTACTGGTCACAAAGTGATTGAAGCATGGCATAAGCTGCTATAAGGATCACTGCTGCTTACAGGAGATGAAACTTTTTTTTTGGGGGGGAGGGGGGGAAGAGAGAAGGGGTCAATAACAAAAGCAGACTGCATTATCCAACAACGTCCTCCACTCACCTGGTTTGTGAGCTCTTCAACCTGCTGGTTATTAGCAGCATTGTTCCTGGGCGTAGCAACACTGGGCTTGTTGTTCACACCAATGCGGGATGCAGCAGGGACACGGCCTGCTTCCATGTGAAACATAATAACATTGAAGTAAACTAAACTCAAGAGGCGATACCTAACAATCAAAGTAATTCTTGACAACTAACACAGTTAAAAATAAAAAAACAATCATGCAGAACAAAATAAATCAGGAGGTAGCCAACTTTGACAAGCATTGAGGAAATGCTTCAATTTTCAATATGCTGTGTCAGGCTCATGTTCTATTGCATACAAACTATGTAAAACGTCGCAGAGGAAAATTTGGAGGCTAATTCTGTGAATCAAATAGGTACCTACCTATGTACAGTTCAGGCCAAGTGCTCAAATGCATATAGAAAATGGTTACTCAAACATATTTATGGCTTGGGTAATAAATAGAAGTGTGTGGGAAGCTGTGTTGGCGGACACAGAGCGCAAATACGTCCACATTAGGCATTGGGTATTCGAGTAATGGGAATGCTTACAGTAGCTAACAAGAGAATAGTTCAAAGATTTTTTGGTATACATATTAAGTAGGTAATGATTGGCTCAGTTTGGCTGGAGCAATAGAGATGGTGAAGCAGTGCTTTGTATAAAGGAAGCTTCGACTTCCTTGTGCTTAGGCTATACGTATTTAAACTTTCTTGTAGTTAATATATACCACTACTCTAACACCCCCATTCTTTGCTCTCATTTAATATATTAGTAGGAAATACACATAGATACAAAGACAAGAGGTAGCAAATCTGGACTCGCTCATGGCCACTCATATTATGAAGTAATAATTTTGACGCTGGTGTAAAAAGTTTGCAATGTATTTGTGTGAAAAGCATTGAGAAAGCTCCCTGAAGTAACCTACCTGCAGCAGGGCGAGCAGCTGGTTTAGCAGGAGCAACGGTGCGCCTAGGCATAGCAGAGGTCATACCACCGCCGCCACCAACACCACCACCACGTCCGCTGCCTAGTGACTCGCCCCCTCGCATGTCCAGGGCGTCGTATTCTGACCCATCATAATTGGCATCAAAAAATTTCTTGAACCACTGAAAAGTTACAAAAACCTCTAATTGGCATGTACAGTCATAGGCAATTAGTTGAAAACAAACAAAAAGCCCAATCATATTCAAAAAAAGAAGTATCAGGCTATAGTCCATAGCAGTCACGAGACAAAAATAATTCAGTTTCCAGTGAAATAGTAAGCAGCATTAAGAAATTCTTTACTCAGATGTTAGACGATATTAACTGGGTATTTTGTACATACGTAGCAAGTGTTACACTTATATGCAAAAACAGACCACGCCAACTGGTAGCTACATGAACACACAGAGCAGCATTTAGTAAATACAATATTTTAAAGCCTGTGTCACCCTACCACACCCTAATCATTCATTCATACTTAAACACAGGTAAATGTAGTGTCATCTGGGATGATTTGGGACACCTTTTTTAAAACTTTGATGTAGAGTAAATACTACTATGCATCACAGAAATATGTGGGTACTTACATAACCTTGATGCCCAAAAAGTTTCATTGTCGTACCAGAACTTCTGGAGTTATTATCGACAAACCGCGTTTCAAATCCTCCTGGTTGGATCGGGTGATTCGGGACAGGCTACGGGGTGATTCGGAACACTAGCCCAAACAGTAAAGAAACTGATTAAAAAAAAATTTTTTTTTAAATCTGATTATGCCATTGTAAAAACAGACTTTTAAACCATAAGAAACAAAAGCTTTATCAGAAAACTACTCACTCAAGAAATGTGTCAGCCCCGTATGAAAAAAAAAAAAAAATGTGGAAGGAAAGTAGGGAAATCTCTGAAATCCAACCAATTCCGTTTCAAAGGTAAATATTAGCATGGAAAGCATCAACTTGCATTACACAACTCCTAAAGGATGTAAATGGAGCCCAAATAAGTCAATATAGTAGCTTAATTCAAAGTCCTGAATCACCCCGGACCACTCTCCCAAATCCCCCCGCATGTGGGGGCAAAACTGGGATAAGTTCAACATGTTGCCAAACACGAAATACGTAGGTATTAGATTTGAGTCAAAATGCTTTTGCATACTTATAACAAACAAACACAACATTCTATTAAAATTTGTAGTGTCTAGCTCAAAAATTGTGCTTTCCAGATCAAAGTTGTCAAAAATTGAAAATAAACTTTTTAAAGTTGTTTCGGGGGTCAAAAATGGTGTGTTACTTCAGACGTGGCTGACACAGTTCTTGAGTAAGTATTTTCCTGATAAAACCATTGCATCTTCTGGTTTAAAAGTAAGGCTTCTTTATGATGACACATCAGATCTTGAAAAAATAATTTTTTGAATGAGTTTCGGCCAGTGTCTCCCAATCACCCCATCGGGGAAGGGTATCCCGAATCACACCCAGACGACGCTACACTATTTTATACAGTGAATCAATAAATAGTCTACATATCACTGGCATATAGGTAGCCATTCACTACCATACTCAACCACCTCTGTTCCACTTCCACAGATAGTATCATCACCTTAAGCTAGGGTAGTTGGTTTAAAACAAATAAAAAATACCATGGTTTAAACCAACAAAATACATTTTTTTTTATTCAACTTCTTTGGTTTTTATTCATAAACATTGCAAAATAAAACAGTATTACTTCTAGAAATATTAAATCTTAGTTACACAGCTGTAAGGATGAGCTAATGTGTTTCTATTTAGGAATCTGTTTGACTGTTAGGATACCTAATTAGGGTTAACTGTACTTATGCACATTAAAACCTCTAACTTATTGAATTTTGTGTTATTTCATTTTAGAGGTACATATCTAATTAGGCTATATTCTAGTAAGCTAGCAACTTCTGAAAATTGGAAGTAGTAGTTATACTTGATATTCAATAGCTAGTGAGATCTTGATTGTGAAGGAAGGATGTAGGCATATAGCTATGTATTTCACTTTCTTCAGTTCGATACTCTGCTTCTAATTAGCTGGTAGCTAGCTATTTCTATTGAGATGTCTTTGTATTTTGAAATACTTTTCAAGTTTTTCAAGGAATTTTATATTGCAACTATAAATCATAGCATCTCTGCAGTTTGGATATTCAACGTAGCCACAGCAAACAGCTACAGGTACTCTGCTAACTGCTTTTTCATAAACCTTTTTCTTAAAATCATTCTTTTATAAACTACAATAGGAAGTTGAAATGAAGTGACTAAGAGTGTTGATGATTAGCTAGATAGTTAAATGTTTACAAAGCAGAAAACACTTTAAATGTTGGATAAAATTCCTAGAACTCAGGGAAAAACAACCAAAGATTAAAAGATAAATAAAAAGTTTTTTTATAAACAAAAACCATGGTTTTTTGGTTTAAACAAGAAACAACATGATTTTTGTCAAACCTGCCTTCAGCTGGTAGCTACTTCACACTTGTGAGAATCACTGGCACCAAGCAAGTGGTGCACAGATATAGCTACAGCAACAGAACCTAGCAGCTTCCTAACAGCCATGGATACATTCACAGCGACATGCCTACATCAGCAAGACTGACCTAACCAAACTTGAGAAATTACCTGCAAAAACTCAAAATTATCTTGGAATTTTCCTTTTATTAACTTGTCAACTGGAACTATCTGGAAAGAAAAAACAAGACAACATAAGTAGATATGCCAAAAATTTTGGTAGGGTAAAGCCTATACAATATCAATATTTGCTAACCAAAGTACATTTAAGTTTATAATGAAAATGGCACATGGCATGATGTACTAGCAATCATGGAAGGTTTAGCTACGTCTTGAAGAACATAAAAAACGCACCTTGTCAACATTCACTTTTTTGAAGGCAGCTTGTAGCAGTTTGTAATTGTTGATGTATTCATGTTCAAGATTGGTGGCAAACTTCACTTTCTTTAGCTGAATGGTTCCTGCAAAAGAATAATTTTAAATCACCATT
>LQNS02278140.1:4033636-4045921 GCA_001587735.2 Parhyale hawaiensis | reverse complement strand
CTGGTCGAGGGCGTCCTCCACACCGTGAGGCATGCGAATGGGTCTAATATGTTCAATGTTTCCCACAACGAGCGCACACTAGCTAGATTACTCACTTCGGTTCCGGTATGGTTCGAGGCCCATTTCAATAAATAAGGTAGGTTAGGTGACGCTGAACTAGGTTAGGTTATAATAGGTTAACTTTGTTCTGAATAGGCGAGGATAGGTTAAATGAAGCTAAACTAATTGCCTAACCTGACTGATAGGCACACATTCTGTACTACACCTGAATCTCCCATTGGTACGATAAAGTAGCGCTACCATTTTGTATAGAACATTTAATTTATTAATGAAAGTTATTACGCTCTAAAGGTGAGAAATATTTTTTGATGAAGTAGCTACGTGTATTCATTTTCGTTGATGGCACGGTAAAGTAATCAATTAAATAAAATGGCCTATGAAGAAATTATACAGCTACATAATCGTAACAACGTTACACGCAGGGCAGACACTTTAGTGTCTCTCTGTTGTGCAAAAAGTTCAAAAATTTTGTAACTAGTAAAAAACGAAGACGCGCAAATCTGTCTAAGTTCTAGTACGCTCCAATTTACAGATATATTCTAAGCTAGACTGCTGACGAAATTACTAGGGTTTCTGTTTCTGACTTTTTTAGTACTGTCTGTGATCTATGTTTATCACTCGCAAACGAGATGAGAGAGATGATAATGTTTTGGTTGAAAATTTAAGTTTGTATACGTATATATTTGTTCGTCTGTCCACCCAATAAGTGGTCGAAGGAGTTGAGCAATGTTCACAATTCGTTGCAGGGAGCCTGGTGGGTTGCCCTCGATGTGACCCATGCCAAAAAACTAGGATTAGCTGGCCGTAAAAAGCGACGGCGATGAAATTTGCTCTTCACCCAAAAAAAGGTAAAAGGAGCTGAGCTATGTTCATGATTTTTTTTTTTTGCAGGGAGTCTAATGGGCTGTCCTCGATGTGACCCACACCAAAAAAATTAGGATTAGCTGGCCATCAAAAATGACGGCGATGAAATTTGCTCCCACTGCGGGTGATGGTCTTACGCCACGAAGTGTTCTAGTGTACTTTGCATTCATAGGTACATGAGAGATATAGGGCGAGGCGTTTCCTTTATCTGTATTTGCTTTTATTTCTGAGCAAATTGTATAGAGGGGCTTCACGTTGCTCTGTGGTACATGCATTTTGGTGAAATGGAAGCAATATCGGGAGGGGGCTGAGCGGTAGTGTGTCTTATTATTTGTCGGGATGATTGCCCCTTAATTGGTGTAGCTACTGCATTCGGTGTACAGATGCGGATGTCGCAATGGCAAAAAAATACGTACCGTGTGGGTAGCAAGGCAGTGTCACAAAATATCCCATCATATTCAAAATGCCATCGATATGAAAGTTCTACACTTCATAAATTTCTTGAATTTTCGCCTAAAACATACCGGTATATTAGATAAACCAGCGTATAGTTGTTAGGGCGAGTTCACACGTCATTCATATCAAAGCGTTCGTTCATCCACTTGTCCGAAAGTGTTACTGCGCCTTCCCTTCACGGACGCTGCGCCCTAGGCTCCTGGAGGGAGCCAGGAGCCTCGTCCGTGAAGCTCAAGAGTCGGGTGTGGCTGCAGCCAGTCGCCGTATGCACCAATCGCATATTAGTACAGCGGTTGGTCTGCTGTTCCCCCGTAAAACTCGCTGCTCCCCCGTCACTTCCACCAGTGAGATTCATGAGCGCGTCACAGCCACCCCTGATCTAGTTTACTAACTGGTGATCCAAAGTTTTAGCGCCATAGTTCCCTCCTCCCTATTGAAACTCCTCGGTCCTAGATGGGTCGAATCCTCTCTTAAAGCTCCTTGTCTCCGACGAGGGTATTTGCGCCCCCAAATAAAATCTGCCTGTTCTCCGGCTACATACCCCAGCTTAGGAATGCTGGACAAATGTTACCCCAAATATCAGCAGAAGCAACGTTGCGGGAATGGGCATAATTACACTACAAACATGCGTACGTACCAACAGCGACGCAGGTGTCAGAAACTGCCACGTCACCCTGCAGTAGAGCAGGAAGGCTGAAGGGACCCAGAGCTGTAGGGTCTCCCTCATGATGTTCACGAGTCTGCCGAGCCCTGCTCAGACGTCTCACTTTAGATGCATGTTTTGCATTGCTTACCCGCGGCGGTGTAGCTGCAGTGTCTTATCCGCCACGCATAATTCAGGCGCTATCGATTGACACAGCAAAATCGAATGGTGAAACTGAGTCATAGATCACACAATACTTGACTGTCCAGCCCTCGCAAGTGAAGCTGATGACAAATTAATATAATTTCGATCAAATCTTTTCCAGTCAATACAACGACCATAGCATACAAAAATAAACTGTTCTTCGAGACGCAAGGAATGCATTATGTATTTATTAGAAAGAAGCACGCTTTCAGGAGCACTGGCCAGAGGTAAAATGCAAAATTTCTTTTAACCAATTTTCGGTCATTTTGCTGTCCCCAGCTTCAACTTTCGTCGCCAGCAGTTGTTATCTAGCTACGAATTTGTGTTTCTTACTGACTAACACATTTCTGGTATCACTGATGAATCCATTACTTTTTTTGGGGTTGTTATGTTGACTGGAAAATATTTCATTAAAGTTTAATCTACTTACCATCTGCCCCACTTGCAAATTTGAGTGGGCCGTCACGTATCGTGTGGTGGTCTAAGGCTGAGCCGATAAGGCTTGACTGTCTTGCACCAAAGCAGTGTGATGGCTTCACACCTTCGGATCGAGCTTCAGGTGCAACGTCTAAATTCAGCCGTTTTCCAACATGGATTTTCAGCCGTCTGAAGTGTAATAGCAGGTTACCTCTAACACCTGCACTGCTACACGATCCAAAAGCTCGTCTCTCAAGTCGGACAAGTCAAACCTCTGCAGCTTAGCTAAGTTTGCTCTTGCCATGCCAATCGATGGCTCTTTACTTATTTATTACATTAGCTATTAGTTCCGTTCTCACTTCTACCCTATATAAATGACATACTTGTCAAGCTATGGTATTATCACTAAAAAGCACACCTAATGTCAATACACTGATTGTACGCGAACAATGCATGTGTGCAGATACGATGAGTTGGGTTCCCCCGACACTGAAACGTCACGAATATGTGAATAACAGCCAGTCTTTGCGATATCTCAAAAACCCTGGCGAAAGTAAAGATTCAGTGTTTTTGCCTTTTGTGTTTTTTACTTTAATCTGAATATTTGATGTTTTTGCGGTCAAGAAGTAAAAAAACTCTGAATTTTAATAAACTTTATCGATTTGTTCTATGCAAAAATCTAGATCTTTCGATTTACGATATAACACGAAAAATGACCGTACGTCGTATGTTTATATATATGTAATATATATTTATTTATATGTTCCGTGACACGCTCTTAAGAATAGATAGGAAAAAGTTCTTTGTTTTCCAACGTTGAAGTAGCTACACTCAATGCAGATCACAGTTCACTTACAGAAGATAGTTATGTCAGATTTGAGTGTATACGCTACGCCCGTAAATTTCCAAAATTTTGACGTCAGAATTATGGAAATTTTGCGGCGTAGCGCTTACACTCAAATCAGACACAACTATCTTCTGTAAATGAACTGTGATGCAGATACATACAGCTTCTTTAAGCACTCCGTTGCATCATCGTTCGAACTCTCCTCTGAGGTTTCCTTCATCCAATATTTATTTCGTGTCCGCTCATCGATCACGAAATAGATAGGACAAAAATAAAAAAGGATGCAGATTTCGTAATCAACGATGACGAGGTTGCAAAAAGCTAAAGTCAAATCTTTACACCTTTATTATCTGAATGCATTTCTTGAACCATTAGAAATTTTGGCGATCCTGTTCCCTTCTGATGGGATTCAGTAGGCAATAAACCAAGTTGCAGAAGAAGGCTAAATTTGGAATACGGTAGTTATCGTTATTAACATTGAATGCAGTTCTTGCTCTTTCAGCTTCTCTTGCCGTTCCCGTGGAGTCTGATATATATATATTGATTACTTTTTTTCTGTATTGAAATTATATGTTCTATTGGTTTACGATGTACCCATTTTGTAGCTAATAAGAGAAGCGTAGAAAAAAAAAATTCCTGTTTAGTAGGCGCAGTCATTCTTTATTCCAACATTTCGGGAGCAAAAATTTTGTTCTGCTAAAACTATCTCACTGTGCAGTATGGATACGCAGTGAAAATGGAATGCGGTGGTGTTTCAGCGCTTACAAATACAGTTAATTTTTGTATGTCATCTAAGGGGGAGAAGAAGTGCGCTGAAGATGAATTAAAGTGTACTGCTCAGTAGAAAGCACGCATCTTTTACGATAATTTGAGTTGGCCGTCGTAGTGTTTTCCCCTAGATGTATTTTAGTAAGGAAAGTACGATCAATGAAGAAGTGTCATCAGCCATCATAAATTTCTTGTGATGAAGAAGAAACACGTCAAAGAAGAGAAGATTTTGCACCGGCCCATAGTACGCAAACTAGTGTGCCCGCGCTGTCATAAAATGACAGCGAATAATTTGCGTTGACCTTTCTTCATTAACCATGCTTTCCTTCATACGATTGCCAACTTTAGAAATTATCCAGAAGAGCGTTCACGGCATCCTAATTACCCTAAATACTGAGTATCAACGCTCTTATTTTCTGACATGAAACTAATTCATTACTTTTGAAGTCAGTTCAGCAACACTGAAAAGAACTGATTCGATTTGGTATCATAGATTCCCTAGTGTGTCACATTTGTCCGATAGTCGTTGGGTTGTTGAAAGATGTTTCGTCAACAATTGCATCAAAGGTGGAACGATAGCTGAAGCAACGAAATCATCTGTGGGAAGAAACAACGAATCAAGATGCATGAGAGCGCCAATGGAAGCTTCAGATACCTTCAGTGCGGCGATTTCAAATTCGGCAATGCAAGAAGTGCATTTAGACTTGAGGCCGCCCGATACTTTGCCGTAGATGCGATGTATGGAGAAGGTAGTACTCGCACCAAGGAGCTTCTATAGAGAAGGAGGGAGCCAGTAGCCTAGCCCGTTGAAGCTCAAGAGTCTCTTATGGCTGTCAGCCAGTTGTCCCATGCACCAATCGCATGTCAGTAAAGAGTCTCTTNGCAGCCAGTCACTTAAGCACCAATCGCATATCAGCAACTCGGTTCGTCTGCTGCTCCCCCGTGAAACTCAGTGCTCCCCCGTCTTTTCCACCAATGACCGTCTCAGTCATAAGAGATCTGGTTGACTCGCTGGCAAGTCTGTAACTGGGCCACAAAGTTCCCTCCTTCTCTATTGAAGCTCCTTGACTCGCACGAATAAGACTAAGACTGAGATATCATCATTTTTGAATTTCAACTGTCCCTAATTAAGATACGTTTGCCATTTTCTGCAACGCGGCCTATTTTTTACCTATCAGTTTTCAATGGAGCTTGAGAGGACGACCAGAGCCTCCAAACTGGGCTAATTTCCGCCTATCTACTTTGTTAAAGCGTGACAGAAAATGGATAAGCAAGCAGATAAATACACATGGGTCTTTATTAGTTTCTAGAAATATCGATTATTGCGTGAGTTTTTGCACGCGCGGGTCCACTATAGTGGGTTAAAAAAAATCGAATCTCTGTGTCACCTCTCACTACTCACCGCAACAAACGATGAGGGCGAGGAAATGCAGGAAGCACAAGAGTGAGGCAATAGGGCCTGTGGTTACTTTAACCAGAACCTCCAGGAGGTCCTTGCTGCCGCTGGTGGTGAGGGGTAGCCCCAACAGGAACAGCACAACGCACAGCGACAGCGCTGTCACTGGCCGCAGCTCCCGCAGCCGCGGCCAGCGGTCGTTCAGGTTGATGAGGAGCGATAAGGTCATCAGCACCTAATTTCATATAAAACGATGTAACTAACAAGAGCCAAATCAATGCTTGAAATCATAGATGTAAAATATGAAATGCATGCAGTACCCATCTTCTACCGGTCATCAGCACACCTCATCTCCATTTTTAAGGTAAGTTTGCGCTGCTGAGAGGCAGAGCCGGGACACGGTTATTTTCATTTTATGTTGACATTGAACGTATGGTTTTAAAAAGTTCTGGCACTTTTATACATCCTAAAACTAAGACTAGAAACAGGTCAAAGCCACGCAGAAAGTATTAAAAAATGTGCAGCAAATGAAAAAATCTTGAATGTAAAATGCGTATGTACCGTAGTATAAACGTTAGCAATAAACATACAAGCTTGCTTGTATCTTCATGGAAGAAAAGGGTCACTCACGTCAGTGTTGCAAATATTAATAATTGTATGATGGTGAATTCACATGAAAAATTTATAAAACGTTAAAAAAAATATCCGTTACTTAGCGCAGTGGCAAATGGAAATCAAAGTTTCCTCAGGAGGTTGGTTCGACGTTCTCCAACATGTTTGTGGCCGACGGTACCTCCGAGTACCATTATTTGTCTTTCTTACAGTTTATTAATTTGAACATTTTGACGGTTTTTCCGTAGCCATCCTAACAGTTTTGGGCATAGTATTTTATCACTTGAACTACTTTCATAGATAATGATACATTAAATGATCAAAAACTTAAAGAATTGTATTTTTTGTGAATGAAGCAAGATGAAACAGAAAAAAATTAGATGAACAAACATATAGACACCTCAAAATCGTGAATAATTTCCATTGATGTCTGCTTTGTTCACCGCTTACCTGGGAACTCAAACCAATGAAGAAAAGCATAAAGAAGAAGATGGGGGACCAGATCCAGCCGAAGGTTGTGCGCACCATGGCCATGGGGTATACCATGAAGGCCATGAATATGTTCCCGTTGAAGTGCTCATCTACCACGTCGGCAGGCACGCTGGCCAAGGTTAGGTTCACAACGAAGAAACTCATCATGGACACGACGAGGTCGAAGAGTATCACCATCAAAGCGTCCCTGCAAGCATGCAATGCGTCTAAGGCCGAGTTCACACGCCATTCAAATTTACATGTTCGCTTATCCACTCTCCCGAAAGTGTTACAGTGCCCTTGAAATGGCGGATAAGTGCACTGTTTCTGAGTTTCATTTCACTTAAAATTTGAAAAGATATCCGCAATCTGTGTAGTGAGACTTGCAGAGAGAACTGATTTGACTGCTAACGTTTTTATAACACGCACAGAAGCACCACTACATATTATAGCATACGACTTCCCCACCTGCTAACGTTCCTTAGAATGGAATTGTGGGAGCTGATGGCAGACACCCCCGTCGCGGCGAGGCCATGGGTGAACAGAATCTGCAATGGATACGGTGTAGGTTTTCAAAGAAACAAACAAACAAAGTATCAAACTTACTTGGTTTTAGATGCTGCTGAAGTCTTCTTATTTATTTATTTTCATATTTATTTATTTTCAAATGAATCATGCCCAGTGGAGTAATTCATGGATTTTTGGAGTCGGACATCGAGCCAAGTAAGTGCCACTGTTGTACTTTGGGCATGATTCACCGCGTAGCATGTAAATTGTTACTATTATGTAAGTACCGATCCTTTCACAATCGGGGTTGCTCATAAGAATTTCCAATAAGACCATTAGGAACACCCAGAAGGTCAGCAATAACTACAGCAAATGTTCAGCCCTTTAAGAAATTTCAACGGTGATGCCATTAAAATGTCCCCGTCTCTTTTTTGCATTGTATCGAAGATAACGCTAAAAATAATTAGCAATATTTGATACTGTGCTATACCAAAGCAATCTCAAGACAATAGCAATTTTTTCTCTTGTCATTATTGACCTTTATTAGACAGACTTAAGTTTAGAATTAGCTAATCCGATGTCACTAAATTCTTGCATATGCCCAGGAAGCAAAGAGCGCAAAAGTTGCATTCTTTGCTTCCTGCATATGCCTGTATCAACTGCGTAAAAATTTTCTTTTTCTTATAGAAAAAGCCTGCTATTGGTCTAAATGGATTTTCAAGATGTCACTGCACGAATTCATAGACATACCGGAAGCGTGTTGTTCATTTATCTATTGCGCTGTATAGACTTCATTTTGCTAACGTGTATTAACAAGGTTTGGCGCCATAAGCGCTTTGCTGGTCGTAGCATGAAGCACAGGAGTACTTACAAACAACGATTTCTTATTCAGAATTTGTCAAAACTTATGAGCTAGCTTCTAGGCACAGCCAAGGCCTCTTAGAACGTATTCGATTGGGACACAAAGTCAAGTTGCTCAGCTTAAAGTGGGCGAAAAGTCAATTCACACCGTTTTTTTTTGCCACTTTGACTTGAGCTTAAGGCCCGAAGCGGAACCGACTTAGGCCGAAAACTCAAGTCTCCTTCGGAGGTTGTTTAACTTTTTAAGTGTAATGCACTTAACTTTATCCTAATGTAAACAACAAAGGTGGCATGGAAACAAACTTTTTTCATTCGGTGAATTATTATTAAAACAAAAGAATTTTTTTTTTTTTTTTTTTGCAATTTTAACATCCTAAAACCATGATATTTGAAAAAAATTTTACTCCGTTTTCATTGATACTTTGATAGCAAAAAGGAAACCTATTTCAGGATTAACTTAAGTATACCTCGCTAAAATCAAAGAATTATACTATGGGTGGGTAAAATGATTAAAACATGTCGATCACTTGCATGGACCATTGTAGCGATCTGTTAAATTTATATAGTCCCATTACTGTCGCGCCCGATGCATCCCAAATAACCTACAAAAACTTAGCCGAGCCAGGTCAATCCATACGTACTTGTAACTCTTCCTTTATGGAGCGACATTGTTGAAGCTTGCGAGTAAAAAATCCATGAGGTTTACTTCCAAGGACGCTTAACTTTTAAATGTTAGGGACGTAGCAGGGGCTTTGCAAGTGACGTTACAGGTTAGGGTCACATGCTTAAATCGGCCCGAAAAGTCAAGTCAAGTGCATTTAAATATTCGACAGCGATGTCCCAATCGAACACGTTCTTAGAGTACTTTAAAAGGCCTTGACACAGCATTCATATGAGAGAATGAAATGTATTTATTTATCTATTTATTCCTATTTTTTTTCAGGGAGTATATACGGGTCTATAATGGCCCAATTGGCATATTTTTGACCGATATCTATCCACTACACGCCTGACGCCCCCCATTACGACATCAGCAGTTTACCTAGAACAAGAATTAAATGAGAAAATTTTTTCTAAAATCTGCACAAGTTTCTTCAGAGTCCAGCCCGTGTGTAGCAGCTCACCTGCTTGCACGCCTCCAGCCAAGTACGGACCTCGGCTGCATAGTTCCAGTTTACTTTGAAGGGATCTGCACCCTCGCACCGCGTGAGTACGGCTGCAATATAGGACCAGAGTGTCTGTTAGTTAACCAGGCACTAGGTATTATAAAGACTAAGGGTGCCGGCACGCCAAAAGCAGTTCAGCGAGAAGCTGGCAGGCTGGCAGTGTTTGAGAAGCACGGTAATGCATTGGAAAACACACACACCGAACAGCGGCAGTTGAGTAGGCAGGGGCAGCTGCTCGGTGTGCGCTCTCCAATGCATTCCCGTGCTTCTCAAACACTGCCAGCCTGCCTACTAGCTCCTCGCTGAACTGCTTCTGATGCTCCGGCACCCTAATTTGTGTTTGTCTATTGATAAATCTGTCCATTTTATCTCCCGCTTCAAGGAGTAGAAAGGCAATATTAGGCCAGGTTGTAGCCTTCCTGCTACGTTCTGTTCTGAGGTCACGCAGCGTAACTTAAGTAGACGATCAGTGAAGCAGACAATATTTTTTTCAGAGTACAGCAGAACTACAATGGGGAACAAAAAGCGCAAGGGCTCCATTGCAGTATTTTTAAGTAACTGCATAGCTTGTTTTGATGGAATAGCTTGTCGCTGGATCGATCGGAGTGAATAAAAGATCGATTGAAGTAATATCAATGCGTAGCAATGTCACGCAGCTCAAGTTTTAACTGTGGGTGATGTTCGACTATCTGTTCAAAAATCGATTTTTCTGAATGTCACCGAAGGGAAGGAAGGATTGTGCTGCTCTGCAAATTGAAGTCGATAGCGGCAATCTCCTGTAATCATCGGAGATGGAAATCGAGGGGCATCGTTCACAAGATAATTGTTTGGGAAAGTATGATCAATAAAGCAGCTATTATACCTAATTATCTCCGCCAAGGAGGTTATATTTTCGTCGGGTTCGTCTGTCTGTCTGTCTGTTATTCTGCCTTTCACAAGATAACTGAAAAAAGTTATGGACGGATCTTGATGAAATTTACGGGGATTGTTAGGTATGTAAGGAGGAACAGATGATCAACTTTTGATGAAGATCCGTTCATCCATTTGTTTGTATGTCTGCTTCATTTTTCTCAATGTCTCAACGCAAAAAGTTGTGGACGGATTTTATAAAACAAATAAATAACTTTTATTAAGAACACAATGGGTTCACAAAATACGATTACAAGCTTACAAGTACAAACGAAGAAGCCAAAGTTCAACTTAGTGTTTAGGCCCAGTCACAAATATTGGTGGCTACGTGCAATGAGAATAAATAGGTACACTCAACTTACACCTGCAGATATGAATGGCATTCAGCAGCTCGTTCTCACACAGGCACAGGCAATCGACAAGAGAGTAAAAACTGTTTGCTACGTTCGTACAGAGAATTTACCAGATTACCCCTTAACAGTGTGATAGAGATACATCGTTTAATGATAGCCTGGCCAAGGGGCTTGTAACAATGGTTATAATACAAATTTTATGAAATTTACATGAGTTGTTAGGTATATCACAAAGGGTAAATGACGAAAGTTTTGTGATGATCTGTTCGTTCATATGTTTGTCACTGTGTTTGATTTAATGCTTGTTAGCGCCATATCTCAAAAAGTTTTGAATGGATCTTTATGAAACTTATAGGAGTTGTTAGTAATGTTATAAGAGATAAATAATTAAATGTTGGTGCAGATTGATGGGTTCATTTATATGTTTGACTTATGCTTGTCATAATATTGTTAGCAGCATAACTCAAAAAGTTTTTAATGTAACTCTATGAAATTTATAGGAGTTCTTAATAAAAATAATAAAGACATAAATGATTAAATTTTGGTTTGTTTGTATATTTGACTTATGTTTGTCTTAATGTTTGTTGACAGCGTAACTCAAAAAGTTATGAATGAATCTTCAAAAAAATTGCAGAAACTGTCAACACTATCAAAAGGCACAAATGACTAGATTTTGGAGTTGATAAAAATCATGGTTTCAGAGCCAATTTGAATTTCTCGTTTCCATTGCCTTACTTGGCGGAGGTTTGCGCTCTCAGAGTGCTCTAGTATTCACAGTTTTTCTACCGCACCCACGTCATAAAACGTAATCCAAATAGTGAGTCGTCAAATAAGAAGAATCTCACAATTTCTTCACCATAATTTTTGGCGATCGAGTATGCTAGTCCAGTAGACCTACATAATGATCGCTAAAACTTTGAATTCTCATATAACTAACATTTGAGCCAACGTCATTCACGAAAGACGCTAGCGGCCAAAATATGGGTACCAGTATAGCAATAGTATAGCACCTGAAATTCAGATATTATAAATCTGAGTGAGTGCGTCTGTAAGATTAGGCCCTTATTCTATGCAACTGAACCAAACCTAGCCTAACCTATTCTTAGCTGACATAACCTATTCTGTTTACTAACCTATTCTAACCTATCGTACCACATACTCTCAGGCAGGCCACGCACTAAACCAGAACCAAACAAAGGCGGATCTAGCCCAGATTTTTTTTTTTTACTTCTTATGGGGAGGAGGAGAGAGAGAGGTAAAGTTTGAATTATTTGTGGGGAGCGGGAAGGCAGGGGCCACTGAAAAAAGTAAATAATACATCTTATTATCTCTTGCCAATAGCTACTCGAAGTACAATGTTCCCCATCAACAGTTAATAAAAAAAAGAAGCCCATGGCATCCAGGGAGACTATTCACGCTGGATCAGAGTATGGCTCACTGGCCGGCAGTAGCAAGTAATGCTGCAAGGAAAGACGAGCGATTGGAAGTCGGTCTATCTGATGTTCCACAAGGAAGCGTGCCTGGCCCACTTCTGTTCATAATTTACATCAATGATCTAGATGTTAACATCCGCTGTAAAATCAGTAAATTTGGTGATGACACTAACCTGTGCTATCGTGCCAAGAATAGATTTGAGCTCATGCAAGGCCTCGAGCGACTTATGGCATGGTCCGCAACTTGGCTTATGTACTTTAATGTCGACAAATGTTCAGTTATGCACGTTGGGCCGGCGCCTGAAAATCCCTCAGCCC
>LQNS02278140.1:4001854-4011960 GCA_001587735.2 Parhyale hawaiensis | reverse complement strand
AGCAAAGGGTGCCTTGTGTGGCCGGAACGTGCGGTGCAGCAGTGGCAGCTCAATTAGTTGTTGCAGTTGCATAGTGCGTTCTACCCGCCCCTGAACTCCAAAATCGCACCACCAGACCAACGATTTCCCCATTGCATTATAACTGCGCTGGAAAAAAGGAAAAGAACAAATGAGAAGATACAGTATGTTTATAGGAACGTGGAACGCCATGTACGAAGGGGAAATCCCACAAAAAGTAAACATGCATGAGAATAGAAAGTTGGGAACGAAGGGAAAGGACAAAACGAAGGGTCATTCGTAAAAGCATGAACATGGAAAGAGTTGCTGATCACTGGCTGTTGACTTGATATCCGCACCTCATCATACTGAAGCTACGGGTAAATTAAACTTGGTTATACTTGTCAATTTGGCAAAAGAGCATGAATTACTAGCTAGCACTTATAACGACTGAGCATCAGTATTGGCACAAATAAATTTGTCCTTTCTCAGAAGAAGTGAAAACTAGTAAAAAAAAATCACCGCGTCTAGTCAACTTATTCTGGTAAATGCAATACGACTGAATTTACCATTACCTACTGCTTACCTTATACCTACGGCCGGGATGTTTCGACTTGAAGTTGTGGTGTGCTTGTGCAAGTGTAGGTGTCCAGACAATCGTAGTTAGTGGCCTTTAACTCGATTTTAACCAGGAATATGAACGGGATAGAATTACCATCCGTCACCCACCAACGCAACCAGGGAATAACTATCAAAAACGCCAGCAAAAGAGCCAGCAAGTTGACAAGAGTGCAAAAATGGCGGGCCGGGTACTGGGATTCATTACCAGGAATTTTGAGTACAAATCCAAGGAAAATAACCATTCTTTTGCACAAAGTGCTAGTGCGCCCGCATCTATAATTGCTGTTCAATTCTGGTCGTCACATCAGTGCGGGGATAGCGATAAAACTGAAAGAATACAACGCAGAGCAATAGAATTGATACCTTAGCTGCGAAAAAAAAAAAAAAAAAAAAAAAAGAGTCGTACGATTGTCGCCTCTATGAAGTGGGACTCATCTCTCTCGAGCGAAGACGACTCGGGGACAACTAATAAAAATATCCAGTACTTGAATGGCTTCACCGACGGGCCTACAACGGGATTTTTTGACAGAGACGTTAATGATCGCCAACGAAACAATGGCCAAAAACTCAAACATAGCCTAAAGATCGAAGACCTCCGGTAAGCTAGCAGTTTTTCCCGTACTTCCTAGTGAACGTTTGGAAAAGACCCCTCCTAAGTTGTCGGTGTAGAAACAGTTGATGTATTCCAAAATCGCTGTGATAAACACGGAGCAACATCCTGCACAGCTGCGAACTCCCCCTCAAGGAGTCACAAACTCGTAACGGCCACAGCTTTAGAGGCCACAGTCATCTTTCATGCCCCAACCAACTTAAAATCTCTCAGCTCCGCGGATCTGCAGTAACTTATCGTGCTTGCACGATCCACTCCATGGCTGAATGCTATTCTATTCTCTTTTTCTTTAGATGTCTAAATGCTTTGACATAAAGGCAATAGCGCATAGAGAGCCGGAGCATAAGTCCCGGCTATTCTTCAGGAATGGGTCTGTTGGTCCGTCTAAGAGTGCTACCAGCTATCTACTCTGTTGAAAACTACGAACCTGAGCTTCACTATAAGAAATTATTTGAAATTGAAACATTGACTTGTGCTCAACGGCGGGTTCAATAACCTTTAATTTTCGCGGGTCCAGCTACATGGGAACTCGGGAATGACCAGCAAGAAGAAGAGTCTTCAACTATCCCATTACGATTCTCAGTTTTAGAGTAGATAACAACGAAGAAAATGGGGGTTTCAATGAATGTACATAGCATCACGTACTTAATTATTACCGCCATTCAATAACAACAGGAGCTACTAGTAAATAATTATAAAAGAACCAGGAGCATAGCACACAAAGAGCATGATTGCAACTCACCGTAAGGGATGGGCTCGTTCCCACGAGGGGAAGGTGTTGGTTGAGAAGCGGGTGTGCACGAGTGCCAGGTACGTCTGGAACTCGGTGCTCTGCACAAATCATACATCATATAATAAATATTAAGAATGCATTAGTTTTAACCCTGATCGGTTCCCCATATTCTACGTTGCCCGCTGGCCTTATTCTTTAGGTTCAGCAATAATGGAGCGACGAAGAACAGTACGACGACCATGCAAAGAGAATGTGTTCTCGGTTGGTTCTTCCAGTGCTGAAAAAGAACCGTTCAATCACATATTAATCTTACCTGTGCCAGACTGTATTCACTCGCTACAAAGTCCTTGCCCCATAGGAAGACAATAGGACAAAGAGCCTTATTGTGAAATAATACAACCTGGTAATTGGTATGAATAGGGATAAATAGTGCTGTTCTAGTACAACCGATGAGTGTTAAGTACAGTAATATTATTATCATTATTATGTTGTGGATTTTTCCGCCGTATTAGATACAAAGACTATATAACAGCGATCCAATTTGTATGATATAGTTGAGAAGTTTAGTCGAACTCAAATGGGTTCTATTAGAACAACCTTGGTCAGGTGCACCATGTCTGGCAGGAAATAAGGCGCAAGCATTTCCAAATCCACACGGCTCGGTCGAACGAAATCGCTCAGCCGTGCAAGGCAGAGGAGATGAAAAACGAAAAGAGAAGAAGACAGAAGAAAGCGAACACTCGTGCGGGAGGTCCCTTCCTTGGCCCCCAACACGGGAGCAGATAGGAGTCCCATGGGATGGGTCGCTTACCACCATTCAGCGGCCCACCTCGCGAACAGAAGGAGATATATTGAGTATCTACCTAACTCTACAAAACTAACCTCAGCAGGAACTGCGGCCATATGCTACATCCCCTGCGGAGAAGGCACTCGGAAAACTAGGGTGCGTGATTTTAAACATATTGTGGCAGGGAAAGGGCACGCCACAATATGCCCCTGAGGGCTTAGGTAGAGTAAAAGCTGATACAGTACCAGAATATTAGAATATTTATCAGACACAGGATCCGATAGTGCACCTATTCGAAACAGTATACAGAAATAATAGCAACAGGATAAGTGATACCTAGTTGCATATCTTACCAAATGGGTCATAACTTTCCGATGGCAACCTACCGAGATACATCATTGAAAACATAGTAATTAGATCGCTTGCGGAATTCCACAGTCCGCAGTATAGGACAAGATTAGATGATAACACTTGGACAGGCACTGCGTCCTCAGGCACGAAGAGACAGTGCCCTGCCCCTCCTGAGGGCGACGCGCAAACGCTAACGACATTACGTCGCCTGAACGGCAACGCGACCGCTGCACTACAGCCACAGTAACACTGTTTTATATAGTTCGTATATTAAGGGATAGTCGTGAGAAACAAACTTGTTAAATCTACCACAAGTAGAGACGCTGCTCGTGAACGCGTGTCGCAAAAAAGGTAAAATCTGCGAGTTTCGTTTAACGTAAAGTTAATTCAGAATTAGGTGGCAAACTCGGACGCCTTCCTTGCGGCAACAACTCGGTATACGGGGACTTCCGGTATAATCCTCTTCGAATGAATACGCTGTGAAGTGAATATGCAGCTATATGTTGATTCATTGAAAATGAGCGCATATCGACTGAGCAACATTCTTCGAAGAACTACAATATAGGTTCCCTAAGCCGGATCAAAATCAGGTAAGGCGTGTTATAATGTTGCTTTTGTGAAAATCGTCGTTTGTGACTTATAATGTGGAATTTTCCACGCATGTGCAGCGCACCTCATCAATCTCCCGGCTTTTCAGTCCATACTCGTTCATTATGCCTACTTTTCCATTTTTTAAGCGTTAGTAACACACGAGTGCAACGTCCTTATCACGCCCTAGTTCACCAACAAACACAAAAATATGCCCAGGACAGTGTCAAGTACCCGGCTACTTTAAGCCAGGCAAGCCGCTACTGCGCTAAAGCAATAGTAATGAACGGGCCTCCTGAGTGGGTTGAACTGCGCCGTTTATTTACATGCCAAAATACTAGAATTGATATGCTTCTATACTTTAAGTCGCCCTTCCCATAGACTTTGCTGCCATCTTCAAGACGGGACGGGAGGAAGACGTATGGGACGTGGGGAGGAAGAGGAGAGAGGGAGGAAAAGAGAGGAGGAAGGGACAGAAAGAGAAAGGGACAGGAGGATGTAAGAGAGACGAGACGAAGAAGCTGAAGAGACAATTAAGAAGAGGATGGGAGAGAAAGAACGAGAAGACATAGGACAGAATTTTCTTTAAACGAATTGAAGAATTCCACGCACAAGTACACTAAATCTGGACAGCAGAATAACACAGTGCGCTGGCAAGGATATTTTCGCTGCGTAGGCAATTGACAATGCCGCTAAGGGATAAACCTTCCTCTCGAGTTTGCAGCGGGCTTATCCCTTCAAGGGTATTATCTTCGTTAACAATAGCCACACAATAGAGCACAATAATGGAACTTTCGCAGGTAGTATCTATCTATAAGCAGTTCCAAGCAGTCTCCTTCTAACAACACTTGATATTTTACTGCGATGCTTTCGCAATCCGCCAGTTCGTTGTATTATGTACTCCCACTGGGTAGTCAAAATCTGGCGACTGTACGAGTACTGCCGCAGTGGCCATTTCCCACCCATTTAACGTGTTATCCAAAGCCCAGAGACGTCTAGCACTCATAACACCAAGAGTCACCTATGTTACACCAGTGACATAAACCGTTTAAAACTGTGTCGCAATCGGCAACCGTACAAATACAAAGTAACCTCATTTGTTTCATTTCAGGTCTAGGCAAACTCTTTCCGGGGTATGGCAGAACTAATAATGTTGGGACTGGCACACCCGCTTGGTAGAACACGTGCTGCCTGCGACTTACCGCCAAGTCTATGAAGTAGGTCCAGATCTGGTCGGAAGTGAGCTGTCCCTTGTACACAATGGTGGTGGTGGAGAGGGAGCAGACGTAGAAGCGGCGGCTGGGAGCAGGCAGTCGGTGGGATGCTCTCTTGCGCAGCACCCACACCTGCGAGACGGTAGGGCAGGTAATACGCTAGCTCAAGGCTGTTAAGACATACCTACCGCTGTATTTCAAAAGGGGAGAAAAGAAGAAATAGGGAAACCAGAAAGATCAGGGAACCCAGAACGGAACACCATGTAAAGGAACAGCAAGAAAGTCGCGAACGACGAAGAAAAACGGAACAAACATCATAAGCTTAAGGAGGCTAAAGTAATTATGGGGTTCCTAGAAGGCACAAATCCAAATGACATACGCAGACTCAGCGAAATCATCTCATCCTAACTGCCACAACGAAAATTCGCTGAGGAGTCACACTTGCAAGAAATATGTATTTAGCTCAATGCAAATTTACAATAAGCAACCAATATGCAATCTCTTATACTAAACCTTGATGCCAACAGGAGCTGTATACACAGCTATGAGTAATGCATATTAAATATCGCCGGCTGAGTCTTTTCAATATTTACATTTGAAACCAAGCAGTGGGATACGCAGTCACTAGTAGAGATTGCTACAGGTGTGAGGCAATGCACACAGTCATGGTGAAACGGAGAAACCCTACCCATCTCAAAGCGATCCGACGAGAGAACAGAACATCAGACATACCGTACCAGTGTGTCGAGTAAAGCAAGAAACACGCGGATTGTCAACACACAGTTGGAAAGGGGAAGCAGTACACAACTTCCAAGCAAAAATTTGGCTTCATTTGGAGTTGACGCAACATTTAAGTAATTAGTAGGCAACTTCAAGCTGCACACCGAGAAGCGTCGTCCAAACTATTCATAAAAGTATTATCCCCTGATTTTCAGAAAATCTGTAGGGTATACAGGGCTCGACTGTCTCTCCCCCTGAGAGAATTATTGATGCACGTCTGATCAATGCATCGGGTCTGCCCTATGACTGAACGTCCAAAGGTTGAATTCCGATTGTGTGGCGTAAGGGAGGGAATAATTGATGCATCAAGTTCGCCCAATGGTTGACTTTTCCACGCAATTTACGGGGCTTTAGAGCTGACCCAGAAAAGCTCGGCGAGCTTCAGGCGAATGAGCCTGACCAACGCTTGATGGCAGCGGCCCCTGCAATTTTACGACCATAAAACTTTGCTGCAATTTAGAGGAGACTTGGGTGGATAAATAAGTGACGATACGATAACGGTCACGCACAGATAATGTGAAGCCAGGTAGACTGATAATTATAATAGATGGCAGAGAATGTAGAGATGATTAAAATGATCAGCAGGTTGATGTATAATAAAAGGATATTATTATATTGTGGGTTTTCCCGCCGTATTAGATACGAAGACT
The DNA here is from genome assembly GCA_001587735.2 of Parhyale hawaiensis. Taxonomy (NCBI): domain Eukaryota; kingdom Metazoa; phylum Arthropoda; class Malacostraca; order Amphipoda; family Hyalidae; genus Parhyale; species Parhyale hawaiensis. Next base: position 4,005,629 of record LQNS02278140.1, on the reverse strand, counting down.
ATATAACAGTGATCTAATTTTGTATGATACAGATCATAAAGTTCAAAAGTTGAGTCGAACTCAAAAGAGTTCTATTAGAACAATCTTGGCCAGGTGCACCATGTCTGGCAGGAAATAAGGCCCGAGCATCTCCAACTCCGCACAACTCGGCTGAACGAAATCGCTCAGCCGTGCGGCGCAGAGAAGGAGACGAAAAACGAAAAGAGAAGAAGACAAAGAAAGCGAACACTCGTGCGGGGGCAGAAAGCCCTTCCGTGACCCTCCACACACGAGCAGATAGGAATCCCATAGGATGGGTCGCTTACCACCATTCGGCGGCCTACCTCGCGGAACAGAAGAGGAAATATAGAGAACCTACCTAACTCTATAAACCCTTTTCAGCAGGAACTGCGGTCAGATGCTACATCCCCTGCGGGGAAGGCACTTGGGACCCTTGGATTCGTGAGGCCCAAATATATTGTGGCAGAATAAAAAGAGATGGGATAAGTATGTGTGAATACGCTAATTAATTAAGCCTCTCTAGACACAATCACAGTAATTTAAGAATAAAAAAGGAAGGTACATGTAGTACGTCGATGGAAGCGTGGAACCCAAGCACGAGGGTGTTCCTTCCCACACAGGATCAACGCGCATAGGAGTCAGTCGGGAAAGTGAAGAAAGAACAAAGGATCATCAGTATGAGAATGAAATGAAGTGGGCACGAAAGACCGACAACCGAAGCTCTAGCTAAGGCTAAAATAACCTGTGGGTTTCCCCTGAGACGCTCTTCTCCATTATACGAGGTAATACACCTAACTTAACAAACCCCATGGCCCCTCATAGGAGAAGCTGAGCAAAGAGAACGGTAAATTCTTAGACAAAGATGGAGGAGGTTAAGTAGCTCAGCAGAGAACGTTCCGTGGGCATATATGTCCCACTAGATTAGTCACTTGCATTTCCAATTTCCACTGAGTAAAACCATATTCAGTACTGAATACAATTACAAGTAAATTCATTAACTAGTTCGTCGTGAAAAAGTAAATCACAAAATAGTTTTCTAGTTTTTGTTTAAGCGAAAATTTGTGTCCAAATCACATACGAAGGTAATGAGTAATAAGTAAATGTTCATATAGACAGAACTCAGAGGTCTATATACTTTCCAGTAATGAATTCAAAAGTCAACGTACTTTTCCAACGTTATTTCTTTTCTTTCCCAAGTGTCAACAAAAAAGTGAAAATCTTTTAAAAATTATTCAAGTATGTGTAGGCCTATACTCTTCGTTTCTCTAAAGCTTTCTTGTATTCTGATGAGATACGGTGGCACCTCAAGGATAGAAGGAAGAAGAGACATGAAGTACGCCCAGCAAATCGAGGTACAAGTGCACGAAAAAGTAAAAAGAGGAAAAGAGCAGTTAAGAGTCTTGAAAGAACTTCTGTCAACACTGCTGGTCGAACTGCCCTGGATCCAATTTTTCATGCAAAGTGATTAGCAATGTGATGTGTAAGAGGACAATGCTTCTTAGTAAAGTTATAATGATAACCAGTTCAGCTACGAGGCATAAGACAATAAGATATTGTCACGTGGAATGTCCAAGCGTATGACCAATTAAAACGGTAGACAAATCGGGCTACTCGCACATTTCTATAACATGACTGTTTATTCATCTGTAAAAAAAAACGCTAATTTTGCAAGTGCGGGCACAAGATAAACGCAATAAGGAAGGAGAAGGGCATGGCGACCGCTGCAATCCACTACTCTCGAAGTTTCTAAATATTTCTGTCATAATTGCCGCTAATTTCCCCAATTAAATCCCAGCACCGACGGCTGCTGCTTTATAACTCGTCCACATAAACGGTTTATAAGGAACACATGACCTTTAAGAAAGGCATGATGAGTGCGATGGAGGGCAGCGCTTCCGAGCTGCACGGATCAATAGCAGCGCCAGGCAGGCAGGCAAGACCTTGTTAGGCGCTGCACCACCACCAGCAGCAGCAGCAGTGCACACTGCCACTGCTTCATTCAGGCGGTGATTTGGGGCATCACTGCAATGGCGCAGTCCAGCAAGACATTGCACAGCCCACACGGCGTGTGACAAATACGACTCCCTAAGATCCCGAAATCTGATGCACTAACTTGGTAGATCACTGCAATGGTGCAGTCGAGCAAGACGTTTGCACAGCCCACATAGCGCGGACCGACATAGCTCCCTAACATACCCAAAATGAGATATTGATTCATTACTACTTTCCATAGACAAGAGCCTGGTATAACTTCGTACAATCAGGAAGGGACTTTAACAACATGACGCTTTATTCTCTCGGCTTCGTTTCATAACATGTCCACCTGCTTATTGACTGGATGAGTGCGACAGCCCGATACAACAAACAAAGCAGGCAAGATTCACACACATGCACTAGTACACAAGATTTTCTGCTCCTCCGGAAACTTTTATGGGCTTGCAGTTAATATTTATGAACCTCTCCGTCCAAGGGCTGAAGCAAACGTTACTTGCTGCTTAACGGTCACTTTCCTGGAGAATTATACCGGCAACGGCACCTTACTTGCTGCACTGACCACTAGCACCGAGGTGCTAGTAATATAAAATTCCCTCAAATGCAGCAAGGAGGGGTGCAGTGTAACCTAATGCACTTCGCACAAACCCTCCTCTATGGTCCCTTCACGACTTATGGTCTGACCGAGGCGCGACCCAACGTAAGTGGTAACGTGGATCGGGGCCTGCAGCACTTGGATTCAGGGTCGAAACACCTCAACCTGTTTCCTCCACGCGGTCAAAGAAGGTGGTGCTCCAGCTCCACCCTTTTGGAAGCTACCCAGCAACAAAAGCTTTTAAGGTTTCTAACTATATCAAAGCTGTACGGTAATATTTACCCATAACTTCAACGGCTGCGCCTAAACGTGCGACTCGCACTTCGATTAAACAGCAGATCACCCAACCAAATTTGGTTTCGCGAGACGTAAAGCTCTGTAACAGCCCGCACTTGCGAAACGAAGCGAGGATGTATTGACAATTTCGTGTGTCTATGAATTCCGAGCCCGGCGGCAAAAATCTGTTCTGGGCTGCGGGCTCGATATATGTCAAAATGCTGTCGCGAGATGCTCTGGGCCGTGAATTTCCGCAAGGACTCCAGTTAGAAAAGTGAACAATTGACAGTCGACGATACAGGATTGAGCCATCACAGTTACAACTGCTATTTTTCGAGGGAGGAGAAAGGTAGCCATATGCAGTCCATCAGGACAGTAGGCAAATGTAATAGCCTGATTTCTATGCATATATACAGTATTATTACTACAATATTATCAACATCACTCAGGTAAAACTTCCACACGCTCCAGTACGCTGGCACAAAATATATACACAGAATATGAGCGTATCAATATGTTACTGTTAGAGATGGCGTGACCTTCGAGGGAGCCATGAGTGTGATGAACTCAGCGCACGCGAGCATACCTTAACTAAATTATCTGTGATCATAAGGTGAGCTCGACGTGTGGGGGAATAAAGAGCGTATACGATGCGAAGAGTGGAGAGCAACAGCTTAACGAAAAAACGCAGGTTTGACCTTCGCGGTGCTGAGGGTAATTTACGGATACCAGTACGATCTTTTACTATCAAAACTAACAATTTCTTTTTTATTCCTGGACCTCGGCTCTACCGCTTCACACAGTCCACGATTAGTCCCACATCCGCTGAATGTACAGGCGCTGACATCATACAGCCCCTCCACGTAGCTTTGTTCATTCGTTTTTAGACTTCCCCCCCCCCCCCCCCCCCCC
>LQNS02278140.1:3952533-3963346 GCA_001587735.2 Parhyale hawaiensis | reverse complement strand
ATTGAATACGGGAACCGTAAGATATGACCGACGTTTGAGTTTGGCAAATGAGAGAGCTGAGGGGGCGTGACTTCGAGTTACGACAGTAACAGTGAGTTACGGTATCGCAAATAGTTTTGAGTTTCTGGCCCCCGGTTGTTGGCGGGCAGGCATACACAGAGACCGAGGGCCCGCTGTTGTTGGTTGAGAAGCCTCCAAAAGCCATATTTAGTGAACCTAAAACCTATCGTTCTTTTTTTGCATTATATATTCTTCGTTCAATAACCTGCCATACTTACGGCTCGGAACAAACTGACTGGTTCCACGTTAATGAGATTACAGCTTTATTTATGTGGGTATCTCATTTGTATGTGAGACTTCATTGAGCAGGTGTAGGGCTACTCCATCTGAAATTAAGATTTGTTCTTTCAAGAAAAATTATTAGCATTAGTTAGATCTTCAGGATATTTTTCTTTCTGTGCCCTCTTCATTCCTTCCTTTTTCCGCTCTGTTACACTCTGTTCTGCTCATCCTTTTTCTCTGCTGGTGATTTGCTCAAGTTCGGTGAACTGCTATCGCATTGATTTGCAAGGCATTATTTTAAGACATTCTACATACCGCTGTATCTCCATTCATTACTTTTGATCACACGAGCCTTTTAATATGGGTGGAGGCTTTAATACTGAATTGCGGATTTAATGTTAATTTTCATTTTTTGATTTTATCGAAATAATCGACTGACCACGAAAAGCTACTTGAGTTTCTCTTAATTCGGCAGCAGCAAATCTTCCATGCTTTGAGGCAACCCGTCGCGCGGCAAGCGGTGCAGAGAAGGTTAGCGCAATTGTTGCTGTATATAATATAAAAGGCGCATTGCTGAGATACAAGAGCGTATTTTATGTGCGCTTTCCCGTGGAAGCAAAGAGCGTAACGGGAGGACTCCCGAGAAATTAGCATCAAAAAGTGACGTCATCATCGACGAATCTATGCCTGAGCAGCCTATAAATGTTTTAGTTAATTTCGCCAGAAAAATCGTCTTAAATTGTGAATTTCATATCTTTGCCGTATAAATATATTAAGAGAATATATACTTATTTAGGAATAAGCAATTGTCTATAAAAAATTGCAATGCATGCTGGTGGAAACTTTCACAGCACTATATCGCATAAATTTGGTCCGATTTGGCGACCTGATTTACCTTCTTCTTTTCATTGAAGTCTTATTTACACTTCATATTCAGTTCATACTGCTCTTCATAGAACATATTTATTCTTTACCAACAAATTCAAGCAGGGTTATAGCCAATTCTGTACGCGAGAGAAACCACAGTAACAGCCTATTGCTCGAACTTTCTGTACTTGACAATATTTTACAGTATTTTGCAGCTCAAGTAGCTGGCCAGTCATGAACTAAATCGTAAAAATACGGTGATATGTTTAAGAAAACAACCTACGAAGGCCTGAGGTCCCACACTCAAATACTTCGACTCGTCGATGTGATGTAAATTTGCTACGTGCGGTCACGGCTAAGTTATATGTATTATAGTCCTATTAAGTCCTCTCGTTGCATTCTTTGCTTCCTAGTTTTCCCACATAGCCCTGCACATCCTCGCGTGCCGAGAGTGACTGGAAACATTGTCGTTACTAATTAAGCTGTTACGGTGCCCGTACAGTAAGTGGCACTCCTGAGATTTAGGTAGGTACTATATACGTGTGCCTATGATTTAGGTTAGGCAGCTATTCTATCTTAACCGAATCTGTCCTAACTTTGTTCTTTACAAACCTAATCTCTTTTACCTAATTTAATCATACTGTGTGGTAGGTCACGTGTTAAACCATAACTAGTTTTATTTTAGCCTTAGCCCGACGGAAATACTACAGTTGCTGTTTCCTGATCAATCGGACTTCTCCACATGATAAATAAAATTTTTGCTGTCAGTGACTTACCGCCAACTGTGCAAAGTGCATCAGAACACTAGCGATGCAGCCGGACTCGCAAAGTGGTCTACAGCGTTGCCTGTGCCATTAAAATTGATGCTACTTCTCAACATCCACCCCTTTTCTTTCAAGTTTTATCTGACATTGTTATGAACTACATCTATTCTACATGCAAAAAAAAAAAAAACCTTCAGAGCAATTAGGATTGGCCACAGGCCATTGGGTTAGCCGAGTTATGCACAGCCCTTGTTACGGGGAGTTGCGCTCCCAAGCCTCACCCCCATCTTATAGATAGGTTGCGTTAGCCTAGGCTAGCTAGACCTTCTGGACATTTTTCTTTCGTGGTCACTTCGATTCCTTCCAACTTCATATTTATTCTTCTGGTGAATGTTTTTTGTTCTTTCCCGACTTGCTCCGCCCATCGCGGTGGTCCAGGGTTCGAACATTTTCGTGAATGGTTCCGCTCTTCAATCCATTTCATAACGCTTCCTTTCTTGGACCATCGCGTTGCGCCTATGGAGGCTCAATCTGAAGGATAGTTTAATCTAATCTGCTCGACATGTAGTGAACTTAAAGTTAGGTGCACGCGCTGAAAGGTAAATACAGGTAGCTCAATTTTTTTTTTTTTTTTTATGCTCGGCGCTTCTGTAAACTGATGTTATATTTTCTAGTTGAGTAATAATATGTAAACTTGGGGGTCGTCAAAGTCGATCTAAGCGAAGCCGACTTGACTGGAATTGTTCGAAACTCCGGACAGGTGCACTGGCTTTTACCCGTTGATTTTAGCTTTAACCTTTGACCCTCAATCGGTTACCTGCGAGAGTTCCAAGACCTCAATCAAACTCTTAATCGAACGCATCTGTAATCACCCCAGTTTTCTGTTGGTAGATTGCATCCTTAATCACCTCAGTTTTCTGTTGGTAGATTGCGTGAAAAAATGGTCTTCCCGTAAGGTATAGCTATCGTCGTAACGTATGCCTTTGTCTTGTTGCTGATATCGTTCATTTGCAAGATATGTTTTGGTATCTGCAGCTTAGGCCTACTCTACTTTCATTTCGGTAGATTAATTAAAAAAAAAGCTCGAGTTTGAGATGCATTGTTTGGAAAATGCTCACTTAATTGAGCGATAAATCAAAGCACTACCAAGATTTTACATCCACTTAACGATACAACCACCAGGAAGGGATACATTTTCGGCTAATCTCATTGAAATATCGCGACGCGTGCCAAGTAGGTGAAGCGCTGTGGCTGACCACGCGGTCGGTGTGTGACATGGGATGTTTCCACTGTGATCGCTGCCGATCGTTGAACTCCGCGCCACTTCTTGCAGCCCGGCGGCACTAGCGTCTCTGTTATGTTGGCATCAGCGCGTGCAGTCGATGATATTTTGGCGGACCCGCCTAGCTGCGCTCGGGCAAGTTTGAGCTGAGGGGTCAAAGTTTCCATTTTTGTGATTAGTAAGAATATACCACGTCGAGTTGCCAAGAGACGAGTAGACCCAAGTGTAGCTAGGCGACCCCAAAAACACTGCTGAGCACTGTTACTCACAAATTTGTTCACGGCTGACTTATTGCCTGCAGCCTCGCACGGCCGAACTCAAGGCTGCTGACCTGACAAGTACGGCACCTAACGGTACCCAATGCAAAGAGTGGACCTGTGCTGCAGTCCATGTATTTCTACCAAAGATTCTGGCGGGTGAAAGCGGTTTGACTCGTAATTACACAGAAATATATTACGCATCAGCATTTATCACTGCTTGGCTTAATACAGTAGCATTCTGCTCGCATTACCGGATGTTCCAACTTCTAAATAGTGTTAGTGCTACAAAGAGGAGTGCTTATATACTTGTTTTAGACACGGTTCCGGTCTAGTACCTATTTGTCCTGCCTAACATTCAAGTATAATATACGTGCAGATAAGTTAGCTCAGGCACCTATTCTAACTGCAGTGAACCCCTCTTGACGTAGCCTGCCTGACTTATTGTTAACTCACCTAACAATTCGACATAGGCCAAATACCTACTATACCGGACTTCAAACACCCGCAAAAAAAAGAATAAAAGGTTTTGTTTCTGTGCTGGGCAGATCATCAGGGATGCGGAAAGGTTGGCATCCCGTATGAAGCACCGCGGCGCCACTGGCTGTGACAACGACACCGGTGATGGCGCGGGTGTCATGGCCGCCATCCCTCACAGCTTCTACGCCGGCATTCTGTGAGTATAGGCCTCGCTCTGTCTTGATCTTACCTCCGCCAGGTGCGGCACTGTTGGGTACGAAACCGATTCGTGCTTGTCGCCCAGCGGGGAGTTTTAAGCGATGATCCATCCGGTCCCGTCACTTATATAGACTTAGGGTAACTGCCAGTGATTTACCGATAGGTTGGTGCCAATGATTTTGAATAAGGGCAGTGGTGTGGAGAGAGACGGCCGAAGGGGTGATGGCCCTGGCATCTTGAAAGCAAGAATTCACTCAAATTAGTAAAAAGTTTAGGCCTTCTCAGACGCATCAATTATCAACTCGAAAAGGAAAGGAAAATGCAAGTCGAGCAATACACGGAACTTCTAACTGGAGGGAAGCATCCAGCCCCATCATTTGGTGAAAATAATTTAATGTCTTTATTTGATTGATATTTAAAATTTTACTTATTGTTTTATCAATCATACGTTGACTTACTCAAATATACTAATTTCTCAGTACTATAGTCCTTAATGGGTTACTCTTGATGACATAACTACATGATATCCCTCCAAGCCACTTCCGCTTTAGACTCTCTGCTCTTACCGTTGTTTTTCACTCGTGTGCCTTTGCTAAGTGTTGTACATTACAGCAGCCCAGTAATAGAAATAAAATTAAAATTAGACTGGTTAGTTAAAACACAAAATTATCGAGAAAAAATACCGATTCCTAATATGTCCAAAAGACACCGGTGTCAGATATCTTAACAAGAGTTAAAGCACACCTAATATGACGTTAAGTGAATCGGTGCATGAAAATTCGTAATGCGCTTGCAGTGGGAAACTCGTTCATTTTACTCTTTCCATTCCTCTCGCTATTCTCTTCACTTACCATTGTAATCAATGAGCGACGCATCTTCCATACCGTTTGACTGCGGATTAGGCCTTTAATCCGTGATTTAGCCTTCCCTCTCTCCTCGTCTATCACAGGAATATTACTATTTGAAACGTTGCATATATCAAACAAATGCCAGCAAGGGTGAACGTCCTGTATCAAGCACTCGTGGATTATACGTATGGAGTAAATAGATATCGCCGTACGTCGTTTAGACGCGTGCCAACGCCTTGCGTGCAGTCCATCAGAAGAGCTGCACCTGTTAGGTACTGCTGTATACGAATGAGGTGTGAATTTTCTGATCATAGCGCTGTATTTTAGCCTCACCAAGTATTCAGTTTGGTATTCTTTTCCTGTTGATGAAGCCTTGCACTGCGAAAACGAAGTCTTAGACTACAGTATATATCATACTGACTATAATAGGCTTATAATAGAATTCCCTGTGGATGTTATAGGTTACATCAATCCATACTAGAATTCCCTATGCATATTAAAGGTTACATCAATCCTTCTACGAGGCCGCTGAAAAGTGCTGTCAAAGGTAGAAAAATACAGAAGTAACTTTAATATTATTTTTTTAGTAATTTTGTTACCCTGAGTTAGGAGTTTTCGGACATTTTTCGTGTCGGACCCATCTTCACTGTTTGCTTTCCTACTTAACTACCGTCTTTGTGTGTTCTCCCCTACCTATTTTTCTGGAGTGTGTGTGTTCCCATACTTATTAGAAACTGATAAATACAACGTCGACTAACAAATAAAATTTAACGTTTTGGGATGAATGAATCTAATCTTCAGAAGAGAAAAATTAATCTACAACCTATAAATAAACTTTCCTTTATTTCATACACAGTGAGGGGAGCGTAGATGTGGTCGGGAGGAAGCCTAAAAAGTGAATAAGCAGAGCTACATGGAGTGGCCGGATGTCAGCTCTTGTACAGTCTGCTGATGTGGGGCTAATTGTGAACTGTGTGAAGCGGTATATACAGCTGAGGTCATAATGTGAAGGCTGGGTCTTGTTCTGTGCATGTAGATGGACTCTAATATTGTCAGCTCGATTGGATTAGAAAAGTCTACGATTGAGAAGTCATTCCTGCTGACTAGACTGCGTGGTAAATCTAAAATTTTCCATTATAGTCGATCTTCTAATTTTTGTGCATTTGATGTAATGGGTCGTCTCAATCCATGGGACACAGTTTTTGTAAAACAGTACCGTACCTACCATTTTAACCCTTTGCCTACTGACGATATTTCTATTCTCACGTTCTTGGCAAGTTTGAATTATCGAAAGCGGCGTGAGTGGTTGTAACTGTATTTTTATTGATTTTCGAAATTGGTGCATACCTAGTTGACTCGTACAACGATTAAGATGCTTGTTAAAAGAAAGACGAATGACCGCACTCCGTTACACTGAGCGACTAGGAATTTTGCCAATAGATGATTTTAAAAATCTCAGCTTAGTCTTGGCAGGAAAATATTAATTACACGTAATACCAAGATAATAGTCAGTCCACTTTGGCTGGCTGAGTGTGCCTGTCTGCCTCAAGAGCCTTGTAATAGCCTCCTTACCTTGCAGCGCGTATCGATCCTTTAAGATCCTTTAATGAAGCTGTCGGCTCCAGCTCACATCCACTTGCGTGTTTGCTCTGCTCTTCGTGCCTGACGCCAACAGAACGACCGGGTAATCACTTTTGTATTCTGAGAGGTCGTTGATACTTAACTGGTGAAGGCTGCAACTGACTTTCCTGTGTTAAGCTGCATACGCCTTTGGGTTAGGTAACTTAGATTGATCTCATCTGTGCTAGGTTGTGTTACCTAGATTGAAAGGCTTTTTTTTCTAGCAAGAACCATGTAGCAATATGACACAGCGTGGGGTGTAAAGGGTTCGAGTTGCCAGGTGCCTACCCTACGGATTGCCAATGCCGAGTCACGCCGAGCAACCCTGTTATTGGCTACGTACCGTATTGTCTATAGACATGGTCTCGGACTTCTTTGCTATTATATCAGGCCTGCTTGGTCCCTTCATTCGACTTCATGTGCGCATTATATTTTTGCCTTTCATTGCAATGCACCCTCACTTGAAGTCAAAAATTTCCTTTGTTTTCGTCACTAAAAAAACTGCAGGTACGTATGTATGCTCAAACTAGGAATTCAATATATATACCTACATTAACGTATTCTCGGTGATACCGGCATCCGCGCACTTAGCCTAAACGGCATATAAGTTACGGTATAGTATGTTATGGCCGCGAACACGCTGTATTATGCAATCCGTGACGGGAAGGATACTGTGGAAGCGTTTGTCAAGTCGCTGCCGCGGTTGAAACTTGTTTACCCCGAAGAAGGTTTTACCTTATTTTTTTTAGGTACTTTACCTCCCATGGTTGCCAGAACATAATGTCGAGTACCGTAGCTGTTTTTAACCCTATTTCAGGCCCTTGCTTTCCATGGCGCGTGCATGAATGTCGGATGTAACTGGTATCCGAGAGATTTTTTTTGCATTAGCAACTTCATCGCCGCATATCCCGCACCAGTGGACTTATTTTTATCGAGACTGCGCTGAGCGTGACGGCGCTCGCGTGTGCTGGCGTGCTGCCAATGTTACGCGTGGTCACCCCGAGGGGCAATGATCGTGTACCAACGCGTGGTAACTTCTTAGTGCACAGTATTTACCATTTCTCTCGTGAATTACTCTACCTTTCCCGTTGGAATAGCACTATTTAAATGTACAGAGCCCTGGAGAGAAAGGGCCACCTACTCGTGCCGTAAACAGTTAAACTCAATTCCTACAATAGAGTTAAATGTTCCTATTGGAAATACAGCTTACTAGTCTCATTAACTCGTCTCTGCACGTACCTACCAACTTTAACACAATACCTTCTACTTTCTCACGTCGCTGCATGTTTTAAACAGTGGTATTCATGCAAAAAACGGAGGATTTAATTGGCCGTCTTTGGGTACCCATGTATGCTTTACAAAACTCAAACTCGCGTAAGTTAAGTTTTACAGCAAGCGCGCAACGCCATCGTGACCAATGCTTTGCAACGGATGTTTATGCAGTCATAGTTTTACAAACTGCTACGCTAACCAGCTTGTACCAAGTATTGACATCTTGCGTGGAATTATTTTGATCCGAAAGAAGAGTTTTCCCTGAAAATTAAAAAAAACTTACGCAAAGCTCCTTTTCGCTTGCAAAAGTTTTTAACTTGATCTTTATATAATTGCATATATTAAACACTGTAGCTAAGGAAAATTGTAAGTGCCACGCAATTTGAAGCGTTATTTTTTTTATAAAATAGTCAATACCGCAATACGCCGGCGCCATATCATTTATTAACGCGCATTTTCCCGTCTCACTCGATTGGACGCTAATGAGAGCGTTCACCTCTGCTTGAAGGGTATCTCCCTGTACAAACATAAAAACCGCGAAGCGATTCACTGTCATGTCGCAGTAGAAAAATTCTAGGCAAAGACCTGATTTTATTCGACAGAATTTGGTTATTCGCCTAGAATTTTCCGATTGGGCTGAGGCAGAGTAATTTTCTGTGGGATATATAGGCCTGCATGGGCGTGTTCGATTATTCACTGAAATAAGGCCTTCGAGGCTTGACTTCTCCGAAACTCAAGACTGAAGCGTTGGCTTTGCCATTTAGATTACACTGAGCCCGCTCAAAACTCAATTTTTCGGAGCAGGATTGATTTCTGGAAGTCTCAAGGGTAACCGGTTGAGAGCGAATGCCTGAAAATCTATTCAGCAGGTCGAAGCCAGCGCACCTGCGCCAAGTTTTGAACTTGTCAAGCCTGGAAGATTTATTTTAGCGGCCAATTGAACACGCCGTAGTCAGCCTACTTGGCTACTGGCGTTACGCTTGCTCACTAGCAGTTGGGCATGAGTGTGGAATTCGTAGCAGGCACAGGGTGAGTATATAGAGTTCTCCGAGGATCGATTCTTACTAAATACTTTGAAGAACATAGCGAAGTAACCGCCACGTGAGCCGTGCGCGGTCTTTCTATAGAACACGTTAATACTGCGACGTTCCGGTGGCAACCAGCTGCCTCTCTAAATCTTTGGCTTGGGAATTCTACGTACTTGGGCACGAGTGACTGACTATATGTAGGTAACGGAAGTTTTGCGTTAGACTTGTACTCTTATCCGGCATAGGGTTTCTTTCATCAAACTGACTTTAGCACTCCTTGTGGGCGAAGGATTGATTGCACCAATCTTGTATCTTAGTCGTATTGTAGGCAGCCTGTATTGATTGTATCAGTCTTGTATCGTACTTGTAGCAAGTAAAGGATTATTTTATCTTGTATTCCACTCTTAGAGGAGACCATATATTGTTGTGAAAGATGCCTCAAGTTGAAGTGATTCATATATAGATCTAATAGATACGTTTAAAGTAACGAAGTAATTCGCACGTGAGCCCAAGTCATTGCCATCGCGAATAAAGCTGATACTGCAGCCAGCAACTGCACCACACCGGCGGTAGCCGCTCGCCTGTGAGCGATTTGGCAAGTGCCGCCAACGTACGAGTTGTGATTGCCGCTGCTGCTGCCACACGCTTGCCCCAGTTCTGCCCCCTAACGTAATTCCCCCGCTGTGCACTTTATTGTATTCAGTACCGGCGCTTGGATACCGAGATGAGGGAGCTTAGCCCCAGAAGTAGCCTATGTGCTTATAGTCTGCACTATTATTCATATATATATTTAGATAAAAACACAAAAAAGTATAGGAGGCTTAGGGATATTTTAGGAACCTATCAGAAGTTTTAAGCCCCCTAAATTGGACCTTACGACATCTATGCTTGTATCCCTATATGTATAATTGTTCTTGATGGCGTTTGCAACTGTTCTCTACAATAGTTGATTATTATCATAGGCAACTTATCCCTGTGAATTTCCTAATCAGCTGTTATGAGGAGGAGCATCCCCCCGGGGGGGGGGGGGCTCTATAAGTTACCCTAGTCTTAGCAAGGCATTGAGGCGTTTATCTTTCGTGCCCACTTTGCTTTCTTTCATATTCATGCTCCTACTAATGATGCTTTCTCGTGCTCTTTCTCTTCTTTCCCGACTTGTTGTTCTCATGCCCGTTGATCTTTCGCACATGGGTTCCACGTTCTCTTGACCTTCTATATGCCCCTTTTTTGTTCCACTCTTTAAACCACAGTGGGTAGGGAGGCTTAAAATGGGATTGTTATTATGAACGCTTTGTTGTACTCTATCCATTTTATCAAGGCAGTTTAAGCATCGTCAAATTTCTCTACAGCGTTGTCAATTCTATGCGCATTTCCGAGGTTTTGTTCTGCCCATATCTTGACCCCGCCCACTACCTGCATGTAGAGAAATCTCATAAATAGAGAAATAGAGTTGGCAACGCTGTAGAGGAATTTGACGATGCTCAAACTGCCTTGATAAAATGGACAGAGTATAGTTCGTGATGTGTCGCATTATGTACCTATTACGAGATATCTTTGTGTAATGAACCTGTTAAAAAACTTCGGTTTTTGATACTGGCTTTAAAAATGCTGTGTGCATTTTTATACGTGTAGAATGAAAAGGCTCTTGCGGAATTAATATCGTAATACAAGTACTCGTATCCAGGTAACATTTGAACTGGCGTTTGAAAATACTGCTCAAATATTAATCCAGAGACACTTCTCTTCAAAACCAAAATTTTTTTTGATGCTCTCGTTTGTGAAGATGCCGCTATGTAGATACTTTCAATCAAAGCGAAATGGAATGCCTGTCTTTGAAGCACCAGAGCTAACTTCTTCCATTCACAAGAACATTCTATATAAAAACACCAAAGCTGAGCTGCAATACCTGCAGTTT
>LQNS02278140.1:3917997-3945407 GCA_001587735.2 Parhyale hawaiensis | reverse complement strand
GTGCTGTGCGAATTAGAGGGGTTTTACTGTATTCCCTGCCTCCTTCCTTAAACACGGTTTAAGAGGTCAAATTCACCTGTTTTTCCTATTTAAATTTGCATATCATGTCTACGTTGCCATGCATGACATTTTATGAATGCCTTGACTATGCCTTTAGCAATGTATAAGACTTCACAACAGCTTAAACTTGAGTAAAGTTCTCGATAACTGCAGATACCTAGTCAAAATACTTTGTGAACGGGTTTCCATGTCTCCGTAAAGATAATTAACCTCCAGAATATGCAATTCTTCAGCTTTGTTAAACTATATATTCTGCATCGTGGCAATAGGAGAAACGCTACGACAGACAACTTTGTTACTTGTCTGAGTTTGTGCCGTAAATTACAACGAGAAGAAACAAAAACAAAAATTGCTCGTTTTGACAATGAGCCACGTTCGAAAACAAGCGCCAATTGGAATAAAAAATAGCGAGATAAAAAGTTCAAGACATGTTTTGAAATATAGCCAAGCAACGCTCACGAGCTATGTAAATCAGACAAAATGCTATTCATTTCAACAACATGCATAGCTGTGTTTAAGTCGATGATGGTGGGAAAAAAAACTCATGATACACATACACTTTCTATGATTTAGTTTTATTTGTAGTGGATGTTGTTGATCGGTTGGCTCGCAAATGTACTGCAAAAGCTGGGGCGAGAAGGTCCTCTGCAATACGCTGCACCGTGCTGAAGTCAGTGATGTTGTTCTCTATCGGAAAGTTACTGAAAAATAGAACTACTTGTCGCTACTTTCTTCTACTGTTCGTTTTACAACTAAGAAGGGCCTTTGTGAACAGTGACGCCCATCAATGAATAAACGAAGATGGCTTGTATAGAAGAGACTGACGTGACCATGTCCTGGAAAAAAGCAGCGCCAAGTTCGGAAGTACCAGTTGAACAAATTTAATTAGTTGGCTATAAATTAATGCGAAAAATGTACTTGGAGCATTTACAAGCTACTTTGTCAAGAAAATTACTTGGAACAAGTGTTCCTTTGCAAAAGTTAAAGAAACCATAATTTAGAAGACGATATGAAAAATGTTCTTTGTTCTTGTAGGGTGATATTATAAATTTGTTTCTAATGAGAAGAGAAGTTTCTTTATCTTGCTTTAATGCACATGGTGATATGCAGTATAAATGTTAATGGAAACCATTCATACACATGTAAAAGTGAATGGCTCTCAATCTGACCGCTTTCGCTGGTATTTAAAAGTATCCGCTATTCTAGCGTTTAAAATATTCTCCCGAGGAACCCAAAGATCGAGTTTAAATGTTTTCAGTCACTGGGGCAGTTTGGGTTCGTGTACCTTTGCTGTCCATAGTTAACACAAATGATTTTTGTAACAAAACCAGGACCGATTTCTTCATGTCGGCGGTCAAATGTTAACCTCTTTTTATAGGCGTCCCTTGCTGCTCGATGAGCCGATTCACCGAAAAAATAACTTATTTGAGATTTATTTTTTACTTAATTTATAACAATAATTTTTGAATGGAGAGTTTCTTTCATTCCATCAGTGTGCATAAAGGGTATCATGAGTGTAGAAATGTACATCGAATAAAGGAACCCGAATAAGATGTACACGAGAACACGTACATAGAATAATGGTCGCTTGGTACGTGCACGCGAATAGATAATATCACCCGTGAAGTTGGTGAATGGTTTAAAGACTAATTTTAATTTACTGCAGTGTCTTTATTTAGTGTGAGCTAGAAAACTAAGGCTAACATTTTGAATGTTATGCGTTGAAAGTTGAAGAATAATCAAGAATTTAGAGGAGATAATGTTACACCGGTTTCGATATTTACTGTTCATTGAGAAGGAGATACGAATATTATAGGCAACGTTATAAAAACTATTTTGTGGTTCATTCCCGTTGAGTCGTCGCATATCTGATGTACCCAATCGGGAGATACATCTCGGTTATGATAGATGTGCTCATATACGTATGCCTATACAGCCCGCACCACTTTTTAATAATTCTATCAGTGGTTTCGATGCATTATTAATAATAGCTACTTCTGCTCTCAGTATCTGTACATTAGTAATACTGCAGTGCGCTGCATTTCTGTATGAACGTGGCCGTGTTCCAAACAATAGCGGAATAATCCAGTGAATTGATCGAGCTGGTCGGTGTGATCCTTGCTGCCACGCACTTCACTTCTTAGGGTTTTAGAAATTGAGTGTTGGTGACGTTCAGTTTCCGGATTTTCATATTTCATTCATATTCTGGTTCTAGTTTTATCACTGTTCTCGTCCTTTCTTGACTTATTGTTGCACATGCGTTGTTATGCTCCACTCATATTTCACCAGTTTTTTTCTTGATATGCTCCATATATGTGTGTACTTTACTTTGCCCTGTAACCCTGCGGTGACTTCAGGAAGGCTTATGATAATCATATCAGACCATCAGACGAGCTGTAGACTTTTTTATCATGTTAATATACTTCGTAACTTTATATTATTTTGTACATATCTAGTCAAGTACTGCTCGGCCTTAGAAAATATTTTACCTCTCAAAAAGAAAAAAAAGGTCATAAATATTTGTTGAGTTAAAGAAATAAAGCAAGTATAGCCACTGGTGAAATTCTCCAGACTGGGAAAAAGATCTAGCGAGATTTTTAAAATTCTCAAGCCGTGTGTTCGCAGATCGAGACGTTGCTGTATGCAGTAGGTATCCTTGATAGTAGGTGGCTACAGTATAGCCTGGTATCCAATAACCAAAATGTTCCTGCTCTGTAAAGGATACGTTGAAGCAATGTTGGGAAAATGTTTCTCTAGAAACCATCCGTGCCACTGGTAGTCAAGGCACGTACTGGTTCGAGATTTGTAGTGACAGCTGAGAGTGGAAATAGGGAGAAATGGAATTGAACATGTAATTGATATTTCCTTTTTTTAAAGAAATTTCATCATTTGTGTTGTATTGCGAAATTAAATTTAAATAAGTTTTTGTCCATATTTTGCCTGATCAGCCTGAATATAACCTGATGTGATAGGCTCTAGTTGTGGCCGAAGAAAAAAAGCGCTTCGAACCAGGGTTGTAGTGTCGGACTCGGCAAGAGTCGGACAACATTGGGACCAAGGAGTCTGAGTCTTTAACTGACTTGATTCCGAAAGTCGGAGTCGGACTTTGCCCATCCGACTCCTCAACCCTGCTTACAGCTTTGGTTCTGTCCTGTGGGGAAAATTTTCCATTGGTAACATGCCAACTATCCGTGAGTGACGCGAGTGGTGGTCTTCATATCAATGCTCTCACCGCCACTTTCCCAAGGGTTTCCAACTCTCCGTGCACTGCAATAATGTCCCACCACGAGACAGACATCTGTAGTACTAGCATTAGTTCCTTATCATCTTATCAGTGGTCGCGCCCTCGTAATTACGCAGCGTCTAATGCTGATGTATTACCTGCATAATTGGCGGTCACATGTCGGTGATAGGAAAGAGGGGGCGGCTGTAAGTGCTATCGGTGAGCTTCACGTACTGGACTTCATGTAGGTTACTTCTGCCTCATCTTTGTTTTCCCTTTCGTTTCCAGTACTTCTATCGTTATTTTTTGGTATAACTGAAGGTTTATTGTGCTGGGATTTCTCTTCTTCTCTGTTGACATGTCCGAATTTTAATAATTTATGTTGTACATGTCCCTTGTCTCCCTTTACTTTTGGCAGTCTTAGCTGGGCCTGTTTAACGTCTTTCGTTCGTGTCCCCTTTCCCTCCTCCCATCTCTACGGTTTTACTGATCATATTTGTTCTCTTCTCAACTTTTTCCTCCTCTTTCCCGACTTGCTGTTCCCATGCGTTTTGATCCTGTGTGGCAACACCCTGGGTTCATGAGTTCCACATTTCTATCGACATGCTGCATATCTTTTATTTCTTCCTTTGCACGATCGCCTCTGCAATGGAAATGGATCATGTAGTATTCAATACTTGTGTATTTCGATTCGGGCTATTAGATGGCCAACAATCTTTCAATACGGCCTGCTAAATAGCTAAATTCCGATAGAGGTACCAAAATTCTGATACGTCTAACGGCCTGTTAACTTCAAATAGCGAAAAAAAATTATTAAAAGTACCATAGATTTGCTCACGTTTGGTCTCTCCCATTTTGAAGGAAAATAAGTCTAAGTTGGAACGCACGCCCACTTCTCGACAGATAAACGTCCAAAATCTTTTGATGCTGCCACCCACCAGCGACACCATCCTAGTACGAGGAAGCTTGCCCAATCCCAGCTAGCCCCCAAAATAGCCTACAAAACTATGAGCTTCCGCTCATAAGGCTAGTTAATGACCAGGACTGGTTCTACTAACATCGAAAATTGCTTACATTTCATAGTTAGCCCATTGGAATGCTAGCAGATCTAGTCCTGGCCTTTAGCTAACCTTATGAGTAAGAGCTCGTTGTTGGGGGTGTACCTCTATTAGGCCAATGCAGAATATGTGTAGATAATGGTGTTTAGAATTCCAGGAGCTTGATGTCAGGGTTGCTGACTTCGCTGATTCTATATTTATCAAGACCTCGGGGGTTCGAGCCCACCCCAGGGGAGGAAATTTTGATGTACGCGAATGTATAGCGTCAGCACTTCTTCCTTTCGTAGTCGCCGCTGAGAGCACTGGCCTTAGGGTCGGGGGGGGNGGGGGGGGGGGGGGGGGGGGGGGGGGGGGGGGGGGGGGGAGAGAAGAGGTACGGCTGTCTATTGAGCATTTTGTCAGCATAACGCCATGTGCCGGAGGCACTCTCGTCGTTCGCGACTATTTTGTATACGTGCATCGTTGTGCGTGCGTTCAAGTTAGCTTTCTTGCCGCGTCACCACTACCTAACCTAGCCTAACCTAACCTCCTAACGTTACCTTACCTAATCTGTGATACAGCAACTTGTGTCAGGGACACACAGCAGCACAGCACACGTACTTGAACGCAACACGCACGCACAGCGATGCAGGTACACAGAATAGTCGCGAACGACGACAGTGCGGCCCGGACAATCTGGTCGCCTGCTGCCGTTCACTCGACATAGCCCAAGTGGGCATTTATCTGAAGCACGAACCATTGCATGTGGGTTTCCTATATATAGGAGTGCGCGGTCCAGGCGACTTCGCCCTCATCTTCTAATGAATTGCTTTTAGCTCACAAGAACTCAAAAAATGCTGCATTGCCCATAGGAGTGGTACTATTAGTATTACCATAGCGCTATTGCCATGACCCAATTAGTATTATATGGCTGTTACCTACCACGGCCCTATTGCCATAGCACTGTCAGCAGTATCCAATAATTTTATGGTGTGCGTCTACGGGTACGTTAGCCGTAAATTGCGGGTTATTGGCAATAAGGGTTAAGGCATATTCGATTAGCCCGCTATGAACTAGGGAATCTAACCCGATTAGCTTGACCTTGCTCCGATCTTTAATCTTGAGCTGCGGAGGCTTGAATTCTGGCTTCCCTCCCACAATACGGAATATATATTTGGGCATCACGCACCCAAGGGTCCTGAGTGCCTTTACAGCAGGTGATGTTGCAGTTTCTGCTGACGACGTTAGTTTTCGTGAAGTTAGGTAGGTGCTTTATTTTCCTTCTCTGTTCCTCGAGGTGGGCTGTCAATCGAGATAGCTGATCAAGTCCGTGAGACTCGTCTACTCTCTCTCGCGTGGAGGGCCTCGAATGGGGCCGCCCACTCGAGTGTCTTTTTTTCTATTCGTTGCGCCTTTTTCCCGCCAGTAGTAGCGCACTGAGCCAACCGAGTTTTTCCGGCAGGAATGCCGAGATAAAATATTTCTACCGAGCTATGTGGAACGACCGAGTCTGCAAGGTACGGATCACTCATCGTGTGGTTACGGTGGCGAAACTATGGCTATAACAATTGAAGTTCGGCCGTCTCTAGTGCCTATATTACTTTTACGATTATTGCCTGAAATTCTATTCATAATGTTGGATGGAATACTCAAGATCGAAGCTTTCGGACAAGTTAAAACTGTATGAATTGAATTATTTTGATCATAGTGCGAATCGCGTTGATGCCCCCAGGTCTCATTCTTCCAATGCAGTAGGGTACCAATACATCATGTAAGCTCCATATCATAGTTAATCTTAGGAAATGTGAAGCCATCAGTGATGGAGCATGTTTTTATATCATCGGAATAAGAGGTTCACTAGTCAGTGGTTTTCATCCCAGTTTTGTTCTTTTACTGAAAGTGTTTCTTCTCTACTCTGCTTCTTCTTTCCTGACGTGCTGTTCCTTATTTGGGCTTCCTTAGTTTCTGACGTATCTTACGCCTATGTGGTTTTCTTACAGGTTTTTATATATTATCGTATTACATTGAAATCGAGACTCTAGTTGCTAATTAAGCTACAGCGACAGATATCGGCTACAAATCTCCATCCACAACCATAGGCCTACTTCACGAACTATATATACTATAGTTGCCTATCGGAAAATCCTAAGCAAATATCTGATGTCTGAGAGCATATAGTGATCCGATCGATCAATAGCGGGTAAATGTCTAAAATTTCCCGATTGGGAAAAATATTTGCATATGAGCTCTGAAAGACAAAGGAAAGTTCCCCCCCCACACACACACCCCTGGTGGTATTGCTACGCTGCAACATTTCGGCCTTATCTTCTTGCTCTTATCGCTGAGCCTGTGTGTATATAATGTTTATACTGGTGTTTCTATACTCCTATTGCGTTGTATCCCGCCTAAATTTTAGGATGGAAATATTATTCTGGGCGTGAAAAAATGAAAATTTTTAGTATAGGCCTACCATATAAACATATAAATTTTCTGGCCTGCCATATCTTTGTAATTTTTCAACAATTGAATCGTCAGCAGTTTTTTTTTCTCTTCCAATATTATTTTTTGATTTAGAACCGCCGCGACGCCGAGCAGAAGATGAATTATATACCTACTGTTTTAGCTTTTGCGGCGTCCTGATAATTGGTAGGGTGTGATTAAATGTAATTATCTGGTACTACGATGTAACTAACGATGCTTAGGTGAAGCGGAAGCAGAAAATGTCCTTCGTATTTGTGGCACTGTTGCGAGCCTCTGTGGCCCCATCAGTTCCCGACAGCCAGTCGTGGTGCGGTTTGTGGGCATTTTTTTAGTAATAAATTACCGTAATGGTTTGTGTTACTTAGCTTTCACCGGCGTGTGCGATGCCTGAGTGTCTTTTTTTTTTCAAATATCAGTTAAGGCTGAGGAGTTCAAGTAAGAGTGATATAAATCCCAATGTTATGTATCTACCACGTTCTCATCTTCTCCGTTTTGCTATTCCCTTCCTCTGTTTTCTATCAAAGTTTCTCTTTACTTACTAATGCTGCCTCTCTTGATGCACCGTCTTGTGTCAGCGCAGACTTGAAGTAACACCTACTGCATCTAACCATCGACTTCTTTTGTGTTCTGTAATGGCTTCGTTTGTCGTGCAGAAAAGAAGAAGGCATCGAGCTGCCCACTCCCGGTCGCTATGCCACCGGTATTTTTTTCCTGGAAGAGTCCAGCGTGGGGGAGTCGCAGGGGCAGTTTGAGAACCTCACCACGGCGCACGGCCTCAAGGTGGGTGCTACAGCGTTGCTGGTCGGGATTGCCTATAACCCTTCCTTACAGTAGTCTCCTGCTACCGGTGAAGCTTGTAAGATCAGTGACCTATAGGAACTAGCAGACCTCGAAAGACGTCGCGTTGACAAAACACTGTGCGTGACTAACCTATAAATTACCGAAAATTTACCAATTGAAATTTGAACATACGGTCTGTAAACGTCGCTCCATTGTCCTGGACATGCATAGTCGATCACTTACCGAAACTGTAAATACAGTTTGATATGTTATTTATGCATTAGGCAGACCACTTTATCTCTTAATGATGCTTTTTTCTAAATAATATAAACAACTCTTATTAAAAACCATGCAGTGTGCGGTGTTTTTCTCTCAGAACACTATACGATAATCAGAGATCAGTCCAAAACCTCTGACTACTTTATTTTACTGTTACTGTGTTGGTAGCAAATCTCTCTTTTGAAGAACAAAGCAGTTAGCGACTATATATAAAATACTATAAGGGCAGCAGAAAATAGTTAACCTTTTATTGAGTATGTGGCCATACATGGTTTTTTTCCTTTACCCTTTCTCGCATAGCGTGTTCTGTGTACAACATATCAAATACATGTAGTGTTATTCTTACGAGAATGGCAGGTTAATTCAGGAGAGAAAGGGTTAATGGTATTCCTACGGAAATGTTTTTCATCAACTAGGTAAAGGATAAAGCTATGCACTTGTGCCTTGTTCGTGATCTAGGAATCCTGTCATAGGTGCACTTCGCGTTGAAGTTCAAAATGCAAGTGAACTTGACACGTTTCCACTCCTCGGCTGAAATGCTCTACGTATCTGCCAGCAATTTCTCATTGTTTCCTAAGTGTTGTGGTCAATTTGAAGCTTCGGCTGTTACAGATTATCACATTCATGGCTTCTTCATTAGTGTGCTAAATGCTTACTAAATTATTAATTGCTCGGGCCCATTATCAGTTAACAATTAGGAAGGATTCCTGAGCGTTTTGAGGAGGCAGTAACGGGAGCGCATAAGCAATTACCTACGTCGTTTCAGACTATGAGGTTTCGCTGGCCAGCGGGGATTCCATGAAAACCTCATTACCCCCTGTACACATAACTATACGGTTACCTACCATAGCTTCAGCTTCCATTGGAGCCTCCGTAGAGACTGTGAAAATAACTAAACGGTTAACGGTTTGCCCATTAGTTGTTTTACGGAGTTATTTCCATTAGCGACCTCCACTGACGATCTTAATATTGCTTATGTCAGTTAAATTCTTTCTTTGTTCACTTGTTTTCCGCACTTTATATCACAACTGACGGCCTTTGTTTTGTTCTCCCTTTTCTTTCATTCGAACATGCTGGTCTTTATTACTGGGGGATGATTCGTTTACCATAACTCACTCTTGCCAGACGGCCAGTGCTTTTTTCATTTCATAAAGCACGTAGCAGGGTTATTGCTTGCTTTTACTCGCGTATACTTATATATAATTCATTCTGATACATATTTTTAAGAAACAAGTGTTACCAGTTAGTTCTTCATAAAGTGCCGCAGACCCCCCCCCCCCCTGCAGTTACCGTGTCTCCAGCGAGCCATTAATTTCACGCAGTGCACTTCTTCAGGCGGCGTTGCATGTCGCACAGACATTCGCCCGTGCAGTTATGCAAGGAAAATATGGCTGCCTCACTTCAGGTGCCACGAGTTGCGGCAAGGTCGCTTGCATAATTTAACCCATTGCCGGGCGGCTGAAAAACTCGCTCGTAGGAATAACATAGATGAACCATTTACAGTTGCATCACCAGCAGAGGGTTTACTTTTCCCTCTCTTATGGATCTTTAAGCCGTGTTCCAGGTGATGGTATTTACTACGGAAACTGATGATATTTATCTCTCTACAAGGACTCTATATCTTATAGGACTACATCAGGAGAAAGAATCCTCGTAGAGAAACAGCACAGCCTAAGTAAGATGGGGTGAGGGTGACTAAGGACGATAAAAGATTAACTTTTTAGCGCGTATCTTCCACCAAACTAATATAAATGGAGAATGGATGTAGGAAGATAATTTTATGGTAAATAGTTGAAATTGATAATTCTGCATAAGATACGCTTGTAGTTGAATTTGGAGCTTTGACTGCTTCGAAGCCTCGAAACCATCTGGCGGTAGTCGCTAGTGGACGTTCCTGTCAAACTTTGCGTTAACATTTCTGCACAAATCCAATACGGCGCATAAAATGCGTCGAGAACCATGTTAAAAAAAAAGCAGAGAACACAAAGCCGAGGTTTCCAGTTGCATCGATGCAATAGCGTTACGGAAGCGGTAAAGTATCTCCCGCATTACGTTTGCAGGAGCTCATCTCAGTCCATGACGTGTCACAAGGAAATTAAAACGACTAGTGCAGCAATAAATATCATCTACAATATTGGGCCTCCAGACCAACTAGATTCGATGTTTGCGTAAGTTTTAATGAATGCATCCGTGAGACGGTAATAAAATCACACTCTGAGCTTACTGACTTATAGGTTGGAAGCAATATGAAAGAAGTTCGTTTGTTTATAATGGCACGGCACATTGATCAATGTTCAGCGATGGACGATATCCAAATCTGTACAGTGATTCTAAAACCCTAATATGTAGCTACATCTGAAACGGAATTTAAAACCGAAAGTGATGAGGAGAGACGGGGTGGTTCATGCTGTCCCAAGTCTGTCAAAGGAAAGAGCGAGAGGCGGGCTGGAAAGTTGGAGGTTAGTTCGGAAGGATGCCCCATACGTTTGTTTTTGAATGCTGCTTGGTGTCCGCTTCGCAGGTACGTTTGCAAACAATATTCGATAGCAACTCAGAAGGCGGTCGGTCTTTGTGTTCATTGTATAAATCGTTCCTAAAAGCAAATATGAAGTTGATCTTCTTAAATATTTCGCCATTTCAGTAAGTGTTTGTTACATAAATGGAAGAGAAATTAATAATATACATTTTTCAATTGCAGAAACAGAGTTTCGTTCTGAAATAGAGTTCTTGTCATTTTTCTTTGTCAATAATGGATGTCGTGCCTATGTAGCTACAAGTCATTTTCCTTCGTGAATTCATTCATTTCTATTTAGGTTGCAACTTTACTGAAATTCGTTGCTGCATCAGGAGGTGTCTGCGTAGTACACCGCATGTAGCTACGCTGTCTCTGGTAAATTTCTAATATACAACAGTTGTAATTTTGTCGTGCTGAATTGGGAAAACAACTTTTAGGGGTTCACCACTTCAGCTTTCGCTGCCCTAATATGCTGCACTGTTCGGTCGCTTTTAATTTCGTGCTGTTTGGATCCTAAGAAAATGGGAATTTTTTGTGCTCACAGCATTCAATTGAGAGCGGACGCCGTTTTCACATAACATCCTTGCGTAGGAACACCTTACTGTACCTTAAGAAACTTTGAGCGCCTTTGAACTTTCCTCCGGCGCGAGGCGGGCGTGATGCCCGCGTCGCTAATAACTCACCCCGCTATAATGATAATAAGAACAATAATATAATTATCTGCATGTGCTCCCGGTGACGTTATTCACGCCGTTTCACGTATGTAGCGTTCACGATGCTAGTTTGCTTTTGGAGAGCCACAGCTTGCATTCAAAGGGAGAGCCAGCATAAAGCTAAGTATCTATCTCCACCCACACTGCACGTAAACCGATAGCGTTGTTTGATACGTGATGGGAAGAATGGGAAGCTCCTGCTGGGCACATTGATACTTTCACGCTTGTGTAAGTCACAAAGAAAGCAATAGCGGCTGAAAGCGAATTTGTAAAGGCAATTATCCCTCGTAATTTGTAGATGATGGAAATGAGTTGTTAAGGTAACGGCTGATGCCTGTTCCCATGCTAATGCTGCCAAGCAAGCGAAACCCCTCCCATCACAGTCTGCCTGTGGCAACGCAAGCTTTTCATCTGACATCCAGCGTGCCTGATCAGCACGTGTTTTTCTTGCGTATTCTTCTTTCTTGTAACCCACAGCGGTGGGAGATCCCGCCTCCTGAAACCCATTTACACTTCACTATCTGAAGTGAAGTGTACGAAGTGTTGTAACAAATGTGTTACGACATGAACGAAAGGGTTAATGCTTTGTTCTGCGTGGGAGATGAGCACGACTTTCAGGCCAACTCTTGTCCTTCTTCTCAGTATGCTCTGCGTCTTAGTTTTTTCCTCTTTTTGATCATCGTTGCAGAGGAGAGAGGAGGCATGAACTTTTCAAGAAGTTTAATAACTTTATCATGTACTAACTGGGATGATTAATTTTAACTCACAAACAATACACAAGTGTTATTCTATGTCACAGTTTACGGGAACGAATGTTTTCATAGGTGGATCCACTAAAAAAATACCTAATATTTGTTTCAAGTTACTGAAACGATGATTGCTGACGCGATTACAGTTCATTCAGCGTAAAATTTATGCACATAGAACTGCGCCTTCGAAATGAGAACTTCTAAAGCTGCTGGTCCTCTTAAGCCTACACTGGCATGGATTTTAAGTGACCACGGTATGCCGGTTTTATCTGGACTGGTTTGTGATGAAGTGGGTTTTACCGAACTAGACTGCACCGTCCAGATGCGCTCCGATATACCATCCCTCTTTCCGAGTGTTTTTTTGTGGTGACATAGAAAACGCTCGTTAGAACGGAGCCAAAGTAAGTGGTGCATGTGCCACTAATTGGCTGTCAGGGTTGAAAGAACTAGCCATTGATTTGGCTAGCTTGTATTTTTAGAACATGTAAGCCACCTCTTTGTTGTTAAAATTCGTTTGTTCATTGTTAACGCATGCCTTCGGAGGCATAGTCTAAGTCATAGGCTTACGGTTCGTCAGGTCTGTCCATCCTATGTCATGGGCAGCTGCTAGGTTAGTCCAACCTATATAATGGAAGCAGTGCTACCAAGAGGACCCTATAGGTTCTTTTAGCCTTGGCCTAGCTTTCGAGACGTCTTTCCTTCCTGCCCTCTTCGCTTCTTTTCACTATCTTACTTCTACTGATAATGTTTTCTTCTGTTCTTCCTCTTCTTTACCGATTTGTTTTTTCGATGCACGTTGAGCCTGTTC
Organism: Parhyale hawaiensis; assembly: GCA_001587735.2. Lineage (NCBI taxonomy): Eukaryota > Metazoa > Arthropoda > Malacostraca > Amphipoda > Hyalidae > Parhyale > Parhyale hawaiensis. The sequence goes on along the minus strand of LQNS02278140.1, from coordinate 3,932,762 downwards.
AGAAACATCCTTGTACATGAGTTCCACGTTTCAGACAACGTACTGTATGGCCCTTTTCTTTCTCTCTTAGATCACCTTTCTTCTGGAGATGGAGGCCCAAATTGTTTAGCATTATATAATACGTTTGTTCCACCAACTAAGGCTGTTTTGTGAGTGCTATTATGTTCTCTGTGGGTTCTTTCAAACTTAACCTGTATTTTGTTTATCCTTTTTTGTCTATAGTGAGAGCATTGAATTGTCACTGATCTATGGCAAGCTGTTTCTGTCGGCGCCGATAACTAGTTTATTTTTTTTTAGGAGAACCAAAATTTCTAGTCTGCAATGGTAAAATTCCTGTATGAGGTACCGACAAATTCCGCCTAATATTAATGTTGTGGGAAGGCGCAATACATTATCTTTCGCACCTATAAATACGGGTTCACACTCCAATCGTTCGTTGCTCGTACGTAGTATCACTCCTTACCTTATGTACCTTGTGGGTCTTTGGAAGATGTCCCTCAGAAGGCATAGGATGGGCCATGGCGTTAGGTTAGTTTAGGTTCTCCCATCCTATGTTATGGGGAGCGGTGCCCCAGGGGGACCCTGTAGGTTACCTTAGCCGTTAGCTGTACCTTCTCGACGTCTAGTTTCCCTGCCCATTTTGCCCAATTCATACTTCTGCTGTCCTTACTTTCGTCTGTTCTTCCTCTTCTTTCCCAACTTGCTGTCGATCCTGTGTGAGAACACCTTCGTGCATGGGTTCCCAATTTCTATCGTTATACTACGTGTCCCTTGTTTCTCTTTCTGTTAGATTGCCGTTGTTGTGGAAACGGAGGCTTAAGCTATTCAATATAATATAATCAAACTTCGGAGGAACTCCAAGTGACGTTACGCACATAACCTCACGTGTGTGGAGTCACGATGCTGGGTGTCTTCTGTGAGACCGCAGTTAGCGACCAAAGAGAGAGCCAGCAGCGAATTATCTCCACAGTGCACGTAACCGTTGACCGCCGGTCTGTCTGGTATTGTTCTTAAATGAGAATCCAGCAAATTTTTTAACTCTATGATTTTGATATCAGTGGCGTTTCGAATAGGCCGAGGTAGTTTGTTAAACAATCTTGCTCTCCGTACGGTGAAGCTATTAGAATATTTTGTCGCCACGGCTTTTCCATTATCTCTGCTTGGGATGCGTATGTCACACGTCCTTTCAGTTCATTCTGAGTGTCTGGCGACAATCCGCTCATTTACATTCACAGTGATACGTTCCAGAATTTTCCAAACATATATGATTGTAAATCGCTCGAATCTTCGGTGTATTGAATACAATTATTGGAGACAACTAACTCGTTTGTGATAATCGAATGTTTGTTGTTGCTTCAATATTGATATGTACTATAGCATGTGGATGAAAAGACGAGCTGAAATGTTAATAGTCTTGTCAGCTGACATTGGAAAAAGTATGTAATCAAAGAAATAATATCGAACAGGTTTTACTCTTTAATAATCAACTGCTTACTAATTTTTAACGAGATTCATACCATGTGCTAGTATAGGTAGAGTAAAGTTAAATGCAGCGTTCAAGTCGCGGCACGACTACTTTCTGTAGGCACTGTATGTGCAATGCGTATTGTTGAGACTTCAGCCCTCTTGCACTTCAAGCTCATTTTTTGCTGCAAGTTCGCAGCATCACTAACTAACCCTAGTCCATCTTTACGCCGCGTCACACAAAAATTTATGACTGCAGAGAGCAGCCGCATTGAGGGTACGTTATGTTCCTGCTACAATTTCACAATCACACCAGCCCTCCCCCGTCTCTGCACCATGTCACACGGCGTGTCTGCCGTGAGCCCGATTGAGGGTCTGCCACCCCCTGCGGTGTGTGTTACCGAGATCGATGAATTGTAGGCGTGCGGTGTGAACCCCAGCGCTGCAGCATCCCATTGGCCGCCAGCTCTGACGTCACCCGTGTCTGTTTTCCTCATATTGATCCAGAAATTGCCTAAAGTCAAGGACAGACGAGGGGAGAGAGAGAGAGGGTCGAGTTTCTGTTGGTGAAGTTCTCTTCAATTTATTCCATGGCCGGAAGGCACATGCGCGCTCTCCAATGACTCTGTGCGCTCCACTCGAGATGATGATGATGCGAGTCGAGGGTCGTCGTTTCGTTGTGTTGCGAACTCCAGGATGCGCCTAAAAATGATGCAGTGGAGCTCGTGTTCTTTTCCAAAAGGCCCTCGTTGAGAGGAGTTGGCGATCGTTGTTCTAGTGTATTCCTCAGAGGGATTTGGCTTTGCTCACATTTTGAAGGATCTTTGATTTTCCGTCGACGAATTGCATGTCACAGGAAACCTGCAAGTGTTCGTTATTTCTGAATATTCTACCGGGAAATCAAAAAACCCTGTCCTGCTTCTTTTTGAGTTTAGCTTTTATAGACGTGTTGTAGAAATGCATCGTATTAACTATTTGGTCATCTCTGTACGCCGGGCATAATTTTTGCATTAACTTACATATCCTGAGACAGACACACACATATGTGCTCGGCACGCAGGTTGCTGTTGCTTTGTGTCAATTGTGGCCCTGTAAAGCATTTTAGCTTCAGTTTTACACGAAGAGATATTAGATACGCTTAGCAAATACTTTAGGTATATAATGCCTTTAGTCAGTCTCTCCTGTCGCTTGTCTCGCCTAATTTGAGACATAAGTACTGCCGTGATGGAATTTTTTTCGGCCGCCTAGAAGCAGATTTTGTGATTTGCGGTTTTTGATAATTGGGCAGCCGATAATTCTCTTAGAGTAATGGGATATTCTGCGTGGAAGAATAATACAGGGTGAAAGACAACAAAACTTGTCCCAGCCAACTTAAAGTTCAGAAAATTAATTGATGTAGAAAGGGGAAGCAAAACCTAAATGAAAGAACAGATTACCAAGTTTTCTCAAGTACCTATCATAGAGAACACGATTTTTTGATTGAATTATCGTTATTCCCGTTTACAAGATAGTTTGGCTCTGATACTTCTGGTAGACGAGCCGCGCTTCGTTGAAGTATCCTGCAAAACAGCTGAGTTTGAAGATGGTCACCTTACTATAGATATATATGTATATATATATATATAGAGAGAGAGAGAGACGAGCGTGTTTCCTTTGTCAAGCAGCAGCTGCGTTGAGCCGCAGGGCAGCCATATCCAGCTCTTAGTCTTAACAGTTAAACTTGAGATAATATCTTTCCATGCTGTTTTAGTTTCGCCGTTCTTCGTGTATGGATTTTATGAGTTAGAGGCGTTCACTTTCGACCAGTTTTCTTCTCTGGCATCCCGAATAAGTACTAAAAACCCCGGTTAACATAGTTTCGAATAACATTGAATTCGATTTAAATAGCCTTGATTTAGATACCGAGACCCCGATTAAGATATAAAATATACATCGTCCCTCAATCAATTTAGTATATAGACGACGTGGAAAATTGTTCAGTAACTACCTACTTATTCGATTAACATAGCCCCGATCCCTATGTTAATGGGGGGAGGGGGCTGTTCCTGTATTGCTCAAAGGAGCACCATGCTGTTGAATGGTGTCTATGTCCCTAGTGTAGTAGCAAAAATACACCAATGACGTGCATTGCTATAAGTAGATTACATGTATATAGAAATTGCATCCCCGTCCCTCGCTCCTATCTCTCAATCATGTCCTTGGTCGCCCATTGTTCACAGTCGCTGGCTTGGCGTCATAGGCGTAAATATAGCACTGATAACATATCCATGCCTCGTGTTGGCCTGGACTTGCGCTTATTCTTTTATTGCTTCGTACAGATACGAACATTGGTCGCTCAAGAATTAATTGGCGGCTTTTGTTTCGTTCGTAGCAAAAAGGCTTTAATTAGTCGATGAAATTAGAAATAGCACCTGCTTCCCTATCTGAGCAAGTAACTCAAGTAAGTATTCATCGAAGCGTACGACCCGCTCCATAGCACAGCCTAACGCGACAAAAATACGAGACTTAGTAATACAGTATTTCAGTTTTACCACCGTAGCCGCAACTCAGGTGTTTCCACAGTGAATTTCATTTTTATTATTATGCCATCATCAGGAATATTCTATCCCCGGCATTCCTGCCGGAAGAACTCGATTTGGCTCAGTGTGCTACTACTGACGGGAAAAAAGGCGCAAAGAATAGTAAAAGACACTCGAGTGGACGGGTCCTTTTGTGGCCTTCCACACGAGAGAGGCTAGAGGTGTCCCGCGTACCAGGTCGGCTATCTCGATCGACAGCCCACCTCACGGAACAGAAAGTGAAAAGTAGAGAACCTACTTTACTTTCTAAAACTAACCTCGTTAGCAAGAACTGCGGCAAGCTGCAACATCTCCTGCGGAAAAGGCACTCGGGGCCCTTTTGTGCGTGGTGCCTAAATGTATTGTGGCAGTAAAGGACCCGCCAGAATATATCCCTGAGGGCCAACAATGAGACACTGAGCTTATATTCCCTACTTGTAAACTTGACTTGGTCCTTTGACCGCAGTATCAAATAATAAATTATAGTATTCCTTCGCAATGTACACATTTGTGGCTCACACTGCGCTCAAAGTGTTAGTCAGCAACAGATATTGGAAACACACACACACCGTAATGTTGCCTCGACATCCGCGCTTTTGATTCACTGCGATGGAACGTGAGGAAGGTTCTCACTTTATCGTCCTCATTAAACGGGCACTTTGGTAGGGGCAGCGCTAAATGAACCTGGAGCTTGGGACCCTCCTCGCCGGTAAATATTTAATCTTTGTGCCGAGTTGCGTAACTTGGCTACGAGGTTTCTTTGTCTTACGGGCAGGAAACATTCGTAGCAAGGTTGTGTTTGCGTATCCTGATACTAATAGGGTTAAATAAGTTCACCTTAATTAGAAACGCATCCCGAAAACTTTTTTGCGATGAAAAAACGCTTGAGTTAGTTTGTGTAAAAAAAAAATAATAAATAAAACGCGCCCACTTCCCTCCTGCTGCCGTGCACAAGACTAGTACATTCATGCTACACGTCAGTGGTCTAACTGCTAATAAAATCTGATCTGAAACGTAGCCTATGTACAGAAGTCTGTCTTCAGTCGATACGAGCACAGTCGTTTTCAAGTATCGAGGCATAGCACCCTACCATTACGAGATCGGACCGATGCCTTTGTAGTACGTAGCCTGCCTGAGTTTCAGGTATAAGTACAGCACTACGAACGCACCCATTGTAACTGAACCGAACCCATCTTAATCTATTCTTAGCTATCAATAACCTATACTTACATAGCCTTAGCCCATATATTAGGGTGTGCCACATACTGTGCCGTGACCAGCAGATTTCGCGATCTCTTAACATGCGGTCCTTCGTGTAACAACTGAGGGCACGCGGTCACAAGGTGACCCGTGCAGGGACGTAACGGCTGGAGACCTGCGGTCGACGGCCAGCGTTAGTGATAGGTAGTGGTGTTCTCCCTGGTCTGAGCAGTTAGGGCTAGGGCCACACCATCAGTTGCGCAGACCAAGAGAATAATCTAGTTGAATTACCTACCTTACTGTTGCTATTTTTGTTTTGTTATTTAATGCAAATGATGTGTAGTTTCGTTTGGATTATATTGCCGAACTTGTAATATGTGCAATATTCCACTTATTGCTCCTGATCTTGGTCTTCCAACGGCGGTTTTAATGTTATTACGCAGACCACTCCATACTGACTATAATAATGCACCTGCATCTCAAAAAAAAAAGTAATAAGCGAAATTTTTCGAACTTTTAGACTACCAGTAGCTGTTCCTGTTACGAAGTTTTAACTGGTAGATTCAGTTGATCTTATAGTTTTCAGAGAAAGAATCTATATACATGTACTACATATGGAGATGAAGTCAGCTGCAATTGATCCAGAGTATTTCTGTTGTATTACATATTCTATATGTGTATCTATTTCCATACTCCTACTGATCATACTTTCCTCTGTTCTTCCTCTTCTTTCTTGACTTACCAGTCCGTCATGCGCACGTTGATTTGTGCACGAGTCCTTTCTTGCTTCTCCCTTTGGCTCACAGTTTACTCTCCGGGTAGGGAGGCTAAAACTGGCCTTTTATGATGATTATAAATATACACATTTATATAAATGACATTGGCTGTGGGCAGCGTGTCATCCGTGGAACCTTCTTAAAGAAAAATGACTTAAAGACAGCCGCTGTAGACAGCACTGGGCTGCGACACGCACAGAGGCCGCTCGAGCTAATTATTATTATAGCCGCAGTGCCAGCCTACACAACATGCCATGTAGCCTGGCTTCTGCATGCGACAGTATCATGTGGTCTTCTTTTGGCAGTTTTTAGACGTGCTCCACTGGCTCACCGCGATCGAAAGGGTCTAGTCTGATTGATTGGCCTAGGGTCTGTCCGAAATATTATCCCGAGCCTTGTCGAACTTTTGGTCCCGAGCTTTGGTAGCACGACTCTGGATCGAATTTCAGTTCGCTCAGGCATAATCATTTTATGTTATAAGGCGCAGTACGCCGGGAGACCTCGTACGTTGACATAGCTCGGCATTTGGGACGTCTTTCTATCATGCCCACTTTGCTTTCTTCCACTTTCATACCTACTACTACTACTACTACTACTACTGTTTTTTTCCTGTTCTCCCTCGGCTAACCAGTTTTGCCGTTCCCATGGGCGTTGATCCTGTGTAAGAAAAGCTTTGTGTATGGGTTCCTAGTTTCCATCGACGTACTATATGCCCCGTGTTTCTTCCTCTGTTCGATCGCCTTTATTGTGGAAAGCCCTCAGGGGTATATACTGACGGGCCCTTTCACTGCCACAATATATTTAGGATTTCACAACCCCAAGAGTCCCTAGTGCCTTCTAGCGGGGGATGTTGCAGCTTGCCGCAGTTTCTGCTGACGAGGTTAGTTTTGTAAAGTTAGGTAGGTTGTCAAAACTTGCCCATTTGTTTCGGGAGGTGGGCCGCTGATCGAGGTGGCTGATCTATTCCCACTAGACATTTAACTTTTTGTTTTTCGCTTCCTTCCCCTGCGCGGCATAGCTGAGCGAAAGCGTGCAGCCGTGCCGGGGTGTTAGAGATAACTAACTTGCGCCTTTTTCCTGTCAGTTGTTCACTGACCACTTTGAATCTATGACCTACTGGCAGAAAAGCCGAGACAAAAATCATTGATAATTTGAAACGAGACGTACTTCGCGCCCTAGTGGCACACAAGCCTGTGTTAAACCACAGGAATAGTTCGGCGCGATATAGACATCGTGTCCCTGATGCGCTAGTAAAATTTTGTTCTACTACTACTTCATTGTGGAAACTGAGGTTTCAACTGTTCTATATTATAATGTCAGGCGTAACTGATTTATCTCTAGACTCTATTGACTGAAGCTGTCCAAAATGCGAATCGAACACTCTGGATTGAAACTTCACCCAAATTAAGGCCGATCATGTCATGTTACGTCGATTCAGATCAGCCGATCATATTCGCCCTTAACGTCCCGCAGTGGTACTCGATTATGCATTATCATCTATGAGGTATTGGTGACGTTCTCTTCTCCCATATTTTTGGAAGACCAGGGCCTAGTAACCCCAAGTAACTGGGGCCTAGTAACCCCAAGTAACTGGGGCCTAGTAACCCGAATTAGATAGGTTTTCGGTACGTTTTAGATTCGTCCTCACTTTTTTTTATCTATCACTACTATTTGCTATTGTCCTCCTTTGCTTCTTATTCTTGATCGCTAGGTACGTCTCTCGGGACCTGTTTTCAAGCGGGGTGATCCTTCGCAAATGAATTCTGTTGTACATTATTATCCTGCATCGCTCTTTGTCCCAATGTTAGGTATCGTGTCTCGAAAATCGAAACATCCTATGATGCTGAGGTGGGCTTAACTCTGTAGGGACAAGGTAAAGCACGTTTGTTTTTTTGCAACAATAGCAGTGCTTGAAACGTTTATACAGTATCCTCATCAACATTGCGTTAGAGTTACGGTTTGCTCGTATTAACAGATTGCCGTAATGATTCACTCGCGACCGATGGCCAACAGGGGTTAAGTTTTCATATCCATTCAGTGGTCCTTTACACAATTACCTCCCCTTTCCCTGCCACAGTATATTTGGGCATCACGCACCCAGCGGTCCCTAGTGTCTTTTCCGCAGATGTTGCAGCCTGCCGCAGTTCCTGCTGACGAGGTTAGTGTTGTAAAGTTAGATAGGCTGTCTATATTTCCTTTTCTGTCCCACGAGGAGGGCCGCCAAGGTGACCGACTTTTTCTGCGGGGCTCTTACCTTCGCCCGTGCGGAGGGTCACGGAGGAGACCGTCCGCTCGGGCGCTTCTTTCTTCTGTCTTCTTCTCATTTCGTCCATCTCTTGCCACCTGAGCACAACGTTGTGGTTCCGGCTGTAAGCCGAGTAAATCATCTCAGTCGCTATTGATCGTCTTAGATTAGGAAATAGCGGGACAATACTAATCCTTATATAATAAAACTCTTCGTGTATTTATTTACTGCGTATCCGCTCTTAAGGAAATAAGCAAAAAATAGGCCAGGTTGTCGACTTTGTAATTCAGCTGCTTTTTCGTAGAAATCGATGACCAGGTTACAGAAGATGGTGAAGCCCTTTATCTGAATGCACTTCTTTCTTGAAACACTTTTTCAAATCTGAACTATAAATGCAGCTTCTGGAGTCCGATTCTGTATCTTTTTTCTCTCAGGTCCCGACGTATGAATTCGGCAGATGATCAACGGAGCCCTGACCACAGTTCATTTACTACATATAGTTATGTCAGACAATAGAGCCTGCAGCACGTGCAGTTGAAGCATAGTGACGTCACACAAAAATGTATCAGCCAATACCGTCACTCCGTTTACAGCGGGGCATCCTGGGTAATCCCTAGACAGAGGCATCTTCGGTAATTTCCAATATGGCGTCGTGTGTGCGAGAGGTGAAGCGTGTGTTGCGATTATTTATGATATAAACGTCGATAAAATCGTTCAGTTGCAGTTTATTGTGCTTTTCATGTGTGTATAGTATTCTACTTTATAACTTGTTGTAATGCAAAGTTTTCTTGGTGAACGAAAATCCTCTAATTTTGTCTTTTTAAACTCCTGCGAATCATTCTATTTCGCGCAAAGCATTCGCGTCAACTTAGGCAAACGTTTTCAGATGATTTTCTCAGTTCTTTTTATGGCACTGAAGATCAAGATGCAATACAATACATCAACTTTATGGTCTATTATTTCCATTTACTTATGTAATTAAGTGTATGGATAGTTCCAATTCCCTCAGGGGCATATTGGGTCGGGCCCTATCCCTACCACAATATGTTTGGGCATCACGCACCCAAGGGTCCCGAGTGCCTTCTCCGCAGGGGATGTAGCATCTGGCCGCAGTTCCTGCTGACAAGGTTAGTATTGTAAAGTTAGGTAGGTTCTCTATTTCNTGCTTTGCGCCTTGTTTCCTGCCCGTAGTAGCGCACGTAGGCCACGCGACAAATTATGTGGTATTTAAATACTACACATTCATCTCTGTTGGAACGCCTGAGTTGCGGCTACGGAGGTTAAACAAAGTTTATAACTAACTAACTAATAGTTCAAATTTGGAATAATAAACGATAAACACTTGGCGCGGAGGTATTTCCGGTATACTGTAGCACAACGAGCCGTCGCTCGCGGCCTCATTTGTTTATACACCAACATAGTGATGTGTCAGTCGCCCATTTGCTGAAATTGACGCCAGTCACGGCGGTCGCTGATTGGCTGAGATGGCGTCACTGCGGTCGCTGATTGGCTAAGATTGGGCTAAAGCGTGTTCCTTTACAGCTGACATAACTATCTGTAGTAAATGAACTGTGGTCCTGACGATGTGATGATAACAACTTTTTTCTCCCAGGTCACAACGCATAAATTCGGCAGATGATCAACGGAGCACTCACTACGGGTAGTCGAGAATTAGTTCACGGGCAGTAGACTAGTAATTCTTATAGTTTACTGTCTTTTTCTCAGAGAGCAAATTTCGCTTCAGAGGCCAAAATTTCGGCACCTCACTGAAGCAGATACTTGAGTATGGAGGGCAGTATCAAGGATACGGTGCACTAACATTGCATATAAGCCGACTGGAATGGCATCCAAGTTTAATGTAGTGTTTTACTTAAGATTTTACTTTATAAGACGCACGTTTAATTAAGAAAGAAGACAGGGAACTTGAAAGAAGAGTGAGACAACTACAGTCTCAAGAACGTAGGCGAGCTGCCAATGAAGCATTTATGCGACACAGTGACGAGAAAGACTTGAAGCAGAAAGATTGCAGAAGAAAAGGAGAGCTGCTAATAAACGTGAGCTGAAAAATGTGGAAACAGTAAGTCGGAGAAGAGCGGAAATATATCGATTATTGCGTGAATTTTTTTTATCCACGGGTCCACTAGTACCATAATAATAATACCCAAGTACTTACTACTAGCGTTACTGTAGAGTAACTCTTCATTTGAGCTTACTTCTGAACAGTTAATCTTTATACGTATGAGCCTGCGTCTCCTGTCGGATTTCATTGTTGAAACAATTCAGTGGAAGTTGGTTGATTGCAAAAATTAAGTGTGCTTCATCTGATTATCAACGAAAATAAAAAGCTGATAATTAAGCTCTAAGCTGGCAATTGTTACCCGAGGACGACATTCCAATCGATGGTAGGTATTGCTATTGATAATAAGCACTATGTAATGACTCAAACCTCAATCCAATCATAAAAACCAACCGACTCTGCCACATTATCGAAAGACACTATTTAACCTTACAATTCTATATTTTATACTTTGACTATTCATTGAATACTAACGCCATTAATGGTGAATGAATAGATCGCTGTTATATCGTCCTTGTATGGAATACAGCGGAGAACCCTAAAGATAATAATAATAACAACGTATGTAATTGAGTTAACTTCACGCTTTGACGTGCCACAGGCGCTCGAGTAGCCGATATCTTGTGGTAGAAATCGCCCTGGTCACTTCGAATTGTCTATCGATAAACAACGCAGATATTTGGTTATCTTGGTACCTATAAATTGCCATGGTCAGAAAGCAATGGGGTTATCGATTAACAACACAATTATATAATTATCTTATTTAAATAGTCAGGGTCACGAAGAACTGGGCTATCGATTAACACGCAGTTATTTAAGGCACTTGTGCGGGCATTGCGTGTTTTAGGCTATTATGCTTCGATTATCTGTGTCAATACGGGGCCCCGTGGTTGTGGTGGGTTACTTCACTTGCCCTCGCCCTCTGCTGCTCCACGCGGGGGGATTGATCGCCCTTGCGGGGTTGCAGAGGTTGCATTGGCGGGGCTGGGTTTTTGAAAAGGATTGGCGGTACCGGTATAATGTGTGGCGTACCTGAGATAGTCGAGTATACTATATCTGGGCTAGGCTATGCGCCTATTCTAGTAGAACCGAAACTGGCGGCTTAACCTATTTTTAACCTACCTAACGCATAGCCTGAGGGAAGCCACATACTATACCCGCACCTGCGTGTCACGGGTGTTTCATATTCTTTCTGGTGAACCTTTTTAGCCAAACAGAGTCCAATGGACTTCCTATCGAGAGCTTATAGGCAATTATAATTCGATTGTCGACGGGAGTGGCAGCGGATAATATCCGTTAATTTCCTGTAATTTCCAATGGATCAAAAATTTACTTGAACTGTTGCAGGATAGGTCTTTTTCAAATATCTCTTGCATATTTGTGTTTGAAAGTGTATCTATTCGAACAGCTTGCAGGAGACCCTATAGGTTACTTTAGCCTTAGGTAGGGCTTCGGGGCATTTGTCTTCTGTGCACACCACGCTTATGTTTTTCGTACTCCAACTGACGTTCGTCGTTCTGTTCTTTCTTTTCTTCCAGGACCAGTTGTTCCCATGCCTTGGAGACCTAGTGGTCTTCCTTGCATTGATTCCCTATTTTAACGCGCCCCTTCTTACTGAATCTATATAAAACTTACAAGAGTTGTTCGTAATGTTAAAGGACATAAATGATTCAATTTTGGCGCAGATCGGTTGGTCCGTTTGTGAGTTTGACTAATGTTTGTCAGAATGTTTGTTAGTAGCATAACTCAAAAAAATATGAACGGACCTCCGAAAAAATTACTGAAACTATTGATACCGTTAAAACTTAGAAGGCACAAATGATTAGATTTTGGTGTTGATACAAAGAAAATAACTGCCTCAGAACCAATTTGACTTTTTCGTTACAGTTACCTTGCTTGGCGGGGGTATGCACTCTCAGAGTGCTCTAGTTTAAAACGCTGATTACACCGACTACAGGAGGGCTTATATGTACCGCAGTTTTGCAACAACTGTATTGAGAGTTAGAAAGCGCAATGACTGTGTTACATATGGCGTAAAATGCTGAACTTACACGCGTGAATTATAGGTATAAGGTTTGGAAAATATTCACTGTGCCATTTTCCTAATTCCATCTGCGCTGCGTGTTGATGCCATTCGTTATATACCAGATATTTCCAATTCAACGTTTACTTGGCCTTCTTTCGTACAAGTCTGGCGTTCCTTAATGAATTTCTAATTGGCATTCTTGTCATAATCCTCTTCGGGAAGAACTTTCTCTCCCGCGCTGAGGGAAAAACGAGGCTTTCCTTATCGACCGTGGCATTGCTTGACTGAGGGAAGCTACTTAAATGGCAGGTAGCTTCTGCGTTTATTGCGAAGGACAGCCTCGCCGATTAATTCCAATAATTTATTGCTGGCATCACTGAGCATAACTCGAAACATGAACGTCTAGGAATGATTAAAAACATCAGAGCGTATACGATTAAAACTGTCCAAAACTGTGAAGATGCGCGTCAAAGCTTGACCAGGAAGTCGAAGGAATGCCAGTTACTAGATATTAGGCCACAAAACCTGATGTAGCAAATGGACCCCGCAGTGCCTGCTCCTCCTTTTCCAACTCCATTAGTACGATTTTTTTGTCCTTGTCAGGCCATCAGGACGTGTTTATTTCCGTGCTTGTTTTGCTTCCTTCCTTTATTTAAACCATCACTAGGGACGATCCTAATTCTGTTGACCGTTTTCTTTCCAACTTGATTTGCATCGGCAGTGATCATTCGAGCGTGGGCTTCTCATTTTGTGACGGTGTCTCAACTAATTTTGTCTCGGGAGCTCAATTAAAACCCCTCAGGGGGCATAGGATAGGCTATCGGGTCAGGTTAGTTAGGTGTTAGGTTCACGTATCGTATGTTATGAACAGCGCCCCCAGGGGGGTTGTGTAGGCTACCTTAGCCATTATCTAGGCCTGAGGGACGTCTGTTTTTCGTACCCACGTTGCTTCTTTTCACTTTCATACTCATACCTTATTCCGCTTTCCTCTGCCCCATGCTCGTTGATCCTGTGTGGAAGCACCCTCGTGCATTGGTTCCACGTTTGCCTCGGCATACGAGCATACTGTCTTAATAAAACCAACTAACTCGATTGGAACGCTAGCGGCGGCACCCTAGTTAGATATTTTTAGGCTGTTCTCCGCTGTGAGTTGATACTCCCTGTAAACGTCTGATAAATGCCTATGATTTTCTAAAAAGGTGTGCCTCTAATTAGCTAATATTTATTTTCGAAAAGAGTCATAGGCCAGCGGATCCCAGCGTTTGTCAAAAACGTAGACTCACAGACCATCGCTAAAATTGATTATTTGCGTCTTAAGACCTTCCTACGGGGAAAAATGAATGTTTTCGTTTCGTTTTGATGCTATAGAATTCTGTACAAGCTTCCATTGCTGTCGAAATAAGGAGTTATATTCTAAGATTAGCTACGTGAATTATAACTTCACCTAAAATCATTTTAACGATCTGCTTTTAATCCATTGCTTTAGAACAATGGTTCCCCACCTTAGCTATGCCTGGCACGGTGGCACCCCTTAAAAATCTTTTGCTGTGCCTCGTTTCTCCTTGTCGAGCCTTTAGCTATTCACTGCAGGCTGTGTACCAATTTTTTTATCTAGCTTTCTTTTCTTCTTTATTATATCGGTATAATTCTATGTTTTCATAATGTCTCCTATTTTTAGCCTTGATATTAACATGATTGTTAGTTGATTCACAATATGCCCATGGGTGAACTTATTACTATCATAGAGCGTTGTGCAGAATGTAGGTTGTTAAGTAGAATAGGTAATGCTATGTATTTGCTCCCCAATCTGAAAGGCTCGTTTGATAGCCTAATGTATTACACTAATTTACTGAACAAGCATTGTGATAGTATTATTCTCTGAAAACCTTCTAACGGGGAAAAATACATGCTTTTTCTTTATTTCTTTTTGCTCTCATGACCCTTTACCATAAAGCTTCAAATCCGCTCAATCTTCACACCTTTGTTAGAGCAAGGTTCATGTCATCTTCAACATGCAATCTGCTGATGAATAGATCAACACTACGCCAACGGTCTTACAGCGAGGCTATACGTGCTCTCTTCTCTGCAGATGCTCAGCGTCTCTTCAAGGGGGTTGCAACCCACTGTTTGGGAACCCCTGTTAAAGGCAGTATCCCAGCCCCTACCTCCTGCTGCATGTGCTGCGCCGGTTCTGTTTATGTAATTTTTATATTTGAAAATAACAGGCAACAACCAAACCCAATCTCCTGCCGCAGGTCCTGCACTGACTCTAATTATGTTATGTTTGTACTAGTGTCCCGAGCCGTCATTGTAAATGACGGTATATTGGGTTATTAATGACTGGTGCACGTGTACGATAAATGACGGCAGTAAGTTAGCCCTTCAGGAAAACCCCCGCTGGCTTCCTCATTTTTCCCCT